>JAPWDM010000012.1:17005618-17605618 GCA_035578155.1 Brachynemurus nebulosus | reverse complement strand
TTTAAAAATTAAAAAAGGACCTTAAATAGTAAACTGGAAGGCCTTTATAAAGATATTTTTTCTTTCCAAAAAAATCCAAAATTTCTATTTTATAAATACTAAAAATCCAAAATTCCTAATTTATAAATAAACAGTGACTTTAATAACATTTTTAAATTACTTAATATGTATGTATTTCATTTGTCATAAAAGTAAGTTCACTTTTTTTTAAATTTTTTAAAATTACTATTCGCCTACTTGTATTTAGAATAAACATAATGCTTTTAAAACACATTTAACAATAGCATTCAATTCCGATGTAAAAATGGGAGAAGTGGGGGGAAAAGTGATGCGGACTCCCTACAAGGTACTAGCTGGATACTAACTGAATACACGTACAAAATTTCAGCCCTCTAGGTTTCCTTATGGAGTCTCTAGACGTGTTAGAAAACAAGCAAAAAAATTAAGGAAATATTGGCGTAAAAATCGTGGGGGTAAGGGTTGAAAGTTGAAACCTCCAAAAAACAGTGTCTGGCTATTAGCTTAACCTGTACACCAAATTTCAGCCCTCTAGGTTTATTTGGGGAGATTTTGACCCGAACGAAACTGTTAAAAAACAAGAAAAATCATGTTCTTTTGGGTATAAAAATGGTGGGGGTAGGGGTTAAAAGTCGAGACCCCCAAAAGGCACCCCCTTGATACTAACTCAATCCGAATACAAAATTTCAGCCCTCTAGGTTTATTCGGGTGACCTGTGCGAGTGGTACAAACTTCGAAAACGTCGAAAATGCATGAAATTGTAGCTTAAAAATGAGGGGGGTGGGGGTAAAATATTAAAACCTCCAAAAAGCACAACCTAGGTACGAACTTTATCAACACACCAAATTTCAACCCTCTACGTTAATTCTGGGGGGCTGGGGGCCTGTTAGATCCAGCGAAAATCGTTTTTCCCCCCTCTACTCCCACCATATCATCCTAGGAAGCTGAATTTTGGATATGTTGTAGATAATTGACCGAAACATTATTTAAAACCGATTTGGAAAAGTTTTATTGCTTTTCCGCCCCCCACCACCCCCTTAAAGGTCGGGTCCGAAAAAAAATTTGCCCAAAATTTGACCCCACTTTGATAGTATTGTTGTGCATCGGAATAAGCCCCACTTACCAAATTTCATCTCTTAACTTCCATAGGGGGGCCCTACACATATTAAAAGGTTGCGGGAAATATATATATATATATATATATATATATATATATATATATATATATATATATATATATATATATATATATATATATATATATCAGACATCTTTTTTTTTACATAATCGTGTTCTACGGGTCCGAAAACGGATAGCGCCCCTGGTCTCGCCTCTCGCAGCTCTTATCGTATAGACTGTATAAGTCTAATTTTTCGGAGAAAATTCGACTAAAAAATATATAAGATTTGAATCAGTAGCAAAAAAACGAAAAAAGAAACTGATCAACGGTATAATTTCTATCTAATCTTTAGATATTAATTGTTCAAAATAAACTTTATCTAATAAATTAAAAAATAAAACTGTCTAATTTTGTAACGGTATTTTTTAACGTACATTAAATTTACCATTAAATAACTATTTGTTATAAACAATTTTTCGATCTTTATAACAACCAGATCAAATTTTATAATAAAAATAAAATCGCGTAAGATTTGATGAGCGATTTATTCGAAGTGTCTCTCGCGAAATCAATCGATTAACTGACTAAAGTTGATATAATCGACTAAATTTACGAATAATAATTTACGAATAGGGTAACTTCTTGTAATACTTTCAACAACATTTTTTTTTTTAAATTTAATTATTGACTTGCAAATATTTTTATATTTTTAAAGAAAAGAAAGTTATGACGTAGGTACCATATTGTCTCAATGGCATAAAAGTAAAAAGTCATAGAAATGAATAATTTTTTAATTTTTGATTTTTCGAATCTATAAAGCAGAAAAAAATAAGTAAGCCTACTCATTTTTAGTCATTTGAAAAAAAACCAAATTATTTTAGTCATTTAATCGAAGGTAAATTAGTCGACTAAATCGATTTTAATTATCGGACACAACTATTCTGTTTTGGCTAAAATTTTGTAAAAACATAATTTTACTGTTTTTTGAAATTATTTAAATGCAGTTTTTGGGAAAGACCTCACGAAATTTGACTTAGCTACAAAAGAATCAGTATAAAATCATTGTAAAATTTTATGACAACAAAAAATTATTTTTACAAAAAGGAACTTGTAAATATATAAGTCCCGATTCGCCCAGAGCGGCTTCTCGTAGCCAAAACACAATCGAAAATCATGATTCGCTTGAATTTGAGCTTGGGTTAAGTAGTATCAGAAGTGTAACTACAATGGAGCAGGTGTAGCGGTCGTTCCATAGCGCAAGACAAAAGGGATAAGGGACGCAACAGAGGAAAATAATATTTTTGTATAACGGAAAAATGCAAAAAATTTGCAACTTTCATTCTATTCTGGGTAATTAGATCAAAAAATTTTTGCTGATAAATTACAACCTCAGACAACACACGACCAAATTATGCAACTCAATACCTTTCAAAAAAAAAAAAATATTATTACAAACCTTGCAATTAAATATTACTTTTCTGTACACGTTTCATTAATAAATTAAATTAAAAACAATTAATATTTACATATTTGTCAGCAAAATTATTTACTTTTAACTTGTACTACTAAAATAATTTTAAAAATAATTATGTCAAAGAATTACAACTATACAAGTAAAATGCATAGGTAATAAAATTAATAAATAAAAATAATGTAAGATTTTAGATCATATTACAAATTATAAAACTACAATCGTGAATGTCGTAAAAAAAAACATTACAATTAAAACATGAGACATATTTTTAATTAAATAATAAAAATAATACTTTATTGTCTTTGGTTACCTCTATAGGTTCTATTCTTCATTGTTTGCAATAATATAATAATAATCTATGATAATAATTTTATTTGTTATTATTATTATTTGCTACTTGTTCAGATAAAAGAAATATGTACTACATATGTGAGATACGCGATGAGAACAAAAATCCACATTGAGACTGTTGAGAGTAATCAACGTTGTTATTAGAATGTTTCTTTTATTTTCATTCTAATATCAAATAATGGAAATTATCGTATATTATGTACATATGTATGTTAGAGTCATAGATATACAAGATACCAATTTCCAATTTCATAATTACCGCGAACACTGTTGCCAACAAATGACGTCGGAATGTTATCCCTACCAAATGATTATGTTAAGATATCCCTTCATTTTGAGAATTTTTTTTGTTCAATAGAATTTTTACACTTGAATATACGACACACTTCATATTTTGTTCTGTTAAATGTCATGAGTTGATTGAAAAAACCCTTATGACGAACAGTAACAGACTAAATCAGAAGTGGTGTAAATTGTAGTGATGGGAATAATCGAATGATTTCAATATTCGATTATTTTTAATCGAGTGATTTTAATAATCGATTAATCATTCGATTATTTTTATCGATTATTTTCATTCGATAATTTTTGTCGATTATTTTCATTCGATTATTTTTATCGACGTCCTATGTTTCATTCAATTATTATTATCAATTATTTTCTTTCGATTATTTCCAACAATTATTTATCGATTATTTTTATCGGTTATATTATTCAGTTATTGAGATGAGATAAAAAATTAAATTTCAATTTTGTAATTTTTAGGAATATTTTATTGTTATTTTTATTTTCAAATTCAAATCTATAGCTAATACAAAATTATTTACTTGTATGAATGATGCAACCATAACCCACCTTTCAGTTCTTTTGTTTTTAGGTGGTTTATCATATCTTCAAAAATCTATTTTTTATAATATTAATGTCCATTAGAGATTAAACCATTACTAATTACAGTATTATCGGTTTTTCCATTGTAATAGTTGGCACCTTAACACATTGATGATCATAATCTATAATGAAGAAACACCCCACTAGTACGGCATGCCCACTAGTACAGTATTTTAACAACCAATACACTTTATATATAGAATTGTTGACGCAGTACAGCGTTGTGTCATAGTTAATTAGGTTTTACTTGACGGTGCCCATACAGCGCTGATGACCATTAACGTATCAATAAGGAAGCACCCCTGCTGGGTTGTGCTATTCATCTTATGCAAAACATCGGCAATCATACCTACTTATCGTAAAACTTTTTTTTTTATATAAACTGTTGTCTGTTTTCAATAGATACGACGACCCACTAAATACCTAATACCTAATACTAAATACCTGATATTTTGTGGGATCAGTTAAAAGAATCGAATTTTTTTTTATCTTGAGATATTTTTAAAACTGTTTGATTGAAAAATAATCGAATGATTTTTTGATATCTCCAGACATTTTTTTTAAAATCATTCGATTGAAAAATAATCGAATGATTTTATTATATCTCGAGATATCTCGAGATATTTTAATAATCGAATGATCGATTATTTTTCATTCGATTATGCCCATCACTAGTAAATTGACACAACATTGCATCTTACGAACGAGAGATTTTTATAGGTACACTTAATCTATTATATCTATGGTTTGAGTATTATTTTACATATTATGTATTGAAAATTGTACTAGATAAATTCAATATGGGATCCTACTATGAATTGTGAGATAAAAAAATGAAATATAATCTCATAATCTATTTTGAAATTATGCATAATGCAACTCTTATTATCAGAGAATCATTAAAATAATTATAAATAGGTATAGCTATTAATTAGAATACTTATCAATTGCGTGATGATCCTGTTAGGTTGTGGCTTTTAACCTGCTATTATGTTTTCAAAGGGTTAGGATAATATAAAAAAAATTACATTTGAAAGGTTTACTTTGTGAAAATCTATATTACAAAATATATACAAAAATAATTTTCTTTGTCATTTTTAGCTAAATTAAACTGTTCGATTACAAGCTATAGCTTTCGACTAATTAAATCATCATCAAGCGTAATATAACTGAATAGTTACTTTCTGAATTACAACCTTTATTGTTATGTATCAATGATGTTTGGATAGTCATATCCTTAGGCGACGTGTACACGATCAGTAATACTGTCAAAATTTACTGACAGAAATAATGAATCATTATTTTTATAATATAAATTCTACATACGAATACTTCAGTATTATCAATACACGATCGGTAATAATGTCAGTATTTCAAAATACTGACAGTATTACTGATCGTGTACAGGCTGCCTTACAAATATTATAAATGCGAAAGTGAGTTTGATTGTTTGTTTGTTTGTCTTGCTTTCATGTCTCAACACCTTAACCAATCAACTTAAAACATGAAGAATAAATAGCTTGAGGAATAGAGGTGATTATAGACTACATTTTACTCCGGGAAAATATTCTATTCCAGTAGAAAAATTCCCTATACAAATAGCAACTCTCAATTGTGATTCAATGTAAGTATACTCTATACGTATTAACCTGATGTTATAATTTCAAATATCACGCGTGCGAAGTCGCGAGTAAACGCTAGTAGAAATATAGGGTAAAGATAAAAACTAAATTTTATGTAAATATAAAATTCTCAACCTTTTCCATGGCGCGACCCCCTTAGTATGGAAAAATATTTCGCGACCCCCTACCCTCCGCTATTACCAACTTTTATAAATATCGAATCCGTTCATCATTATTAATTATTTTCATAGTTAGATATCGATTAAATACGTAATTAAGGACTTGAAACAGACGTATTTTTATATCGACATCAAAATTGACGACTTATAGTAAGCTTCTGAAGGCGCACGTGGCGTAAAAAGTGACATGCGCACGCACGACGGTCGTTACCGTTTAACACTTCCGAGAGTAATCCATTTGAATTCTTTGAATTGTGAACTCGCGTTAGTGTTTAAATTTATTGAATTGCCTTGTTTAGTAGTTGCTCACTTATTATTGTCTAATATTCAAAATTCTATGCTCATTGTAATTATTGAAAATGGATAAGTTTTTGGAAACATATGCACAACCGTCAACTTCAAGTTCCAATGAGAGTAATAAAACAAGACCAAAGAAAAAGTGTCTATATGACGACAATTATTTAAAATTCGGATTTAGTCTTATTGAAAATAAGTCGCAATTTTTGTAACTTTATCGCGCAAAAGTATGAAACTCTCATATTAATGTAACCATTAATTAACCTTCTCTTTATTAAATATCATATATTGAACTAGAGTGGTTTTATTTTTAAAGTACTGCGACCCTCTTAGAAAGGCTTCGCGACCCACAGGTTGAAAAACACTGGTATAGGGCGTTGCGTTACTTAAACAAAGGTAACCTCATAATTTAATTTGGGGTTAAAACCCATAAACCAAAAAAAAAAAAAACAAACCACAATTGTGTTTTATTCGATGATAAGCTAATTACTCGAAAGCTGTTTCGTAACTGAATAGTCTAAATTAGTGAAAAGTGACAAGGTAAATTATTCGCATATTTTGTAATATGAATTTTCACAAAGTGAATCTTTCAAATGTTAATTATTTTAATGTTGAGGTCCCGCGGGCCACAGATTGACGATTCCTGGATGAACCGATTATCACCCTGATCTAACTCAAATATGACATACAATGGGTTGGAACAGTCAAATTATTCAAATTTTAACAAAACATTTTGATTAGTGACGACTAGCTATTAACAACTCTTACAAGAATGACGTCATAAAAATTAAAGAAATTTTTTTAAAAATAAAGTTGACCCAAGTCGACACTGGCAATCATATAACCAGTCTCTCTCGTATCGTTTACAAGCATGTATAATAAAAACTTGTATGTTATGTTGTATAGCTGAATATAATTTAGCTCCATAGCTAGCCGGTTGACTCTGATGCTTGTTCATCACCCAATTCTTCTTCAGTCCATTGCCAAGAAATACTTACTCACGGACACAGTGAGGAATCATACGTGTATACATACGTGGTGGCTTGTAGATACAACGTAAGAACTAAGAGAAGACATCTGTGGAGTTTATTTTCAAAAAGCAATTTCTGAGAAAGAACTGATTTTGAGATTAATATAGAATGGGGTATTTGACAGTAGTTGAAAAAATATCTATTTTGATTTTTAAATAATTGTCTGAGTCATAATGATACTGAATATTGCTTTTTTACAAGTTATTTCATTCAAAAATATAAAAATTTTAATTAAATAAAATTACAAAATTTACGTTAAAAATGACGTAATCAAAAACATCAAGCAAAAGCAGCTTACGTCACAAGCTCGTTCGAATATGTAGGTATTATATTTGTAGTTAGGAAAAAAACTGTTTACTTTTTTGGTAACTATGAAAAAGATTTTTAATTATTAATTTTCATTATTAGACCTAGAATACTACTACTCAATGTTTTAGTGCCAAAGACGTCATACGATTTGACGTCACAGAAAGCATCGTTTTGGCGATCTTTTTAAAAACTGAAATTTGATCCGTGAGTTTAGTAAGAAGTAATAAAGTAATAAACACACTAAGATGGTTTTTAAAAAATTGTCAAATACCTCATTGTAAACTTTATTTAGAAACTCATTATTCTAAACGGACATCTTTTTCCAAAACTGACTACAAAGTACCTAAAAAGGGCATCAAATTTTAAGTTTATTTTCAAAACGAAATATCTGAATACAAAGTTTGTTTTCAAAACGCAATTTCTGAAATTTTATTTTCAAACTGAAATATCCTTAATTTCTTGAATTAAATAATGACCATTATTTTGAAATTTTTAACGTGCATAAAGGTACATTAGTAAAGAAAAAATACACCTGGAACGGAAAACCCAACAGCAAATATTACGCTCTAAACCTTTTAACTCATTTTTTGTTACACAATAGCATCATGGATAATATGAGTAGCGGAAGTAAAAAGAAGAAAATGCTACAAACCGAAGGGAACGAGAAAAATTGATAAGTCTAAATTACTTTATGCTATTCCATATTTTTACCAAATAAAGCAAATATTTTACTTAGCAAAAAAATCACGTTTATTTTTTATGTGTGACAATTGTTTCAAGCTTAAAAGCCCATTTTCAAACAAAGTAAGGTGACTTTATTTATATGAAGGTAGAAAAAATTTTTAAAATTTAATTTTTACAAACAATTTTTAGAAAGCCATAACAAAAAAAAAGAAATACGAAAATCAAGTTGAAGATGAAAGAAAGCGGCAGAATGTGACTGCATTGGGGAAGCCTGTAGAGTGAAAATTTAACATAATACTAATTGCGTGGGAAGAATATATTGAATATTATTCATTTTCATTTTCATTTTAGGCAACGAATTTATTACTTTTTTGCAATTTTATTTTCAAAATGAATTTTCTTTTTTTTGAGAACACATTTTTAAGGGGATTAATTTGAATTAGATTTCTATACTGACTGAGGTTCTTCTCTATAGCATCCCAACTTTGTTATTCACTGGTAAAAAATCCGTAAAAATTTTGCTGGCGTTACATATAGAAAATCTAATTTTACTCGAAAATTAGATTTTGTTAGAAATTGCTTTTTGAAAATAAGCTCCATATCTATACTGTTAGATCTTCTACCTTGATCCTCCATTACAAAAAAAAAAAAAAAAGAAATCTATTTAATATATTTATCTTGTTGGTTTTGCCGCGAGCGATATATGACTTTTTGACACAATTCTTTAATTTCTGTTGTTGCTGTAGTGGTAATACATACATGTGTGTACGCATGTCTCGACTGTGTAAAATTTTGTTTAAATCGAATAATTGAAGAGTGCCGTGTAAATTGTACGTACAGATATTGAATATTTGTTTTGTTGTAATTATTAATTGCTTTTGAAGACACACACTTCCACGGATGAATCAAACAATTTCCGTTACAAATTCACAAGTAAGTAATAATATGATGGAATACTTCTTGGTATCTCTTGGTTTGTTTCTTTATATATGTATAGGTAAGGGCAGGGCCGAAATGATCAAAAACGGGGCCTAGTGCAAAGACCACAGAGAACCGGAAAGAAGTTAGCGCCAAAAGTTGGAAAACCTTTTTGTTTTTTATATAGCTAAATTGCTCCCAAATTGCTCCTTTGGGATGCTGGAAGTTTCTAGTTTCGAGATCTTTCGATTAAAAAATTTTCAAGGCAACGTGTATCGCGCAATCCTAATAAATACACTGAAAAAAAATTTTCGAAATTTTTTCGGTTTCTTTTTTTGGTCCACGGACTTGGAAAAAAATTTTCCGACTTAACCACCATATGGACCGGATGATTTGTTCATTCAGCTTTAGGTCCGATTTACATTAACGCTCTGTTCTCACTCCGATATCACTCCGCTCCAGGTCCGATAAAATATTCTTAAACAATAAACAATGAGTGTATTCACATCATCGCTCTGATATCGGTCCGATATCAGTCGCGGTTCGCTCCCGTTTCAATGCCACTCCAATATCAATACCACTCAGGTAATATTTTATTGAAGCGATATCAGACTTGTTATGGCTTGTACCTATAGTGTAAACACTTTTTTGATTCCACTCCACTCCGCTTGCATTCAGTTGTTATGAAAAGATATTTGTATTGAACTGAGACCGAACTGGGAGTGTACCCAGAGCAGCATTGTAATGTGAATAGAGAACGAATAGGTACCAGTACGATATCAGCACTGTAATGTGAACACAACAAGATTATATCGAATCGGGAGCGTAGTGATATCGGAGTGAGAGTGGAGTGATAATGTAAATCGGGCCTTAATTTGCTTTTTTTTAGACCTTTATACGACCACTTCTCGCTGAGATATCGGACTTTGAATGGAAAGGGATCATTTCATCTTTGACCATCGATATCTCTGCAACCCATGATCACATAGAAAATTGAAGGTGTGTTTTAAAAACTCGAATAAATTCTTTACAAGGATTAGCCATTGCTTTTTGAGAAAAAAATTATTTTGCATACTATACATGAATTTGAAAAATCAAGAAAAAGAGAGCTTTTGATGGCTTTTTGGTAAATCAAGCACTGAATTAAAAATTTCGAGAATACCATTAATGTTAAGTGTGCCTTTTACAGTTCGATATACCCACAAAAATCCCACTCAGTTTCAATTTAATCCATCCAGCCGTTTTTTTTGGTTCATTCGATTGAATTTTTGAAAAATTTAAAGGATATCATTTTTTTGGTCTTAAACTTTCATAATCTTGAACAATATGAAAAAAAAAAAAATTTCTCAGCTTCTTTCACATTTTATCAATAAAAATATTTAAATTTATAAAAAAAGAAAATTTCTTAAAAATTTTTCGAAAAAAAAGTTTGATGTGTTTTTGGATTTGCAAGGTCACTTAACCATGGTAAAAGTGACCATACTTAAGTTCAAAAAGTAATGCACACCACTGATGATTTGCATACGTTTAAGCTTAAATAAGTTTAGAAAACGTTCCAAACTTACATATATTCAAATCATTACTGTACCTAATTATTTCGTTTTTGCAAGATTCAATTCTCTCATTCTGTCTGTGAACAATCAATTCCATTGTGATTGAGTTACGAAGTAAAATAATTAAATTTTCTAATTACATATATATCACATTACAAAACTATTTTAAAACCATTTATTTTCAAGATTATATTATAGTACTCAATTATTGTATATTAACAATGCACTGATAAGTAATTTTTATTGCAATTATAATATTTAAAACGTTTGAAACAAAAGCTAATTTTAAATTCATTAATATTTGGTAATTAATTTAAAAAATTATAATATATAAATGATTTATTGGTTTCAGTTGGACTATTATGGGGTAATATGTTGAAATCCGATTGAGAAATTAATGTAATCCACGTTTAAAATTCCATTTGTATAAAGTGTATTAGTTATCAAAAGTCATAATACGTTATGACTGTCAACATGTTTAAGTACGTAAATTAACCGGTTGAAAAACGTGATTAACTTATGTACACCACGTCATATAGTGTATTAGTTGTCAAAATAGTGTACCAGTTGGGTGTTTTGTTATTATAGTTGATGACCGTCAACCAATTAAGGGGGTATTCTGGTCTAGAAATTGGAAAAAATCGACTTCAGACCTTTGAGAATAAGCCTCTAAAAGGACTTACGGAAATTCGAATTATTTTCGAAGTTATGGTTATTTTTTCCTGTGTACTGTGTATCTTTTTTCAGTGTTAAATTCAAATTTTTAATATAAATCACTCGAAACTACTTTTTTCGATACGGTTGACATGATATCTCAAGTTTTAATGCACCGAATTACTTGAAATTTGGTACAGACTTTCTTAATACTATCAAAATTGGTGCGACGTAGGGGTTTTTGGAATTTTTGAATAAAGGAGGTGACAAAATGATTTTTTTTTAAATGGACGCCATTTTATGAAGAAATTTATTTTTTCTAATCGACTGCGTCCAACTAATTCTACATCCTTGCTTATTAAGAATTAAGTAAAATTTTATGATTCAGATCACCAGGAAGGTTGGAATCACGTCAACCAGGAGACACTTTCTTTTTGAGTCCCCGCTTTGCCGGCCTGTACCGATTTCAATTTTGAATTTTTAACTTCCCATAGGAAGTTATTGTAATGGGTCCGATTTTACGAATCGCTAATTTTGATATATCTCCACGTTTCAAGGTCACTAGAATCCGAATCCATCGTTTTTAGCGTGATGTCTGTGCGTGCGTTCGTTAGTTCGTTCGTTCGTTCGTGGATTTTTTTTCGTCTCGCATATCTCGAGAACAAATGATGATATCAACTCCGGACTAATTTCATTTGATGCGTAATCAAAAAATGAAGACCGGATAAAATTTTCAAAGTTTTCGGATTAGCGGTTTCCTTTTTGTGGTAAAAAAACAGAATTAACTTTATTAAGATAACATAGATTATATGGATTTTTTACCATAACATTATTATATAATGGCCTAAGAACCTTCCTTAATGTTAAAAACGCCAGTATATTATTATAAAATTTAAAAAAAAAAAAAAAAAAGAAAAAAAAAACGAAATAAGAAACTGTTTTTGAAATATATTTTGTCTCGCATATCTTGAGAACAAATGATGTTATCATTTGTTTGATAAGGGTGGAGCCCCCACCCTTAGGTACAGAAGGCGAAGCCCCCGGTATGGTGCAAGGGGCACAGTCTCTATCGGAGGCCCAGGGGAGAAGTTTCCCGAAATGGAAAAAGAATTATTTATGTGCAGTAGTCTCTAGCCTTTAAGAGGACACCCAATGGGAAGTTGACATGTGTTTACTGTTTTATTTATTTTTTTTATTATAAAATCACCTCAAAATCGAGTTTCTAGACTAGAATACTCTTTAAAGAACCACTATATTCAACTTACAGCGTAATACGTAGCGTAAATACGAAAACTGCTTGTACTTTACGAAATCCCAATGGATCAGTACATTCCCCCCCCCCCCCCGGTGAATACAAAAATTTCAACATTTTCCGATTATTTATTTGGCAGTTTTAATCCTGTGACTGACAGTCCCAACAAAAAAGTTCAATTCTTCCCTAAAATTCTCTAAAAAAAAAAAAGAAAAACCGATCAATAAATCATCTGATAACTTTGTTAACGGAATTTTTTCCCATCATCGGAGCCTATCATTATATTATTAGCGGAAAAATAATTTTTCATAATTATTATCCAGTGCTGACAACTTAAGTAAATAAAATATATTGCCTGCCTTCGTCCCGTCTTTGTAACGCTTCACAACAAAACCTACATAACGTATTTCTTAAATTTTATTTTCTATTTGAATTAACTTTTCGCTTGACTGCGTTTTATTGCTACTCCCCAGCTTTTGCCAAACATTCACTCACTGTATAGAAACCAAATTACGAGTAATTAATTAAAATATCTAATACACTTGATACTGTGGCGTTCGTTACTTATCAATTCGTCCGTCCCCTCATATCATTTATCAAAGGCGACAAAAAAATTTCCTAACGACATGCAAATTATATCAAGTGGAATAAAAAAATTTTTTTATCGTTAATACCACAGTACAGTGGAATCCCTGTTGATAGGGACTTGTATGATATTAGTATATTGTGCAATAAGTGCGAGAAATTGTCGATTGCCGACGAAAGCGAAGTTGAGCGCACGAACGTAGTGAGTGCGCTTATTCGCTTGAGTAGGGCAATCGACAATCCTGCACGAGTTGCACATACTATTTTTTATTACGAATTTCACATACTTTTTTCTATTATTATCACTATTTTTGACATTTGTATTACTTTTTAAAATAAAATATTTTTAAGTGTTCGTCTTTTTTTTCTGAATTAATTATCGTTTAAATTACTTTGTTGGTGGTTTCTATAGAGATAATTATGAAATATTTATTAAATGAAAAATTAAGAGGCGGCTTTGCGTGTTTTATTGTCAATTTGCGTGTGGAAAGTTACTTTCCACACGCAAAAAAGTATGCGTGAAACAAGGAAGAAATTTAGTCGAAGTCAAGTTCCTTTAGTGATGAGCAAATGCAAGACCAAGACCAAGACTTGGCAGTCTTGGTCTTGGTCTTGTTCTTGCATCAAGAATCTTGGTCTTGGTCTTGCAAAATGCAGTCTTGGCCTTGGTCTTGGTATTGCTAAAAAATCTTGCAGTTTCTTGCATTTTTTTATTACCGAATTTTTCCCTTCTAAAATCAGAATTTTCTCTTTACAGTATTAATTATACTTTCAAACTATTTAAATAGTTTAGCAAGACTCTTGCTTTTTTCTTGCTTTTGTCTTGGTCTTGCTCACTTG
This sequence comes from Brachynemurus nebulosus, assembly GCA_035578155.1. Lineage (NCBI taxonomy): Eukaryota > Metazoa > Arthropoda > Insecta > Neuroptera > Myrmeleontidae > Brachynemurus > Brachynemurus nebulosus. The sequence goes on along the minus strand of JAPWDM010000012.1, from coordinate 17,591,843 downwards.
AGTCTTGGCGTTGGTCTTGCAGCCATACTTATAGTCTTGGTCTTGCTCTTGGTAAACATAGTCTTGGTCTTGCAAAAAATGCAAGACCAAGACAAGACTGCAAAACCAAGACTAATTTTGCTCATCACTAAGTTCCTTAATAAATGAAGGCCTGTACTCGAATTTTATCCTCCTGATAAGTTCCACTGGGGTCTAACTGTAAAGAATATGGTGAAACATCCCTACCACATTTCCTGCAGATTGAATATGTGCACAAGCCCAATACTCAAGCCCCACAAACTGAGTGTCGGAGTCTGCTCTGGACAGCTTATCTGCTATTTCATTCCCTTCAATACCCCGGTGTCTTGAGACCCCAAATATCGAACATCCTTCATTTTCTATAAACATTCAAATACAACTGTTTACGACATTTAAATTTTCCTGAAGGCCCGGGTAAACAGTGTTTCCACTGTACCTATATGAAAATTCAAAATATCAATACAAAGACGTCGATCGACAGACGTCATCTATCAACAACGGTGTATTTTGTGTATAGGTGGTGTCGTATAGCGATATATATATATATATATATATATATATATATATATATATATATATATATATATATATATATATATATATATGTATACCGATGTGAATGCCACAGGGCGTCAAAAATATCCTTTACCCCTGTCGATTTTAAACTAACTACATAATTTAATGTATACATATATCGTAAATACAAAAAAAGCTTACGGCACTTTCTCTCCCACATTAAGTTTTGATACAAAATCATCCGTACTGAAAATATAAAAAAGTTGTCAAGCGCGTCTTACACACGCATTCAGTCAGGGTTCCTTAATGGTTAGATTTATTCACAACTTGCAGAATCATACATATTACTTGCACTAGTCTGTTTATGTAACTATACCTTGTCTGTGTACACTTTATATGGAATTTTTGACGCGATACAACGTTCTGTCGCAGTTAGTTAGGTTTCATTTGACATTATACGGTGTACTGTGGAGCACACTACACCATTATAGTGCCTTAACAGAGATCGAGCTACGTTTGTTAATTGTCAAAATAGTGTATTAGTTGGGCGTTTCATCATAATGCCTCATAACCATCAACGCGGTAATAATTTGAATTGAAATTTCTTGGATTCTTGGTCTAAAGGTTTCAGTGTAACGAAGAAAGGAATAAAAATAGCCTCAGGTTCAAGTTCAGTATTTCGTAAAGGAGTTTAAGGGGAGGTTTACTCGAGAGTCATTAAAAATTATGTATTTTTCTAGAATTTTTTTCTCAAGAACGGAAGTAAATATCAATTTCAAATTTTGTACACTTATTTACTAAGTATTAAACTATAAAAAAAAAAAAAAAAAAAAAAAAAAAAAAAAAAATTTTCAAAAAAACATAAAAAATTGTCCATTTTATAGATAGTGCAGTGTGACGATCCGAAAATCCAATGCCTTGTTGGCGGACATCCTAGCGCCAGTAATAAACCACCGAAATCCAAAAACAAAAAAGATTTATAAAATATATGAAGAGTACCAGCACCTCTACCTATAATATCAATGAATTGCTGAAAGAAAGAAAAATGGTGGATGTTTGAACTTTTGATTACGATTTTTTCTTATTTTTCGCTCTTTAAAGTAAACTTAAAAATAAAAAAAATATTGAAAGAAACTTAGGTAGAGGTGCCGAAGAATTGAATTATCTTTAAAATAAAAAATTTAAAAAAAGGATCCATCGAATAGTTTTTGAGTTATCGTGTCCACCAGTTCCGAAAATGTAGTTCCGAGATATTATAAAATATATATAAAGAAACGTATTTTCAAAATTTTATATTTAATACTCATTATTGCGTGAACTACGTTTTTTGATTTTTTTTTTTATAGAAAGCTGGATTCAGTTAATGTGTAAGAATCTTGTTTTTAAATTATTTTCAGTAAAATCACTTTGGGAACATATTCTACACATAATTTGCTATCAATTTCGGCAAAAAAAATCGATTTTTTTTATCAAATCTCAAGTAAACCTTCCCTTAAATTACTTTCAGCAAAATCACTTTGGGGCAGAATACAAAGATACCTACTAAAAGCAATTTCAACTTTATTTTAAGAGCACTTTTTAACGATATCCCACGCAAAATTTTTTTTTCATTTCCACTTTTTAATACCGGAAAGTAAGAAATTCACCTGTAGCCGGTAGGCTGAACGATGTAAGAGCTATGAGGAGGAGGGACGTAAGGAACGGACAATAGATCTGGCGAAACTATACAATACTTCTTCGGAACCCCCAGAAAACTCTAACACACACAACAGGGACGAGAAATAATAGAAAATATTACAGCTGAAATATTTCATGGATCTTTTGTACGTTGGTAGGTATATCGCAAACTCTAACACTGCGAAACTACATTAAAATGATAAATGCAATAGACACACTGAAGGAAAAATTAGCAAGCCGTGAGTGAGTGAGGGTCGGTCGGCAACTGATGGGAAACCCTTGATAATATTATTGATAAGGGTCACAGAGAATTTATATTAAATTTTTTTCTCCTTGTTCCATATCTAGCATTGTGAATTAGGTACATTCAGTTTGTTTTTCAGGCGGACAAGATACGTAGTACGCATACAACACGAAAACGTTTCTCTGGGAACCGAAAAATAAAATGGAACTATTCTTGTGCCTTTTGTTGTACAAACGAATGTGTGTTATTAGACGTGATACACTGCCTGCCCCGGCGCGGAGCCCTTGTACTCTCTGCCTGCGCTCTGTCCTATATAAATATAGGGTAGGTATATGTCGAACGATGAAATTGAATCGGCAAAGATTAATATAACAACAGATTCATTTTTTTCTGAGAAGGGTGTTGTATATGTAAAACGACGCCAGGGATGCTATTTTAGACGGGAAAAAAAAATTGAACCACGTCAGAAAATTATTATGTAGGGTAGATCAGTGTTTACAGGTGGAGTTTTTTTTTATAATGACTCCATTGGGTAACGAATTCTGCGTCTGTTAATACTGAATCAACTGTAATTCACTTTTATGTTTTACAAGTGTAATAGTTCTGTACTTCTGAACGAAGTTGAGTTCGTTGCAATCTGATGTTGCCAGATTTTAAATAAATATAATTCATTTATTCAAAGAATTCATTTTTTCTTAACTCTTTGCACTCAAGCAAAAAAAAAAGTTAGTTGTAAATAGGCTGGTAAGACATGTAGCACATGACAACGACCGACGTTCTTTTTTTGACGGAATCTTTTGACGTTCTAACCTGGTTTCCCCAAAGTTGAATACTAAATGCGCTAAATACGTCCTCAATGCTGTTTTTATTAGTTTTTAATTTTAAAAAGATAATTCAACGTGATTTTGTATTATTTTATTTACAATTTTTCTAATAAATGAATGTGTTTGCAGTTATTAAATAAAATATTCATGTAATGTGAAGTATGAACAGTCACTACAGTTCAACATTCAGTGTGTCATGTGGTACATGTCTTATGATCCAACAGACAAAACACCTTTAAATATGGTAGAGTTAATGGACAAACCACCTTGTCATGCTGTACATGTCTTATAAGCGCAAAGGGTTAATAATACATTAGTAGGTAGGAGGTTACTTGAGGATGCAAATACAATTGCCTGAATTTAGGGGCAAGCCTAATTATTAATCGGTCTGGTTAAAAGCGATTACTACCCTGGTTGGTAGCAGTTAACAGCCTGGCTTACTCCTAAATTCAGACAATTGTATATGCATTCTCAAGTAACCCCCTACCTACTCACGTTATCAAATATTTTAATAATATTTATAGAGACACATGGATTTGAACCTGCAGCCTTTTACCTGTCAGTGTCCTAATCAGTAAGCTGTACGTCAACAGTCACAGAGTAGCTAAAACTTACAACACTTTCCGAAAACCATGTTTATAATTCATCCTGTAAAAAGCAGACTAGCCAACATATATTTAAAAAAAATCGACGTAAAACTTTTTTTTCATTCTTTTAAAAGGATTCGTTTCAAATTAACGCATAGCAAATTTAATTTTTTTCTTTTTTAAATTAAAATTTATATTTTACAAATTTTTCTCTTTTTTACCACCAACAAAACATTTTCCCGTGAAAATATTTTCAGCTGAAAACACATATTATAATAATAATATCGCTCCATTATTGCAATAGTCGGTTATCTGGGAAATATCAACTTTTGAGATATTCAAGTTTAAAGTTTTTTAGAATATATTTATTGTCTTTTGAGAGTTATTTGAAATCCAATTTTAATGCAGTTTTGAAAGAAAACTCTTTAAATACGATATTAAATTATACTATGAAAATTAAAAGAAATTTTTTATTTTATCGGCCCAAATTTTCAAATTTTCCTAGATAACTGACTATTGCATAAAAATATTTTGAATAGAATTACTACGATGGTAAAAATAACCCAATTTTAAAAATGAAAACGATTATTAAGTGAAATAAAACCATTTCTTTTAACATAAAAATACCGAAAAAAAGTTGACAAACTCATCACAAATTATTCACTAATTAAAACCTAAAAAGCATGAACCTTGATAATGACAATTTGACAAATTTTACAGGACACCAAAGATAAAGTTTGAGAGCTGGTATTTTCCTATTATGATTTTTCTTGAACATCCGGGCAGTATAGTTAAAACGTAGTGAAATTCTACTAACATAATTAAAAAATTGATTAAATAACATTATATTAATCATAAAAGCATGCATATTGTAATACATTTACTACATTGTTAACATTTTCTTTGTTTGATTTGACATAACGAATTTCTTTTAAAATTTTAAAATTCGGTTATGTTGTTTAGTTTGTAAAATTTTCAAAATTTTTTTTACTTCAATACTCGGATAAAATGCAATAACCTAGTATTGTAGTAAAAATAAATTGAATTTGACGCTTCAGCAGTACAGTTATATCGATATACCTTAGTCTTGCAACAATTAAAATTTAAATTTATTAAAATTGTCATACAAGGATATCGATTATATTAGCAAAAATATTAAGCTTAGAGCTTAACTGATTGTAGCATCTGAAAGATACGCTTTTCCTCTTTCGAATGGTGTAGATAACTCAAAAATGTAATTTTGCCCAGATAACCGACTATTGCAATAATGGAGCGATATGTAGGTATTCTTTTTATATGAAAATCATTCTGAATTTTAATTTTGGGATGGAATTCGTACATAATTTTTTTTTACTTTTGTGTTAATGCAGGCTATATAGTGAAGCTATAGAAAAGGGATACATAGAAGCTATAGTGAAGCTATAGATAGCTACAAGGAGGGAAAGTATCTAAAAAACCAAAAATTCGAACCCTACCTACCAACCCTACTTTAAGTTAGAAAGCAGCTTTTCTACTTCTAGAAAGAAAATTCTAAAAACATCGTGTCATTCTTTTCACTAACTATATAAAGAAAATCGTTGGAAAAATGTCATTTCAAAATTAGTTAAATTTAATATTCCCCCAACATAAGTAAGTCTTTACATTTTTCATTCAAGTTAAAAAAAAATACAATGAACAAACTATTCATACATTTCTTAGGGTTCCGAAGAAAAATCTCGGTATGCTTGTAATTGTGTCGTCACACCCTTCTAATTGGTACAATTTTCAATTAATGTATATGAATATTTTTTTTTTATTTCTTGAGATATTTTCCTGTATTGGAAAGTTGGAATGAAAGTTTTTTCACGTACATACTGCATTGTGTAGCACAGGGGTCAGCAACCTGTGGCCCGCGGGCCGCATGCGGCCCGCCAAGCAATATAACTTTTCGAACAATTTGCTCTGCCTATGCAGAGTTGAGCATATTTTAGGTATACTTTTTCCAATGTTTTATAACAGGTAAATAAAACTGTTACTAAAAATTTTTCCTCATGTTGATTTTTATTAATATTTATATTAAGTTGTGTTAAAAAGAGAAAATACCCCTGTCGCAGTATCCTGCATAATATAGCGAATTTCCGTTTACAAAAATCAGTTTTTCTCGGAAACTACTTGAAATAGAATTATTTTTCAAAAACTCTTTTAATGTGATTATTTTCTCCTTTTTCCAACGATGTAAGAAAATGTAGCAAAAACTTGAGGAAATTGGGGCAATAAATTCTCTTTTTCCACAAAAGTTGTTTAGGCAAAAATGCCTAAAAATCCATTCCGGGCATCGGACGTGTCTGATTTTTTGTACTTCCAACATTTTTACCAAATTTCGTAAAAACGGGGTTTTTTGTTCGAGAGTTAGTAAATAAATTTTAGTGAATGTCATTTTTGGCTTCGACAGACTTCAAAATAAATTATTTCTATTATAGTTCCGGTCTCAAGCAGCGTCAAGACAGTGACTCTAGTAGCTGAATTTTCGATTCGAAAATTCGTTTAAAACAACTTACTTAAGCCACATACTACACTGAAAAATATTTGAGTGTGCGGCCCGCTAAAAATTATTTTTTTTTAAAAGTGGCCAGCCATCCAAAAAAGGTTGCCGACCCCTGGTGTAGTACATCGTCAAAAAGGGCCGTAAAATGAAATTGAGGTTCCGTTTATCATTTTTATCCCCCAAAAAATAGTTTGAAAAAATTATAAACACAACACTTTCTAAAAAAAGACAAACAAATTTTTTCAAAATTCAAAAAGTAGGTAATTTAACTAAGAAGAGCTAAGAAAATGATCTACAATAAACTAAATTTTGTAGCAAGGTATATTTCAATATTGCAAAACGTCCTCTAAAACTTCAAGTTCGAATCGTTAGAAGAAATGCTGAAAGATTTCGGTTTTTCATAAGGTACCCATATCGCTAGAAAGATTTTTTTGAAAACAAAGCTGAAATTCTTTTAACCACTTTTCATTTTTAAGCTTCATCTGTGAAATATTACACTGCAAAGATTACATGATTTCTACTGTAACAATCATGATGGGCGAATTAAACTGAAACTCTTGTCGAATCCTGCTGCTTCATCCGCAGGGTGTTTGAAATTTAATATCAAGTTACTAGCAAAACGTATATACTATCATCGTGTAACTATTGAGAACTGTTATTATTTCTCGAACATTTTTTCAGAAAATTCGAGTGTTAGTCTATAATAAACTCTGTTTCCCAAACTATCTCTGTGCAAAGTTTTAAATTGATTAGACAAACAAACAAATAAACTCACTTTCACATTTATAATATTAGTTAGGATTTTTAGATAAACCCTAAAAAAAAGCCACTAAGGAACCCTGACTCAATGCGGGTGTAGCACGCACTTGACGAATTATTTTTAAATACCGTTAATACATTAAATTCATTATAATATTATACTTAATGGCATTAATGTACCTATGTAATATTATGTAAATATAAGGAGGGAGTTTAAGTTGCACAAATTGTACGTCTTATTCGATTTAAAGTACACAGACACATACATTATGTACATTTATAAATAAATTTATTCCGTTAAACTCCTCTTTTGTATGTTATCAGGTAATTGTTTCCGGTTGCCTTGCACACCTCTCCCTTTTGAAACCGCAATGCTTTAAAATTGAAAATAAAATTTTATATATGTGCATAAATTTAAAAGAGAACCTTTAATACCTTTTACATCTTGATTTTGTGTAAAATGTAATTGTTTTCAAAAAATCATTTGTCATATAAATTTAACTGAACATAATTAAAAATTATAATATGAAGTTGAACCTTTCTTTATGTGGTCCTGTTTTTTGCGATTTTTTTATATGGTTTTCGAAAAAATCGTCATTAAAAGGCATATACCGTAAAACCGTTTAGACCCGGACACTATTTTATATTTTTTTTTTTTTTTTGGTTAATTTTATGTTTATACATGTTTCTGTCATAGTTAAGAAATGTGCTATTTTCTAGGGGCACGCCATTTCTGTTCATGGCTCTGAATGCTGTGCACTGTGAACATACAGGGCTCGAGAAAAATTTAGAATTAGAAACTTAACCTAAGTTTTTTTTTTTTAAATCCAATATTTTCAACAACACAACTAAGTTTTTCCTATATTGTTATTAACTTACCATGGGAAGTTATTGTAATGGGTCCGATTTTACCAATCGCTAATTTTGACATATCTCCACGTTTCAAGGTCACTAGAATTCGAATCCATCGTTTTTAGCGTGATGTCTGTGTGTGCGTTCGTTAGTTCGTTCGTTCGTGAATTTTTTTTCGTCTCTTTCTCCGGACTAATTTCATTAAATGCGTAATCAAAAAAATGAAGACCGGATAAAGTTTTCAGCAAATTCGGATTAGCGGTTTGTTTTTTGTGGTAAAAAAACCGAATTAACTTTATTAAGATAACATACATTATATGGATTCTTTACCATAACATTATTATTTAATGGCCTAAGAACCTTTATTGATGTTAAAAACGCCAGTATATTATTACAAAATTTAAAAAAAAAAAAATAACGAAATAAGAAACTTGAGAAAATATATTTGCCAAAATATATTTTGTCTCGCATACCTTGAGAACAAATGATGTTATCATTTGTTTGATAAGGGTGAAGCCCCCACCCTTAGGTAGAGAAGGCGAAGCCTCCGGTATGGTGCAAGGGGCAAAGCCTCTATCGGGGGCCCAGGAGAGGAGTCGCCTGAAATGAGTAAAGAATTATTTATGTACAGTAGTCTCTAGTCTTTAAGGACACCTAATGGAAAGTTGACAGTGTGAGTAGACCTGTCCCCCAACTTTTTTTTTTTTTAAATCAATCGATAAAAAATTTTTAAACATTATTTAAAGGTATTTTACTTTGAAAAATATTAGCATTCTTATACACGACGAATGAATTCCAGAGAAAAAGAAGAATTACCTATTCTATACCTCTTCAAAACGACGATCCTTCAAAACAACAATAGATACTCATTCAGGCGTACACCTACCTCTCATATTATGTTTCGATAAACATTATAAATAAGAATGAAACCTCACATCAAATGATTAAACTGAATAGGAGGAATAGGCCTGGCGAACACCTGGCGTTTCTCGTCTGTTGACTGTTTAACGTTATGCAGTAATGATTACTGAAGACAGATAGCTATGTGTTAGTTAATGATAACGTATTGACTGGGTAGTGTCGTTATAATACAACAAAATTACCTGTGATTGAAAATGACCATCATATACAAATTGTAATAGGGGGAAGTGAGATGGCAAATCGATAATAACAGTGGTTTCAAAAAAAGAGGAAAAAATAATTACAATTTGCACTGGCCAAATGAAGAAAATTGCACAGTGTGGTTTATACCGGGTGTTTCAGTAAAACTGTATCATATTACTACACAAGAGTTCTATTTACAATTGGAGAATTTCGTTTAAACAATTCTTTAATGCTTAAAAAAGTATCGGCATTTTTTTAAATTATGATATGTGCTAGACCAAGTGGTCGTAAAACGACATTTCATATTACATGACCAAATGTTATTCCAACTACGGGTGACAATGACTCCAAACTATAAGAATTCTATTTAAAATTAAAATATTGCTTTTAAACATTTCTCTGATGCTTAAAAAAGTGTCGATATTTATCTGGATTACATGGTAGCCAAAGTGGTCGGAAAACGACATTTCATATTACACAACTAAGTCTTATTCAAGCTGATAGATACTAGAAATGGCTCCAAGCTACAAGAATTTTATTTAAAATTAAAGAATTCCGTTTAAATATTTCTCTAACACTTAAGAAAATGTCGACATTTTTCTGAATTACATGCTCGACTAAGTAATGGTAAAACGACATTTGATATTATACCAATTAATGTTATTATAATAATAAATGGCATATAAATGGCATTATATTTAAAATTAAAGAATATCTTTAAAATATTTTGCTAATGTTTAAGATTTGTGTGTCGGTATTTTTCGGAATTACATGGTAGACTAACCACGTGGTGGGGAAAACGACATTTCATATTACACAACTAAATTTTATTCTAGTTAATGACGGAAATGATTCCAGGCTACAAGAATTCTATTTAAAATTAAAGAATTCTGTTTAAACATTTCTCTAACACTTAAGAAAATGTCGACACTTTTCTGAATTACATGCTCGATCAAGTGGTCGTAAAACGACATTTCATATTACACGACTAAATGTAATTCCAGCTGATACCGGAAATAGCTCCAAGCTAGAAGAATTCTATTTAAAATTGGATAAATCATTTAGACATTTCTCTAATGCTTAAGAAAGTGTCGATATTTATCTGAATTACATAGTGGACCAAGTGGTCCGACAACGACATTTCATATTAAATATAATTTAAAAAAAAAAAAAAAACTGATAGTCATATATGATCCAATATGTGACCAGTCTGCAGGGCCGGTGAGAAAACTGACGGGCCTCCAGGCACAGTAAAACAATTTTCAAAACTTTTGCTCCTAGAATGCAGTTGGTGAGCGGAAACACGCCTTTTCACTTCGTCTGATCCCCTAAGAGACGCTTCAGGTTCCCTTTTTAGACTCAAGCCCCCGGGGCAATTGCTCCATCTGACCCTCCTCATGCCGGCACTGCCGATCCACACAAAATTACCCGAGATTTTAACTCACGCCATGACTGAAAAAGGGTTGAGAAGTTCTTTAAGAACTTTCGTTTGTCGAGACTTTATAAAAAGTGAACTTTATCAGTTCAAATTTATGTATGGACGTTTTTGGCACTTCCTGTATGCATCTTATCCGTGTTCTTAATGCATCCATTGTGTCGGGTCCGGTGCTAATAATGATGGATGTAGGTATACGTCTGTTGCACTTAAAACTATACAAAAAAAAGAAATACTTACATTTCGTGACGCTCTTATGAAAGTCCAAAAAAAGAAGAAAAAGACAAAAATAAATACTTAATGATAACGTATATACTATGTATGATGAAACACATAAAAATTCTTAGTTTCACGCAAAGTTGCATGTTGCTATAATTATTTTATTAAAATTATAAACTGTTTCGAAAATTGTAATTTTTTAATATGAATGAGGCAAACCGTAGTATACAAATTACAAAGCAAGACTATGAGTGAGTAGTTTGAGTACCTAAAACAGAAACGTGTTCAAGTACTTGTTGAATAGAAATGTTATTTTTGACTGTCTGGGTAGGTGCATATAAATTAGTGGAATGACGCCAACCAGTTAATGTAAAATTACCCGAAAGGTGTAATTTTTTGTTTAAATTTACCTTTAAAGTGTAATTTTTATAATGTTTATTTCAAACACAATCTACCTGTAGGTAAGAATGTAAGATAGTCCGGATTGTGTACAGTCAGTAAAAAGAAAAATCGACAATTTCTGGAAGTTATTAACCCTAGAATCATACGTACTCGTCAAAACGACGAACGAACTTCTCTACCTGCTCCAATACTACAACTTGTCGGTACCTGCTTGCTGTGAGATTTCTGTTATCTAATTTATTTGTTGTTATAACACATAAGCCGTATTTATTTTGTTTATAGCTATTGTCGTTTTTTTATACTGAAATAGTGTGCGTTAACGATGTATGATTAACCGATGTTTTTTTTTAAAGATTTTGTACTCCACATATAAAAGTTTTCCTAATTTTTCTAAAATTTATTAAAGATATGCATGTTATAATTAATTTATTCAATAATTATGATAATGTGAAAGATGATTACAGCTGTTTGGCTTATAGAGACGACATAATACTAAAATTTTAATATATTGAATCGAAAACTAAAGAATGCGTTTCGAATGACTTAATAAAAGATTAACAATTTATTTTGTGGAAAATATTATTATTTTAATTATTTTTTGAGATCTTATTCGAAAAATTACTAACAAATTTTAGAAAACTTACAAATGTGCCTAATGGGGAAATAAGTACATATCTAGGGTTATTCCACGGTCACTCACGTTACATTTTACTGCAAAACTGAGGCAAAACCACTAATTTTATATAGGAAGAATTGCAAAATAACAATATATCTTTCAGTAAAACCTTTCTTTATTAACTAAATAATTTTATTTAATAAAAAATAAAAAAGGCAGGCTTATGAATATATTTAAAAAAGTGTCTTATTTTTCTGGTAACTCATGTTACACATGGAGACATGGTGTTCGCAGTCATTTAAGTTGGGGTTGAATCTCTGTTCTATTTAATTACTGTATTTGATTTAAAAATTATACAAAGATAAAATGAATTCTCTTTATTTAGTTCAGATTAAAAGAACAAGCTTCTATGTTAAAATAAAAATTTTAAAAATTCTAAGAAAAGTCACTCATGTTACACCACTTTGGTCACTCACGTTACTTGTACAAAGGTCCATATCATCCACATATATTTCTTAAGGGAAATGAAAAAATACTTAAAATTAACTGATTAATTAATATTTCACTGATAATTATTACAACTGGGCACTCAAATTAAGTATTATTACGAAAATAAATCATTTTCAACGTACACGAAAATACCACGAAATTTCGGTGTAAAAACGGGGGAAGTGGGGGCAGGGAAATGTGGAATCCCTAAAAGACACATTCCGGATACTAACTCAATACATATACAAAATTTCAGAGTTATGGGTTTTTTTGGGGGCCTGTAAGCGTGACACAAACAACGAAAACGTTGAAAAAACATGAAATTGTGGCATAAAAATAGTGGAGGTGAGGGTTAAACATTGTAACCGCCCAAAAGCACACTCAACGTACCAACTCTATCAAAATACAAAATTTCAACTCCCTAGGGTAATTCTGGGAGGCTACAGACGTGTCAAATTCCCCAAAAATAGTTTTTTCCGCTCTTTACTACCTCCAAATCGCACTTGGAAGCGAAAGTTTGGATATATTGTGTACCTATAATACACCAAAACGTTATACCCAACTGGTTTAGGAAAGTTTGATAGTTTTGGCGTCCCCTACGACTTCCTAGAAGGATTCAAATTTTGTAACATGAGTGACCGGTCACTCACGTTACACATTTCAATTTCTTATATAATATTCAATTTGAAACATAATGTCGTATAAGCATGGGTTTAAGCATCAGGCACTTATGAACAAAGAAAGTAATATTACAAGTATTAAATTGAAGAAGTGTATCAAGCCTAATACTAAAAAATGTTCTTTTTGGTCACTCATGTTACAAAATTTTGAGGCTATCTTTGTTGTCAATTTTTTTAGTGATATTGTTGAATGTTTCGGGCGTGCTTCATATGTAACAAAGGTGTACACACTTAATATTAAATCATATCATTGTTTTCTATATATTTCGCGAGAATTCACAGTTATTTAAAAATTATTTGCAACACTTTTCGTGAAGCGGTACATCAAGTACAGCAAGACAGTGAAAATTTTACTCTAATTGTCAAAAGTCACAACTGATATCTATAATTTCGGTGTTGTCAAGTAGTAAATTTTGTTTAGTCTGTGCTCTATTTGACTTACTTTAAATAAACCACATTTAATTTTTTGCATTTATGTCGCATTTTCATGGAATAACCCTCTATAGGAATATTTATGACTGAGAAATTTCACATTCTGTAAAGTCACACATGTCCACTGACTCATAATAGTTCATAAATTAATTATTTGAAAGACAAGTTTTATGATACAATTGATGTATTTATCTATTTTTTAATTTTTATAATGAAAATATGCTTTGATAAAAAGATTAAAAAAATTAATAAATATTTAGTAGACCAACGTATGATTCTAGGGTTAAATACGAAGTTGTCAAATGTTGCCAAATTTTAGGTTAATAAGTTATTTAATTAAAAAAATTTTTTTTTTTCATACAATGGTTATTTTTGTCCTGGGTTAGATCGTATTAAATATTTTTCCAGTTGTTTCTATTGTATTAAGAATAATTCTTAAAAAAAATTATCTTAAACCGTTTAAGCGTGGCCGCCATTTTTGTTTTCCAATTGGCCCCGATTTTATTGTGTTTGCAGCCTTTTACGCCAATCTACATATTTCATAAACCATTCATCCTAAAAGGTTGAAATAAAAATCATTTTAAAGACAATAAATCTCTCTTCATTTTAAATTATATCCATATTTGGCCTATTTTCCACTCTTCCACAACAAAATTGTACCAAAATTTGGATATCAAAATTTAACAAAATTCACCTTTTGAACATTCTTTTTTCATAGTCGAGTGTAATATAGAGCTTGGTATTTTTGATGGAAATAGCTGTAGGTATATGAGTACAATTAGCCAAAAAAAATTTTAATTGATGAAACTTTTATGCTTTAGTTTTTCAAAAATTTCCAAAAATTGACTTTTTTCCGAATTTTTGGAGCTTTGAGCCCCTGCATCTCTCGAATGGGGCTCAAAGTTCGGAATTTGGGAAAAAGTCTATTTTTGGTTTATAAAAATTAAAGGATACAAGTTATGTAGGTACTTAAATCTCACCGCGACAGTAGCTGTAATACCTGAATTTTCCATTTGGAAATTCGCTATCTATACTATTTTTTTTTTTTTTTTAGTTTTCATTTCCCGGTAAAACTATCCTTTATTTGACGCCGCAATTTTTTATTTTCCAGAAATATCATTATTAAAATATTATTACTAGTTAACTATTTATATCTAGCGCAGGTAGATAAAAGTAGTTAAGTCCATTTTTGACTTTTTTATTTTATTTTATAATAAGCGCCAAGAGAGTCTATCTCATATATTTCCAAAAGGGCAAAAGTTAATTCCACCCCCAACATCATTTTTTATGCACTTGTTATAAAAAAAATTATTTTCAGAAACTGACAAAAGTTCTTAAAATTCTTAATAAAATAATAAATAAGTACATATAGTTTAATTAAATTGGAAATGTATTTTTATGGCAACAACTACCCGCTAAAACAGGTTAAGTCCACAAATGGTTTTAATAATGAAATTTCTTGTTGTTTTTTATATGTTAAGTCTATAAAAATGTCTTAAAAAATTTTAGTTTGAGGTTTAAAGTTTATTTTTGTTTTATGATTTACTGTGTTACACGTTAAATTGATTAAAAAAAAAAAATTTAAAATGTCATGTAAACTTGAAGATAATTCAAATAAACTGATGTTGCCTGCATTTCATTTCAGTTTTTACTCTCTACTGTAAACTTGATATTATGGACTTAACTAGTTTTGTCTACCTGCGCTAGATATAAGACAAATAGAAGACAAAAAGTTGACAACACCAAAAGTTTCTTTATTAATTAGAAAGACCGAAAAGGTTGAATAATTTTCCGAAATGATTTCCAACCAGTATATATATCGCGCGTTGGCTGTCTCTACCTAGTATATCAAAAGCTACATGTTTTAGGACACACAAAAAACTTATTAAATGCTGTATTTACATATATACTTATCTATATATATATATATATATATATATATATATATATATATATATATATATATATATATATATATATATATATATATATATATATATATATATGGGTAGCCAACATCAAAGGGTGTAATTAGCATAAATCTTAAGCTCATAGTGATGAAAACACGGATTTAAAATATGTTTTTTTTTTGTGTCCAAAAATTGGGAGTTTTCAGATACGAGGTTGGGACAGAGTACGTACGATATCCCTTTATGTATGTTTAACGAACACAAAAAAGGTGAAGGTTATTCATATATATCATAACATTTTGAAAGACGGAAAATATTATGGCCGTGATTTTTCATAATTTAATTTTAAAAGTCATATAATTTTAAATTATCGGTAGGTAGGCAGCAAAGCTTTTCATTGCCTACAACCAACTTGTTCCATGGCGTTTCTTCTTTCTATCTTTATATTATTATAAATATTAATTACACTAATTTTACTTTTGTTAATTTGTCTTCTGATGTTTGCCAACACAACAAATTAGCTAAATTTTACATTAAATATAATTTTATATAATTAAACTAATTAAGATTTTAATAGTATAGTCGCTTGCTTCGTTTCATCTTCCTCATCAGATTTCTTGTTCTCAAAAATTTATGATACACACATATTTGAAAATTTTACAATTAAAATGTTTTATTATACAGTGTAATCTCATTACGAGGGAGGGGGGCGGGGAGTGAGTCTGGTTTAGACAGTTGAAAAAATGAGTAATTTTTTTTTTTTTTTTTTTGTTGATATCTTATTATTTTGAAATTTTAAGATACAGAAATATTCCAATAAATAATTTTCATAGTTGAAACAGTATTTTTAACATATCCTTTGTTTTTGGTATTTTTCTTAATTCGGAATTTAGTAAATAATGTAAAAATTCTCCAAAATCTGGTGAACTTCCCAGCAAAAATAATGATATTGAGAAATTAGTCATTTTGCGAAAAAACTATTACTTTACACAGAGCCGCGGAAAGAAATGGTAGGCCCCGGGAATAAAGCACATTTCTTAAAAATTTCTCCCTGAAAAAATAAATTACGAGCCAAAAAAAAAAAAAAAACGTTTTCGCTTTTATCCAGTTTTCGCTTGTTTCTCTATCGACTGGTATGAACGCCCTTTTCTAGGTCAGGCCTCGGGGCTACAACCCTGGCTACCCTTACCTTTCGTCGGGCTTGATTTTACACTACTGTTAACTAAAATGATATAAATATTTATAAAATTATTAAATACGTACATATATGTAAATTCGTAGTACACCAACGAAATCCTTATAAATTCGTCATGTCTGTGTCGTCACGTTATAGGTGGTCTAACCGTACTTAACCACTTTTAAATAATCAGTCCTGTAAATTACATAAGTTATTATAATATATTATTGTTAGACGCAAATGATCATGCAATCGAGCGTCAATAAATAAATATTATAATAAAAAAAAAAATAAATAATCAGTGTCAAATTTTACGGAATTTAATTAGACAGTATCGTATTTTAAAATCTGTTATTGACTTTTTAGCGAATTTCCAGAATGGAATTCAGCTATTACAGCCACTGTCATGACGCGACTTGAACCCGGGACCATGGCAGAAATTTGTTTTGAGGTCCCTAGAAACCGAAAATAATATTCACAAAAATTTTATGAATTTTTAAAGGTTCGAAAAATCTCGAACCTTGAAAAATTCATATCTCTAAAAATATTAACTTTATCGTGAAAAGTCATAAGACCTTTTTTATTTGTATTTCAATAAAGAATATAAAAAAAATTGTCCGGTTGAAAAATATCAATTCCTTGCAATTGTATAAAAAATTTCGGTTTAAACAATATGGCCCCGGGTTGCCCCCTGGCAACATGCATTTATATCATCAGTAGGGCAATGTCAACAGAATCGCATAAAAAATTGAGGTGGAATAGTTTTCCGTACTCATGCGCCAGGTACCTCCTGTACTAAGATATAAACTTACGGATATTTTGTCATACAAATAATTTCTGCGCATCGTACACTTGAACACCCATTTATTCCTGTCAAACCACATTTAAAAGTTTGCTTAAATGTTATTATGACATAAATAATTGCATTTTCGTTTTCTTTCTGTCTACTTTTTTTTGTAACCTTTAAAAAAATATCAACGTATCAAATGTCGTAGGTAACCCATTTGTATCGTGTGTAATAAAAAACCACCTACATAGGTTTCATCCTAAAGCCACTAAAAAAACTAAACAAAAAAAAAAAGTAATAATAATAATTTTTAGTTGTTATTCCAAGTAAAACTGATGCAACAACGAGGTGGGTGGGTTAAAATGGTATTACGACGACATTTTGGTGCCAGTTTTTTGGTGCGAGTCTATACGAAATTTTGTTTTCAAAATTGAATCTAATTCTAAATTTTGTTTCCTGGCTAATTACTAGGAGATTCGGATAATTTTTTCAATCCTTTGTGATTTTTAAGTTACATATGTGGTTTTTGGTCATGTTAACCAAAGGAAGTCGAGTGCTTAAAGTTTCAGTTTAGCTGAACGATAAGTGAACATATGAATACTGCGTGTGTTTAAATGCAGACAAAAGTCTGTCATACGTAGAAAGTGTTTCACAAGCACTCGATAATATTTGAAATTGAAAAATTGTAACTGCTTCTCGCATTATAGAGAGTACATACACATAAGTGATTGAATGTTGTCTGTATCGGGCGCCTGTCGAGCAAAAGATCGATGGTGTAATGGCGAGCACACCTGGCTAGTTACCGGGAGATCCTGGGTTCGATTCCCGGCCGATTCGGATAATTTTTTTCAAGCACTTTGTGATTTTTAATTTACATATGAATCTATTTCGCTTAGTAAACAGATACATTAAGAATGACTTGAAGTTACTCCTTCATATATCCCATTTCAAATACAATTGATGATGAGTCATCGTTCAAAAATTAAATAATTCTTATATTCGAAATAAATCAATATTCCATTCTTTTCTGAAAACAAACTGCATATTTAAAATTTACGTAAATGCAATAATGAAAGAGATAAAGCCGAGAAAACGGAAATTATTTAAATTCAAAGCGATGAAGCATGGTTAAATTTAAGTGAAATGGACCACAACCAATGTAACCTAAAAACTATTCAACCAATCGGTTTCAAAGACATGCTTATGCCTCAACTATTTAACCACAACAAGAACCTCTCTAATGTTTAATATTTCACTTGTAAAAAAAATTATTAACAATTGTTTAAACAAAAAAGACAGAATTCCTTTTGCTTAAATTGCCATTTTTGTAATTTTATAAATTTTATCGGATTTTGCAATCTTTCGAGAAGTCAAGTTTGAGTTGCTGCTGTACTACCATTTTGAAAGATGCCACCAGTAAAAAAATTTTTCATAACTTACATCAGTGATTCTCGAACTTTTTGATCCGCGACCCCCCCCTCTTTTCGCACTTAAAACTTTAAAGACCCCAAAAATATGTAGAAACGGGTAGAAAATGTAGAGGAAATGGAAATGTTATGTGTAATTAATTGTTTCTGTGACACCTCAAGTAGTTTTCGCGACTCCCATTTTGAAAATCATTGGCTTAAATCATCAACAATATGATGTACTATGTTTCAACTGAATAAAGTTTCTCATTTTTGAAAAAAAAAAATTAATTACCTAATTAAAAAAGGTCAATTACACAAAGTGCTCTCCTTAACAAAAGAAAACTACACTTTAACAATGTGGCCAGAAGAGCTATACAAAAACTTATTTTTATTTCTTTAACGTCCCGGAACCCATTGATTTATTGTCACTGGTATATAGAGTAATTCTTTCTGAATAGCGATACGTAATTAATCGTATCATTGTTATCAAGGACAGGAAATGACGGAAGAGCTTAATTGTTTATTGAAATTTATATGTATTCATGTCGTTGGAAGAGCGCGCGTTGCCTACTTTTTTCCATGTGATAAACTCAATTTTTTCTAAGTCATTAGTCTTCTCGTAAATTACAATACAATAAATTACAATAATACAATATAGTATTCAGCCAGCTTTGTGCAATACTGTGAATATAATAATATTAATTACAACATAATATAATTATTTAATTAGCGTAATAATTAAATAAAATTAGAAATTGTTTTTTATGTGAAAATTATTTGTTGAAGTAACGTTAATAGAATTAAGTAATTTTATATTATAGGTACACTGATTACCTCAATTTCTGAAATAATTTATATAAATATCTGAGTACTGATTTTTCAAATTTTAAATTACTCGTTCCCTAACCATACGTTGCAACATTACTATTGCAGTAATGGTTTGAGAAAATTTCGAAAATTTCTGCATATATACCTCTCTTCACTAACATAAAAATTGCAATAAATACTTTTTATTACTCATGCGAGAGAAGTACTAACTTGGCGCACACATTTTTGTACTTTTTGTACGCAAATTTTTACTTGGCTAATACCAATTTATTTAAAGTTTTTAAATATCTGTGAACATGTTTCGGACCCATATGGCCATTGTTGGGTGGGTCCACCCAACAATGGCCATATGGGTCCGAAACATGTCACAGATATTTAAAAACTTTAAATAAATTGGTATTAGCCAAGTAAAAATTGTCTTTTAATTTTAAAATGGAATACCATAAAGTAACGCTCAAATCTATCAAATAAATAAACCTATTTTTCTTTTGAGGTGTTCTTCTTTGTTTTAAAATTTTTCCTTAGCCCACGAAATATTTTGATAAATACAATTTGGCCCGCTGACGCAAAACCTGGGGAACCCCTGCTTTAAGGGTATCAAGAAAGCAATTAGATATTAAAATAAAACACTGCACTGTTAAAAACAAAATCGCCTTTCAAAATTATAGGGAGGTGACTTCACTTTTTTGTTGCCATACCTTCATGTTTTAAAAGCGAAAGAAAAACAATAAAATAGCTTAAATGACAACAAATATCCGCCTTCTCACGCTTGACTCTACAAAAAAAAAAATTTCATGTTTGTCCCTTTTTTTCGAAAAGTCCCTTTCTTCTAATGTTAATTTAATAACATTCTATCTTATTAACAACTCGGCGACCCAACGTTAAAAAGGCCATTTTTTATTTATTTTTATATACGCGTAGATACCGAAATTGATCAAAGCATACCTGTGATCGTTTTTAATAGAGGTTTACCTACGTATTTTTTTTCTTAACAGAAAAAAACCCTTATTTAATGGGCGCGTCCCGTCCACTCAAAAATGAATATCGGAATGGATACCTTCATTAGAAAGCGTTTTTGATTTTCTGAAATAGGTAACCTTTTTTTTCCATTCTATTCTTTAATTAAAATTTTAAATTGGTTTTTTGAATGCAAACGACTTTTGTTGTTTAATTTGTTATAATTTATAACAATTTATACGACAGTACAGTGGTGGGTAAAATAATTGTTACACACCGGAAAAAAAAATATCTGTAAAGCTTGAATAGAATGTTTGAAAGAAGAAGCTACGTAAATGCGAATATTATAAATATGAATATTATTTTTCCTAAAATATAGGTTTTAGAGAATCCTACGGTTTTCTTCCGGAATTTATTACCTACTAAACAAAATTCTTTCTTACACTGTTTTGCTACTTTTGTAATAATTCAGGTAAGGTAACGTAAAAAACGCGTCGACTGCAGCGAAAAAAAAAAAACATTTTTTAGCTGTGGATTGGTACCGCATAAAAAAGTTTCATAGAAACTACATAACTCAAAACCTCACGACTTCCCTAGAAATTGCTTTTTCAAACAAACAAAAAATAATTTAGGCACGGCAACATTTTAAATGTTGTAAAAATTGCAATACATATATCTGTAAAGAAAGTGAATAATGTCCACAAATTAATGTTCAAATTTCGTACTTTTTCTTACTTTTTATTCACCTTATGCACTTTAATGGGTATTTTTTAAAAAAAAATTCGCATAAAAGAAAACCGCACAAAAATGACCGCATAAAAAGAGGTTATGTTTTAGCTCACTTTTTTCCCAAAGTGTTGTAATTTCTTACAAAAACCTAAATTTTTCTCATAGTAACTAAACATACAAAAATACTTTGGTAATTTTAGAATATATAAATAGTGTGAAGCTACTGTAGTAAACTAAAGTAAGCTATTATTTTGCTATTTTCGAAAGACTTTTGTATCCAAAAGCAATGATTACGGATTTGTGGAAACCACCAAGATAAAATTGAGACATGAGTGAATAAAGGTGTTATATAACATTTTTTTTAAATTCATTTTTTGCCAAATTTTGAAATATTCTATGCTGAAACATCATATATTAAAATTTGGTTTCATTACGTCCAATAGTTTTGTAGAAATTCAATAATAAACATGTGCTATTGCATGGGAAGTACATATAAATAAAAACTTTCAAACACTTCTACTGTAAAATTATAATATAAAAAAAATGTTGCATAACACCTTCATCCACTCATGTCTTCAATTATTGCCTTTTAATATATATTTTAAAATATAAAAAATTTTAGGAACCCTTTTGCTTGGCTTCCAAAATCCCTCCATGTTTTACAGTTTACTATTTACTTCTAAATGAAAACTTTTCATAGTCTCTCCATAAACTTTACCCGAGGTAGGCCCTGTTTCAAATACAACTGATCATGAGTCAAAGTTAAAAAATTAAATAATTCTTATATTCAAAACAAATCAATCTTCTATTCTTTTCTAAAAACAAAGTGCAATAATGAAAAAGATAAAGCCAAGAAAACGGAAATTATTTAAATTCATAAGTGATGAAGCATGGTTAAATTTAACTGAAATGGACCATATATGTATACGCATGTTTAAAGATTTAAATTACACGACCTTAATTTTACATACCGCACAGATTTTAAAATGCTAACCTTGTTCGCAATTACATATAAACGCAACGCATATTTATACTATTTGAACGATAGATGACCGCCTGGGTTTTCTTCAATCAAAATCAACAAATTTCTTTCGATGAAATTACGAGAAATTATATCCAGGAAATATGATATCGCTAGTCCGTTTCAACCTCACATAACGTTAAAATCACTCGGGGGAATAGTAATTTTTATATTGTAAATGTTAATACACTTTACCTTAGGACAGAAAAAAAATTATTAGAAAAAAACTTGTTGTACATTCACGCATATATTAACAAATATGTATCTAATAAGTACCTATACGGAGATATAATATTTAAATTACCAATCCAAAAAAAAAAAATTATCTTGTTAATATAGTTTGTCGCATTTGTTCTCACTTGGAGTTGCGTACGGTGAAACAAGAACGGAGAAAATTGGATTTTATTTCTTCTAAACTATAATTAACTTTAAACAGGGACAAATTGTAGCTGTACCACGACTACAGTACATACACGCACTCAGCACCTATTATATATGGGCATACTTGTGGATAATTACAGTACAGTTTAAAAAGTGAGTCGTATAAAATATATTGTTGAAATAAATCACTGTGGAACAGAAAGGTAAGGGAGGTTAAAACAATGATGTATTATATATTATATAGATACGTTATAAGCGTACTAAATGTACAAAAAAAAATTCGTCAAGTGCGTGTTTGACACGAACTAAGTAATGTCCCTCACTCAGTGGTCATAACTAAAACTTCTTAAAATATAACAGTCCGGACACATACGTACACATATACGTAATACATACACACACCTAACACACAAATACATACAAATTAATGTAGCAAAACAGATGGTAGATTAATATACCATAATTTGTTAATTTAATACATTTAATGCCAGCTAGCACAACAATTAGTAACTTGACGTGATGCTATACTATATATTAAATATACAAAGTCACTACTTGCTACTGGATGGCGTCTTAATCGTTTTCTTACCAAACCATAGAGTTCACAGATACATAAAATATATACAATACACAAGCAATACAGCCCTCTTGCGTTTATTCAATATATGAATGTAAAACTCTATAATTATCTACCACCTCTCTCAAATTTTCGATCACTCAAGGATTTTAATATGTTCCGAACTAACACGAAGTTAGTTCGGGACATAAAAACAGACATAAATTTGTCCAAATGTAGTGTGTACGGTGTGTACCTTCATACATTAGCATAACGCATGTTCTGTAAAAGAGAGATCGCAACACATGAACACACTACATACAAGAAACACGTATGTGAGAAAAAGACCGAGTATGTAAATACGTTTCATTATGTACCATAAATATAAGGAATGTTTGTTTATTTGGTTACATAATTCATAGCAATAATGCAATTAAAACTCATTAGGGTTGACCGGGGTAAATGTGAATTGGGGCAATTGTGAACGACGCCTATAATTTCTAAAATAACATTAATTTTGTTAAAAATCAAATCTTAGTTTTTTTTTCTGTCCTTTCTTAATATACTATTAAAATTTGATAACAATTCTCCAAGTATTAGTATCTTTTTTTCTATTTTGAAAAACCCTTGCAAAATTTTATGTATCTGACTTCGACCAATCCTCAAAAAAATTTTTTTAAATACATTTTTACATTTTCTTTTTTTAAAATGTAAGAAATGGTTAAAAGTACTTCTAAAGAAGTGGTCTAAACCCTGAAGGGGTTCCTCATCAACTGCTAAAGAAATTGGACAATTTATTACCAATTCACAATTACCCCATGATTTTAAAATTGGGGGGTAATTGTGAACGTCATTCACAAATGCCCCCATTCGATCAAAAATTTCAGTAGTGTTCTTTTCAGAGTTGAAAATGTTGATGAAGATGCTGGTGACATTATTATACAAGTTTCCGTTGTACAAACAATAAAAAAAAATTGTGCAAAGGGCGATGTTTTGTGTATCAATCTACGAAATCATTGCTGTGCTCCCTTATCCAATAACAACTTACAAAAACAGAAAAATTGCTTGTTTTCAATGTCTTTGTGAGTGTCCAAGGGCAGTAGGATTACTACAAAACCATTTTTTTTTTTTTTTTTATTTACAGTATTAAACCTAACAGATTGTTGTTAAAAGTCTAATTTTCCTTGTTTTTATGTGAAAATCTTGTAGTTTTTTGATTTTTTCCGCCTCATAATTTTTCATTTAATAAATATTTCAAAATTATTTCTATAGAAACCACCAACAAAGTAATTTAAACGATAATTAGTTCAGAAAAAAAAAGACGAACACTTAAAAATATTATTTTAAAAGTAATAAAAATGTCAAAAATAGTGATAATAGCAGAAAAAAGTATGTGAAATTCGTAATAAAAAATAGTATGTGCAAGTCGTGCGGGATTGTCGATTGCCCCACTCAAACGAATGAATGCACTCACTACGTTCGTGCGCTCAACTTCGCTTTCGTGGGCAATTGACAATTTCCCGCAGTTATTACACAATATACTATTTTTCGATTGTTTAAGGTTTTTCTATAACGTAAATATCGGAACGGATTCAATACTCGAAGTTTTAATATTTATCGATTTTTTTTCAGAAATAACTTCATTAATACCTAGATATAAAATATCAAAATTGTTCGAGTATTGAACGCGTTCGGGTATAGGGACTTTTACCCCACTGTAAAAACGATTTTTTTATTTAAAGACTACAAATTTATTTGATTTCTTTAAATAAAAAAAATCTTTTTCTGAATCAAAACAAAAAATTTTTTTGGCTTTTTTTCAGTAGTCCAACGGTTTTCTTTGATTCGAAGAAAAAAATTTTACTATTTCAACAACGAAATCGATTTGAAAGTGTAAGAAGTTTCTCAGAATGAAATTTTTGCCAGGGGCTAAACTATAAATTATATAGCTAGTTTCGTTTCGAGTATTACATACAGAGATTTTAAACACGTTTTTCTCGAAATAACATTTATACAATTAGCGGGAGTCCTCATTCAAAAACTACTCAAGAGATTCTTTCGAAATTTATATAATTTTTTTGATACCAAATATACTTTAAAATTAATTAGGTACCTTCTATGTGAACCAAACATATCTACATATAATTATCATCCGTGCTAAAAAGTTCAAAAAACTTTAAAATTTTTTGAAAATCTCGTACAAATTCTTCAATTTTTTTATTTTTTATTATTTATTTATGTATGTATTTATTTTTTTTAGTCGAATTTTCTCCGAAAAATTAGACTTATACAGTCTATACGATAAGAGCTGCGAGAGGCGAGACCAGGGGCGCGATCCGTTTTGGGTATAAAAATGGTGGGGGCAGGGGTTAAAAGTCGAGACCCCCAAAAGGCACCCCCTTGATACTAACTCAATCCGAATACAAAATTTCAGCCCTCTAGGTTTATTCGGGTGACCTGTGCGAGTGGTACAAACTTCGAAAACGTCGAAAATGCATGAAATTGTAGCTTAAAAATGAGGGGGGTGGGGGTAAAATATTAAAACCTCCAAAAAGCACAACCTAGGTACGAACTTTATCAACACACCAAATTTCAACCCTCTACGTTAATTCTGGGGGGCTGGGGGCCTGTCAGATCCAGCGAAAATCGTTTTTCCCCCCTCTACTCACACCATATCATCCTAGGAAGCTGAATTTTGGATATGTTGTAGATAATTGACCGAAACATTATTTAAAACCGATTTGGAAAAGTTTTATTGCTTTTCCGCCCCCCACCACCCCCCTTAAAGGTCGGGTCCGAAAAAAAATTTGCCCAAAATTTGACCCCACTTTGATAGTATTGTTGTGCATCGGAATAAGCCCCACTTACCAAATTTCATCTCTTAACTTCCATAGGGGGGGCCCTACACATATTAAAAGGTTGCGGGAAAATATATATATATATATATATATATATATATATATATATATATATATATATATATTTTGTGGGGCTTATTCCGATGCACAACAATACTATCAAAGTGGGGTCAAATTTTGGGCAAATTTTTTTTCGGACCCGACCTTTAAGGGGGGTGGTGGGGGGCGGAAAAGCAATAAAACTTTTCCAAATCGGTTTTAAATAATGTTTCGGTCAATTATCTACAACATATCCAAAATTCAGCTTCCTAGGATGATATGGTGTGAGTAGAGGGGGGAAAAAACGATTTTCGCTGGATCTAACAGGCCCCCAGCCCCCCAGAATTAACGTAGAGGGTTGAAATTTGGTGTGTTGATAAAGTTCGTACCTAGGTTGTGCTTTTTGGAGGTTTTAATATTTTACCCCCACCCCCCCTCATTTTTAAGCTACAATTTCATGCATTTTCGACGTTTTCGAAGTTTGTACCACTCGCACAGGTCACCCGAATAAACCTAGAGGGCTGAAATTTTGTATTCGGATTGAGTTAGTATCAAGGGGGTGCCTTTTGGGAGTCTCGACTTTTAACCCCTGCCCCCACCATTTTTATACCCAAAAGAACATGATTTTTCTTGTTTTTTAACAGTTTCGTTCGGGTCAAAATCTCCCCAAATAAACCTAGAGTGCTGAAATTTGGTGTACAGGTTAAGCTAATAGCCAGACACTGTTTTTTGGAGGTTTCAACTTTTAACCCTTACCCCCACGATTTTTACGCCAATATTTCCTTAATTTTTTTGCTTGTTTTCTAACACGTCTAGAGACTCCATAAGGAAACCTAGAGGGCTGAAATTTTGTACGTGTATTCAGTTAGTATCCAGCTAGTACCTTGTAGGGAGTCCACATCACTTTTCCCCCCACTTCTCCCATTTTTACATCGGAATTGAATGCTATTGTTAAATGTGTTTTAAAAGCATTATGTTTATTCTAAATGCAAGTAGGCGAATAGTAATTTTAAAAAATTTAAAAAAAAGTGAACTTACTTTTATGACAAATGAAATACATACATATTAAGTAATTTAAAAATGTTATTAAAGTCACTGTTTATTTATAAATTAGGAATTTTGAATTTTTAGTATTTATAAAATAGAAATTTTGGATTTTTTTGGAAAGAAAAAATATCTTTATAAAGGCCTTCCAGTTTACTATTTAAGGTCCTTTTTTAATATTTAAAACTAAAACATAAAGGCAATTAGCGGATAAACATGGGCAGGAATGTCCTCGTACGAATTGTGTTGGCTTTTTTTCTGCTACCTATTTTCGGCACAAAATTGAAATTTACTGAGATACAGCCCTTAAATACTTAAAACCTTTTTTTAAAGCCTCGATCAGCCGAACACTCATCACCAGTTTTGAAATCAACAAAATGACAATTCGGTTGTAGACTTTCAATCACATTTCGCTTGTAGACATTCAATACCGAAGATGAAGGGGAAAATTTGACTACCGTGATGGGGCCCCGCTGCTCACGGCGTTTTTTTTTTATTCACCTATATTCTGAGTATATTTATTATGTTTATTACATGACTAAAATTTTTAAATTTTTCGGATGATAATTACAGCATACCGTAAATTGCATACCGTAAAACCGTCTAGCCCCGAACAGGGGGTCTAGACCCGGACACTTTGCACCAATCTTCAAATTAAATAATTTCTACATTAACCTGCAACAATAAACATTCGTTCTTGACGTCATTAGAGAGAGAAAAACATCCTCTAAACAGCTGTACCAATAAAAACTACGAATTTCAACATTTACTATCTCATTTTACAGGATTACTATCCTACAGTTTTTCAAAGAAATAAAATGTGTATGTAACTTAGACATGTAATTTTCCTCATAATTGTTATATTGTTTTAATCTTGACATGTATGTGTTCAGAATTTTATCGCGCATCATTTATATTCGATGTATACATATATAAAAAAATACATCCTATGTATGTATATCCGTTTAGACCCGGACACATCAGTTTATTACATTATAACCGCGATTCGCACCAGTTGTAACTCCCACTGTCCATACGTTAATATTCCCCCCAGAATTACGCGGTTTATGCATACTATGCATTTCCCCCTCTCCCTTCCCACAAAATTTTTTGAAGTCTTTGACAGGTTTAAAGACATCAGACGATATAAAACACTGTCCTGACTCCGACGGGAGAGGTTAGTTTGCATGTTATTGCATTATTTAAGTAAGTGTCCGGGTCAAGACGAATTTGGTGTGTAGACCCGGACACTTACTAATTATTTTTTATTTTTTTTATTTTTACTTATAATGAAACAAATGGGTCAGGGATATAACAAATAATATACGCTCTTTCTAATGGTAATACTTTTATTGGTGATATCTATGAAGGAAACATGTATAAACATAAAACTATACCAAAAAATGTAAAAACGTGTCCGGATCTAGACGGTTTTACGGTACCCATTTTCTAGACATATCTACATATTTTAGAGTTCCTTTGAAATTTTTAAGGGCAAAGGGAGATTGCGAGCTAAAAAGTTTAAGAACCACAATTTTGTTTATATGAATGGCTTGAATGGTTTCAGAGAAAATCGCCTGTGACAGATAGACGGACACCGAAGTAACCCCTTAAGTGTTCCGTTTAGCCAATTCTTGGACGGAACACTAAAAAAAAAAATAAGTCACCAAGAAGTCACATAAAAAAACTTTAAAGTGAAAGAATTCTATGTACCTATAATTCCGGGAATAAAATAATAACCACCAATTTAATTCAAACATGCTTGTTGACTAATTGGAGTACTTCTGGTGGAACAGCGCATGTAAAATTTCAATATAAATAAGTATGTACAAAATGTAACAAAGACCAGCATGTGACCCGATAATTTTTATACAAAATTTAAAGGTCCCCCACGAACTTTTTAACGGTAGTGTATATTTATGTACTGTTTATGTGTGCATATATGAAGAACCTATTAAGAGACTATCAACCTTGTTCGCTCGTCCAAACACATGTGTTATGTACGAACGGCTTAATGGTCATCGATTCGAAAAGTCGAAAACCGGCCCTATAACAGCCAAGCGGTAGCCGTTTAAATTGTACATCGTCATCAATATATTGTGTAGATATTATAAAAGTTGTCTAACCAGTTTTGTGCTGCCCTCTGATGTCTCCTCCGTCCGCCATCGAAGACAACATTCATCGAGAATAAATATAAGGAGGTTTGGTTTTTTTTTTTTTAGTACCAACTTAAATAACACATGTGATGAATATCTTGCCGCGTTGCAATATGTACAGTTTTTGAATATAATTAAATGCATCAGTATTTTGATAAGTTCATCATACGCCAATGGATACATGTGCAGGAAATCAAATGTCACATATGGGTCGAAATATCAAATGTGTTCGAAACATGTGTGCAATATGATTTGATTTTTTTTTAAATGTGTGTACTTATTATATTGTATGAATGATGCAGTCAGTTAAGTAGTCAGTAACTCCGGTTGGTTAAGGCAATGACGACAATTAAAATATGACGATGTCAACTCTATTTGCAGCGGGACGTGGTGTAAAGTTGTGATGTACAAATATACAAAGTCGTAACATTATGGCTGCAAATTGTGAAACATCTGAGAATCTTGATGTCCAAATTGGTTGATTTTCCTTAAGGGAGGAGTTCACGCCAGAAACGGCTAATAAACAAATCTTTTTCGAATTTCGTTTTTTGTTTTTATTTTGTTCTGTGGTTCTTTACAAACATGGTGATATATAAAACATGGCCAAAAAATTTTTTTTTCAAGCAGAAAAATATTTATTTGTGAGCCGCTGCACAGCCAAGTTGCTGCTCATTTGCATACAACGCTGCCCCTCCCCCTTCGCGATTTGATCAGAAAAATTTAATTTTGGTGTGTACATGAGTTATAGTATGCACTGACATAATGTTCTTTTATTTGTATGCCTTTGTAGACGTTTTAATAAACAGTGAGTAAACCGCTTGTTATTATTTTTGTTTTTTACCGTTTCCCGAAAGTTGTATTTTTTCCGACAAGGAAAATCATATCTCAAGTTCTAGAAAAGATAGAGACCTTATTTTTTTTTTTTATTTTGTTCACAAACATATTGCGCATAAAGTGGAGTATGCTTTTTCCATTTGAACAATTGTAACTATTTTTAAACATTTTTTTTGAATAAAAAATTGGGTTTTAAAATTTTTAGAAGTTTGGGATTACAATTTTCTAGTTAATTTTTAAAATTACCTGAAACCCATACTCAGCTTTATGGACAAGTCCTTTAGGAATAAAATAATGAAAAAATATTTAAAAAATATTCATTACTTTTTGAGATATGACGTTCCTTGGAAACGCTTAAAAACTTGTGAAAAAGGGCCCCCTCCCCCCCACAGGGAAGAGTAATGAATGTTTCAAAAACAAAATTTTCTATTTGAAACTCTCCCTAATTTGAAAAAAAAAAATTCAATAGGCAAAATAATCATAAATAAAAAAGTTGATTTTTTATTTGAACTCCCCCCTTAACAATCTAGTATGTAGACCAAGACCCATGTAGACCAATTTAGTCCGCTATTATAAAAACTTATATCAGCCAATGAATATTTACCAGTAATTAATGTGTATTAGCTTTTCGTGGTAGCCTCTACGAAAAGTTAGTAAAATTGGTCAGTCCGTTGGTACATTTTGTTTTGGAGAAGGGATATTCGGAAACCTCAGTAACATTTCTCTTTATTTTTTCCTTATTCTTATAGGATTCCGAAGAAGACAATTCGAAATCACTATGGTTTCGTCATATCTGTTTGTCATACTTTCAGAATTTCGAATACTTTTTGAATCTGTATCGCCCTGTCTCTTTTTGGACTTGTCAATAGTGGCTTTTTTCAGAAATTCGCATTCAGCTCTTCTATGCAAAAACTATTTATAAGTATTTCTTCTGTAGTTTAAGAATGTCTATTATATTGTGTGCTACACTCATTTATATTTTGTATCTGATTTTTACAATTTATTGTCCTTTAGGGAGAACGTTTGCTGTTCCACATCTGTTTGTGATAGAATTGTATTTTAGCGAATTTCCAGAATGGAATTCAGCTATTACAGCCACTGTCATGACGCGACCTGAGCCCGGGACTATGGCAGAAATTTGTTTTGAGGACCCTAGAAACCGAAAATAATATTCACTAAAATTTATATATATATATATATATATATATATATATATATATATATATATATATGTCCGCGCGATAACTCTCGAAAGAAGTATCCAATTTTTACGAAATTTGGTGAAAACACTAGAAGTCCCAAATCCTTGGATGAGTTCGCCAGCCAGACACGTCGGATGCCAGGAACATGGTTTTTGTTCTTGCAAAAAATTAGTTTTTTGCCAAAATTTCCACTTATTAAAATATTCCACAAACTTTTTAACACCATTTAAACTAACTAAAAAGGTCTTTAAACTTTTTTTCTATGTCAACTAGTTTCCGAGAAAAATTAATTTTTATAAACGGACATTCGCTATGTTATGCAGGATGCTGCGACAGGGGTATTTTATTATTTTAAAATTCTTTTAGATTGAAATTTTATTAATTAATAGGACAAAATGACAAATGAGTGACTTTTGACACCATAATCAATAAATTTATAAAATTTGAAAGTTTATTTTTAACATAAAAAGTCAGAAAGATGTATGAAAACATAATGTGTTTTATATAACATGAAAAGGGTTCGAAATAGACCATTCATTAAAAAAAAATTAAAAATACTAATTTGAAAAGTTAATTTATTTGGGAGGTTACGATGTCTAAAGGTAAAATGTAAAACCAGTAACACTGAAGGATTGATTCTTGAATTTTTTGGTTGAAAAGGAAACAATAATTGTAATCTACTTGAATTTGGGTTTCGATTAAGTAGTAAAGGAGAAGAAGTCACGCTGGCCAAACCGAGACTTTACATGTCTCTGTTTAACCTGGCGAGCAAAAATAAATCTCACTAGCTTCTTGCGACAAACAAACAAAGGTACCTAGATTTCTCACTTAACCCTACTGCTGGAAATCCACATTTACATCTCATGGACCCCCCAATTTCTTCCTGCACCGATGTGGACCACTTGCAAGTCGTCATCGGACTCTGGGAGTCGATATAGACCACTTTGGGAACCACTGGTTTAACCGTTACTGAAAAAATTGTGTATAGGGACAAAACAACAAAGGGACGTAGCCAGGAACTTTCTATTATACAATGTTGCCGTGAATTTGAGTTGTGAAGACCAAAAGTCACAAACAAATGTTAAAAAATTTTGTTAACACTCTGATAATTACAGTAGACAAACGAGTGCTTTGCAATGCCACTCAATAAACTATATATATATATATATATATATATATATATATATATATATATATATATATATATATATATATATATATATATATATATATATATGTATATATATATATGTATATATATATATATATACACATATATACATATATATACATATATATATATATATATATATATATATATATATATATATATATATATATATAGTTTATTGAGTGGCATTGCAAAGCACTCGTTTGTCTACTGTAATTATCAGAGTGTTAACAAAATTTTTTAACATTTGTTTGTGACTTTTGGTCACAATATATATATATATATATATATATATATATATATATATATATATATATATATATATATATATATAAACGACTCACCCGTCACCTACTGTAAAATGGTTGTAGTAATTCAAAAACTTTCGCGAGCGTGCGCACCACAAGTTACCACAATGTTTCATCGCAATCAATACAGAACAATTAAACATTCATTTTTATATATAACAAATCGCTTACAATTATTTACTGTTTTAAAATCAATTAAATTATCTAATAAAAGAAAAAAAAAATTGCTAGAGTACAATCACTTTATAGCACTGCATATA
This sequence comes from Brachynemurus nebulosus, assembly GCA_035578155.1. NCBI lineage: Eukaryota > Metazoa > Arthropoda > Insecta > Neuroptera > Myrmeleontidae > Brachynemurus > Brachynemurus nebulosus. The sequence continues at coordinate 17,558,838 of JAPWDM010000012.1, read as the reverse complement.
ATTGGTAAATGATCTTTAATTGAAGATTTTTTTTACGAAATCTAAATCTAATAATAATAAACAAAACGGCAGATGCACGTTTCAAGTTCAAGGTAATCATGTTCGGTACCAATGTACATATACCTACCTAATAATAATGATGTAATAACTGATGATTAATTATTAATTCAATTCATACAATTAAATTGCATTTATTGTAAAGTGATCTTCAAATCTTTAAAAACAATACGGAAGAAGTAAATTGGGTGTGTTTGTAATCAAATTATTGGCATTGTTTTATTGGCATGAAATAAAATTATAGTCTAGGTTCAGAAAGGAATTGAATAGTCAAAATTATTTGCCGGAAAAGTTCATGTTGCCACCTAGCAACTTGGTCAGATTTGGTTTGAATCGAAATTGTTTATACGAATGAGAAAGAGTAACAATGTCAGCAATTAAGGTCTCGTCACTTTTTGCCATAAAATTGATATTTCTGAAGTTATACGTAGTTTTTTGTTGATAAAGTCACGACTTTGCTTGATTTCAAATCGCTGTAACTCTACCTACTTATATGAAAAAATATCAAAAAAAATTATCCAAAAAAATTTTTCCAAATACTTCATTGATCTGTTATAGATGAAATACCGAAAACCGTCTACACCCGGACACTTTTTTACATTTTTTTGGTTAATTTTATGTTTATACATGTTTCCTTCATAGATATCACCAATAAAAGTATTACCGTTAAAAAGAGTGTATATTATTTGTTATATCCCTGACCCATTTGTTTCATTATAAGTAAAAATAAAAAATAATTAGTAAGTGTCCGGGTCTACACCCTAAATCGGTCTTACTTAAATAATGTAATAACATGCAAACTTACCTCTCCCGTCGGGCTTAGGACAGTGTTTTATATCGTCTGATGTCTTTGAACCTGCCAAAGACTTCAAAATATTTTGTGGGAAGGGAGAGGAGGCAATGCATAGTATGCCTCTCTATGAAGTAAACATACGATATGACACCAGAAGGAGGCATAAACCGCGTAATTCTGGAGGGGGGAATATTAACATATGGATAGTGAGAGCTACAGCTGGTGCGAATCGCGGCCATAGTGTAATAAACTGATGTGTCCGGGTCTAAACGGATATATGTATATAGCATGTATTTTTTTATATATGTATATATCGAATATAACTTCAAACATCATTAAATGATGCGCGATAAAATTCTGAACACATACATATCAAAACTAAAACAATATGACAATTATAACGAAAATTACACGTCTTAGACACACATTTTATTTCTTTGAAAAACTGTAGGATAGTAAACCTGTAAAATGAGATAGTAAAAGTTGAAATCTGTAGTTTTTATTGGTACAGCTGTTTAGAGGATGTTTTTCTCTTTCTAATGACGTCAAGAACAAATGTTTTTTGTTGAAGATTAATGTAGAAATTATTTACTTTGAAGATTGGTGCAAAGTGTCCGAGTCTAGACCCCCTGTCCGGGTCTAGACGGTTTTACGGTACCTCAATAAAAATTTTAATTTTGATACTAGAAACATCCTTTTTAACTGAATGTGAGTGAATTGCAAATAGTGTTAATATTAGAGATGTGAAAATCAAACTAGACTTAAAGTTTTATAGATAATTCGTACCTATATTTCGAAATATTGTACTATAAAAAAGTATAATAACATTTAATCAGTACAAAACATAACAACATTAAATTTTTTTATGCCAAAATTAATTTTATTCTTCAACATTTTCAACCGTTACAGCATATAATTATCAGTATAAAAAAAAAATTGTGTATTATAATAAATTTAGTATAATATTATTTTATTGCATTGGGTGTTGGTTTTAATTGTAGGGACAATTAAAAATAATGTTTCTAATTTGAAAATTAAAGACATTTCGTTCAAAGAGATCAAAGTATGTGGAAAAAATTTATTGGGATAATTTTTGATATTGTTTAATATATACTATAGCAACCTGAAATCAAGAAAAATCGTAATTTTTTCAATTTAGAAATATGTATACCTAACTTTGGAAATATCAATTTTATGACAAAAAGTGAAGATATATTAATTGTTGGTATTGTATCAAAGAATATTCGAAAAAAATTTTAAAAATGCAACTTACGATGAACATTTTTACAGAATTTTTAAAAATTGTAGGTACTAAATTATTAATTAACGAGCCAAAATTCCATGTGTACTATATGATTTTTATCAATTAGAATTTTTGCTTAATTATTGTATGATATATTAGGTAATTATTTTTATTTTTTTACATTCCAAATGGAAGCCATAACCATCATTATTGTCAAGGCATACCGCTAATAAAAATAATAAATTTCAAGAAAGAAAAAAAATATATTGCAACAAGAAATTAATCTCAATTTGAAACAACAAAATTAATTTTTTTGAAGGAAATGATTATAAATTATGTACACGCATCGACTTACCAAAAAAAGTTGTTTTTTAACAATAAAAAAACATAAAAGTACAAAAAAAATTTTCTGTTTTTAAGTTGATTGTACTGTTAAAATGTACAGGTTTTGTAGGTATGTACATAAATATAGTTAGTCGCATACATAGGCGAGTAGTTGAAAGAAATTAAATAATTTTTTTCTTCGTTTTTAAAAAAAAATAAACGTTATTTTTTTTGACTTCATTACTACATAAAATGAAAAGTAATTAAAAGGTTGTTTTACATTTTTTGCCCCGTGTAATTAGTGTAAAATCATTAAAAATATAACTTGCCGGGAAAAATTCCGTCACGAAGGGCGCTATTGTCGTGTATATTACTGTCAGTATTAATTATAATGTTACGTTACGAAATGAGAAATAAAATGGAATGGTACCTACTAAAAAAAATTCTTTTTTAAATGCATAAAAATTAATGAACACTGCACATTAAATATGTTTTTAAATTGATTAAAAATTTACTAAACGAAGTATGTGAAACGGAATTTGTTAGAAAAAATTATAAGAAAAAATTCAAAATGGAGAAAATATATATAAAATTTTTCTGCAATCGATTCGAGGAATAAATACTTTTTAGCGAATTTTCAGAATGGAATTCAGTTATTACAGCCACTGTCATGACGCGACTTGAGTCCGGGACTATGGCAGAAATTTGTTTTGAGGACGCTAGAAACCGAAAATAATATTCACTAAAATTTATATATATATATATATATATATATATATATATATATATATATATATATATATATATATACCAAATGAGTTTTTTGAGAGTTGCTATTTCTATTACAACCAAATTTTTATAATAGAAATGGTACTAGAAAAAGTTCTTTTCTTGGATGTAATGGAAATGTAATTTAATTTTTCTTTAATTTATCAGTTAGGCGGTAAAAATATGCATATGTACTTGAGGCTACTTCAACCGATAGTGTTTTTCTTAGTTACATTTCCATTACATCCAAGAAAAGAACTTTTTCTAGTACCATTTCTATTATAAAAATTTGGTTGTAATAGAAATAGCAACTCTCAAAAAACTCACATGGTATATATATATATATATATATATATATATATATATATATATATATATATATATAAATTTTAGTGAATATATATGTTCGCGCGATAACTCTCGAACGAAGTATCCAATGCAGGATGCTGCGACAGATGTATTAGTCAATTTATTATCAGAAGAAAAATATATTCTTGTACTATTCAGTTAAGCAGTTGTAAAAATCTTTTAAGGAACGAAAAAGCTAAAGAACGAGAGCCGCGCGGCGGCGAGAGCGTAATTGCGCAAGTGTGTAATATACCATACAATCGAGTTGCGTACTATACTTTATCTACGACTACCTAATATGAAATTCAAATTAAATAGTATAAATTTGGTACCTACGAACTATTTGGTCTTACAAGTATTACACTCGAGTTTTATAGTGTTTCTAAATAAATTTCCATTTTCTATAATTTAAATTTATTGCCGAAAAGTAATTTAACTCGAAGAATTGTTAATACAAAAACACTCCAGCTGCGCTGTCGTATTTTTGCGCGTCTAGTTCACTGTTCTTCTCATTAAATTACACTACTACGTAAAAAATTTTCCTTAAAAAAACACATAAACGCCTCGTGTATTCACTACTCCTTAAAGTGGTTCATTACACAGCCACCGTTGTTGTATTATAGGTGTCTCTAGACTTATTTCATAAATTTAATATAATTATCCAACGTTTTAAACAAAAAAACAAAAAATATAGATAACTATGTCCTAAATTTTATGTATTTTAATTTTATTCTTATTACTTTGTTTTATTTTACTAATTATGATGTAAAAGCACTGCTATTATAATAATTTATAATAACAAACATTTTTAAATGTGATTTTAATAGCTTTAAATTACTTAGAAAACTGAAATAAGTTATCAGAGTACAACATATTATCGTACTACGTACAATATTATATGTATAATGACATTTTTCTAATGACTATTCATTAATTATGAATATTTCTATTTAGGTACCTGTACCTGTATATGGGTACCGTATGTACCTTTGTGCTGTTATCATAGAATTTAATCTACCATAACACACTACACCGTTTATAAAAATATTTCATTGTGATTTAATACTATTATGTATATCATAAACTGCTTAAACACATATTGCATATAGATTAAAAATTATTCTTTCATTAATATTTCTTACAATTAGTGTTTTTATATGTAGGTATACAATTACAGGACTGTACAAATAAAAGGAGGACCTTAACGATTTTTATAACTAGATAGGGCCCTGAAAATCAATTTTAAGAACAGTTTTCTCAACTAAAGGCTTCGAAATATATAAAATAACAATGCGATTACGCTTTTTCGGTTGAATATTGTATGCGCCATGCAGGATATCACAACTTTTTGCATTGATTTTAGCGAATTTCCAAAATAGAATTCAGCTATTACAGCCACTGTCATGACGCGACCTGAGTCCGGGACTATGTCCGCACGATAACTCTCGAATGAAGTATCTAATTTTTACGAAATTTGGTGAAAACATTGGAAGTCCCAAACCCTTGGATGAGTTCGTCGGCCAGACACGTCGGATGCTAGGAACATGGTTTCTGTTCTTACAAAAAATTAGTTTTTTACCGAAATTTCCACTTATTCAAAAAGTTTTGCGAAATTTTTTTACACCATTTAAAAGAGGAGAAAAAATTACATAAAAAAGGTCTTTAAACTATTCTTCTATGTCAAGTAATTTCCGAGAAAAATTAATTTTTATAAACGGGCATTCGCTATGTTATGCAGGATGCTGCGACAGGGGTATTTAAATATTAAATGTTAATTCAAAAAATCTTGACGGAGTGTTAGTAAAATATTATGTTTAATTTAAAGCTCTAAATATGAAGTAACTTTCGGCAGAGAATCGACAGATATATGTTTGAAAATACCCTGGACCTTAGCATAGCCATAGAGTAGTACCTTGTAGAGATTACTCCACGTGTTTTGTTGTAAGTGTTTCATCGTTAGCTTCGTGAATGAAAGATAAAAATAAATAATTAGTTGTGATATTAGTTAAACAAAGAAGGAATGAAGTGCGACTTGCGATTGAGTATAGGTAGTTTAGAACAAACTAAATGAGTTAAGTCCCATAAGAAGATTGTAGTTTTTTCACTTTTACCGTGAAAAACAGCACTTTTTTTTATGGAGAAAAAAATTTTTGGTCACACAAATAAACCTTTGGACCGAGTGCAGAATAGATAATTTTTCCGACCAGAAAAATGCCGAATAAAATGAAAAAATGATAAATAAACTTTTATAACCTGTTATTTTTAAAACTATACTAACTAGAAAACAGTTGCTTATAAGTCAAGTTATCTGCTATATAAAACGTAAACTTACGATTTAAGTCGAAAAAGCCACTTTCACTGTTGAACTAGCAAAAAATAATTTTAGAGTGTGTATCCATTTTATGTACAATCCTGTACCTGCAACGGTTGCTTATTCCTGCATGGTGAACAGTATGAATTTTTATATAATTTTATTGTATGTATGTAATTTGTAATTAATATGCAGACACGGTAAAAATTTATGCTACATACTTCTTTATCATATCAGTCACATACATACTCACAGTAAGTAATTTGAATGTATGTAAAATATGTGCTTTGACTAAATAATAATGAAAACTATTAAATTCTTCTTATCAACCAAACATTGTTGCTTTCAATTACAATTTTATTTTTTCTAATCAAATAATTTTATACTTGTATTGTTGTCTCATACGTCATACACCTACGCACACTAAACAATTGAACATGTAGAAACAAACATCCAAAGATATTTTGTATGCTCAGCGAAATACAAAAACTTGCCTTTAATTTTAATTCTGAATGAATTTTTAAAGACTATGTACATATATCCGTTGATAAAAAGAATAGGTGATAGGATTGAAGCGAAGGTGAAAAGACAGAGGGGAAAAAAATTGCTTTTTAAAGAGCTTGTATACTGATAAATTTATGAATACCCAAATGAAACCTCATGTTGGGTCAAGAAAATTACTTAAAAAATAGTTTTGTGAATTTGTTCGGATACTATAAATTGTTTTATATACAGCAGACTTTTGTTACTTCAAACCTCTCTATAATTCAAAGGTATCACGAGTTCCCTACAAAATCTCTTTATATTTCGAACTAAAACAATACATTTTTATGCACTTGGTAATTCGAACGAAAAAATCATTGCTACGTAACAAAACGACGCGTTAATTCGAACTCATCAGCGTCAAATACTCGACAGTTCAAAGTTGCAGAGAGAAAGAGACAGAAAGATTGTAAGTACAATTTGAGATTGAAAGTACATTATTTCAAGTTCATTCATCACAAATGCCTAAAAAATAAAATTGTTACCTGCGATAATTATTCGAACCTTTCTATAATTCGTAATATTTTAAGAGTCTCTCGAGTTTTGGAATTAACGAGAGTCGACTGTATAATTTTGCTTATCAGAGAATTTTTACATTTTTCCCGTGTAGATTTATCAATTATTTTTATTCATTTTCGAAGAATTTACAAAAGTACCCATTTAACATAACATTAACTAGATTATATTGACTAATAACATTAGCTGCTCAAAGCAAAATTTGTCGTCAAGCATTCTTTTTAAGGAAACCAAGAAAATTTAAGTAGGTAATTTACAGTTCTAATAGTTTGGGTTCAATCTACACCTCACTCTGAATGTTCATGAATTTTTTCAAGTTTTTTTGAACGATCCCCCCTTAAAGAGGTTTTATATAAACAAAAAATACAACTAGGAATATACTTTATTGAATTGGTGTTTTAATAGCTCTCCTTTCATACGTCACTCAGTGTTTCCCGGAAAATTTTTTTCTCACTTTCTAAATTACTCACTAAAATTAACCCACAAAACAGAAATATAAGTCCACAACTATAACCGACTCACCACATTCTAGGAATTTTTGTGCTAAATTTCAAATTTTCACGTCGAATAGTTTCAAATTTCAAAGAAAATTGCCTGTGACGTACAGACAGATACCAAGGCGATTCCATAAGTATCCCATTTTGTCAATTGTGATATGGAACTAATAACTTTTCTTATAGTACTGGGGGCAAATTTCAATGCAATTCGCTGAATATTTTTAGAAAAATTGTCAAATACAGCCGAACCTTTTTTTATACGATGGATAGGGACCGTATAAAAAAATTCGCACAAAAAATATATATTCAAAAATATCATAAATAGCTATAAAAAGATTAGTTTGGTCCAGATTGTAAAAAAAGTTTCATTGAAAATATTGTACCTATAAGTAACTCAAAACGCTCAAAACCTCACAATTTTAATAAAAGTTGCTTTTCTAAACAAGAAGCACGTAGAAACATTTGATTTTATTTTATAATATTATGAAAATTTTGAAAAATACATATCTGTAACAAAATTAAATGATGCAATAACTTATGTTCTTATGCAATGTATTGATTAAATGCTTAAAAGCCGTTAAAAAGTATTTTCATCAAAGAAAGATATTATAGTAAATGTTTAGGTTTCTTACTGTCTCTTAATTTTGATTAATATTATGCATTTTAATGGCCTTTTCTTACAACCCGCATAAAAAAAATCGCACAAAAAAATACCGCATAAAAAAGTTTAGCTGTATACCTAATATTTTTTGAACCTATCACTGAGTTAGTTGGCAAGTTATATGGAAATAATTTTGATCTCGAAGAAACTTCATCCACTGGCAAAAATTCATCTTTTTATGATTTGACTTGAATTGTATAAAAAGTTTTTTTTTTTTTACAATATTGCCACAAAATAACATTCTATAAATAGTTGTGCTAACAATGAAACTACGTCATCCTAATCTACAATTGCGCCATTTTTTTATTCAAACATAAAATGCAATACATATTAATTATACATATGAATTTAATTTTCAAGGTCTATTCTCATATCAAAGATACAAAGTTATACTTAAAATATATAATTTATGTAATGGTTATATAATCACAATTATTAATCACATAAAACTCTAAGGCCCGATTACATTAACGCTCCGCTCTCGGTACGATATCACTACGCTCCCAGTTCGATAAAATATTCTTACACAATAAACAATGAGTGTATTCACATCATCGCTCCGATATCGGTTCGATATCAGTCAGGAGCGATGATGTGAATACACTCATTGTCTATTGTGTAAGAATATTTTATCGAACCAGGAGCGTAATAATATCGTACCGAGAGCGGAGTATCAATGTAAATCGGGCGTAAAAAATGTTAATACTAAAACATAGGTACTGATTGATAACTGTTTTATAGAATCACTAGCCCATATCAGACATATTCTAAACACATTTTAATAAATATTTATTAAAAAATTTGCAAAATAATATTTTGATAACGAAATCTAAGATCGACTATGTAACTTTACGACTTGGACTCTTGCAATTATACGGAACTTTGGCACATGTATTCATGGAACACTGATTCAAAACCACTGCGCTGAAATGTTCTACATAATTATATTTGAATAAATCAGAATACACAACAATATTACAACTTATTTTTTCTATTTAAAGTACATAATATTTTTTTTATTAATTTAATTTTTTCCCATATTTGTTTTTGAAAAACAATACCTTTAAGACAATATGTACATAATATCAAGATAAACACCTAGAAATAAACACACTACATCCTGTTTTAAATCATCTAGTGACGCCATATTTTTATGATAAACCATTGTTTTATGTAGAATATATATAATTTACTTATATGTACTTCTAAATCTTATTGTTTTTTTTTTCCTTTAATAAAACCCTATTTAAGTAATTTGATATTAATTTTGCTTTATTCTGAATCATTACAATTGCTGAAAAGATCAAACGTCATCTGAAGACAAAACCTTGCGATTATTAAAGGTAGTACAATTTTTTTTCTTTTTTAGGAAATAGTAAATGAGTCAGTTTAGTAAATGAGTCAAATTATTTATTAATAAATGTGTAAAATTACAGGTGATAATAATTTGTTGTTTTTTGTAATAAAAATGTGACTAAAATTGTATTACAATAATTACTTATTAAGTTTAAAGTAGTTCTATTCGGAGGAATAGTTTTCTCAGGGAAATTTCAAATTTTGTGCACTTATTATAGATTTCTCAATAGTTTGTCAAAGTTTTTCACAGCTTTCTAGGATATTATTTCCACTTGCGTTACTAGCGTTACTATGAGGATTAATGTTGTGACCAAAAAAATAAAATCATGGTTGAAAGACCATTCTCTACTAGATTTTACAAAAATACGAAATTAGAAGTAGAAAAAAATTAATCTTTGGCGTTGAAAAATGAGCCGTATCTAGAAGATAAAGTAGGTTTTTAGAATCTTAAAGCTTTACATAATTTTTTGAAACATTTGCAATACAGGTAACAGAATGAAGCTTTAAAAGGACAGTAGCTCTACAACAGCGGAAAAAAGGCCATTAAATAAAGTACCTTCAACTAAAAAAATCAATTTTCTCCCCACTTTTGTAAGAACTGACAAATTAAATGGCCACTTAACGGACAGAGACACCCCGGGGAAAAAATTCCTCCTCCTAAAAAAATAAGCGGCGAGCAAAGAAAACTTCTTTTACTTTTTTCAAGTCTCTTCTTCAAGCCCTGGGGCTAGAACCCCGGTTACCACCCCTCTCGTTAAGCCTGGACGGTGTACCCAGTTTTTTCACTTACCCCGCTTTTTTTAATCATTACTGCAATTTTGACCAATTATTAAGTAATTTATTTGGAAATATTAAAAATCTGTAACTTGTATTGATAAACTACCAACATTAGACATTTTGGAAAAAAACATAAATAGTGTCGTTACCAAAATTGGGTCTGAAAATGTGGTTTGAAATTGGATTGACCGAATGCCACTTATAAAAGATTGCCGTCTGTGGTTTTTTATTTCAACCTAAACTTATTTCACGCTAAGAAAAACACCGCATATTTCTTCTAAATTTCTTTTAACAATTTTAAACACATAAAAGCGTAGAGTGTCGTTCTATAACCACAGTTTTACAATTTTTTGCGGGACACAGTTTGGGAAACGCTGATCTACACTATAGGTAATTACTATTTTACCTAGAAATTTATCAATTTATCGATTGTATTGATCAATTTTTGAAAACATTGTATAGGTACATAAAATTGAATTAGTACAGTTTTTTCATATTTATTTACAACGTGACTTTCAAACTGAAACGTGTCCCATACAATGCATGCTGCTGCATTTTGATAATATGTGTGCATACGTGTGTATACCTATAGTTATCTGGACAAGGTAACTATAAATGTGTTGAAACTTTGAAAGGTGTGTTCTTAACAATATATACATACGCATATATGTAGCTGGCTGGTATACCTCCATTTTTAAATTTAATATAAAATAACAAAACATCAGGTAAGTATCGAATTTCCAAAAAAAATATTCAACCTAACAAATGGCTTTGTCCAGAAGATAGAACGAAAGAAAGAAAAAATTGAATATTTTATGGAAAAAATTTATTATAATGCAAGGTATTTTAAAAATAGCACGTCTGCGTCTTTCGTTGTAAACAAATAGTGCAACAGTTTTGGAAATTTTTCAAGGTGTACAACGTTTTGAATATTTTTGGATTGCAACTATGGTTATAAACCAATTGTCTTGGATTGAAAGGTAGAGAATGAAAAATTTAATAACAGATTCATTAGGCCTTACAGTATTCAGAGGAAAGATTTATCGAACATGAAAGAGAGGGAAATTTTTGGACGATTTTGCGTTTGAACCACCTCATAATGATATGATGGCACAAAGATATACATTTTCTAAGGTTCTCTGAAATAATCTGAAGACGGATTCATATTGTAGACCTCCAAATATTGTGTCCAATTTTTCGATTAGTGATGAGTAAATGGAAGACCAAGTTCCAAGCTTTACTAATGTTTCTAGGCTCTGCTAGCACATACATATAGGTTAATCTTCGGTCTTAATTTGTTCCAAAATACTGTAAAAGCAAGACTGATTTTGTTCCTTTACGAATTAAGAAATTTTCAAAAAAATTTAATAGTAATACCGTAAAATGGATCCACTTTGTTCCTAAGAAGGTAACTTTGTACCATAGAAGAAATGGGGAACATGATTGAGTTTCAAAAAATACGCATTTCACTCATTTCGCTACTGCCAGTGAGATTGAAATAGAAAACTACATTATTTCTTTTTAAAAGAAAATCATAAATACAATGAATCATAAAAGAAATCGCGGGTAATCCAGAAACCGTTCAACCAGTTTAACCCAAAAGGAATGTTTGATATTAATCCAAGACGTAAAAATAATCAAACATATTATTGAAAATAAGCAAATAAATAAAATTTTTATTTGATTTATTTAAGGTACGGATATTTTACAGAAAAATTATGCTTATAAACAAAATTCAATGATAATAATCAGCAATAACAAATATGTTAAAGCCAACTTTAAGCAGTAAAAGTCTAGATAATCCTTACTTTAGTTTAAAGTCGACTTTTACACTAACAGGGCTATAAATTTGATTGTAAAACAGTACCAAAAATAAAATCAGTTTTAAAGTTGGCTTTAGTGTTAAAGTCGGTTTTAAATGTGAATGTAAAACTGACCGTACCAAAAATAAACTCAGTTTTAAAGTTGGCTTTAGTGTTAAAGTCGGCTTTAAATGTGAATGTAAAACCGGCAGTTAATGTAATAAAGGGGATAAGTATGAACTTAGAACAGTTTTCGGACTGTTAATAAGTAATTTTTCAAAATTACATTTTTTACAAGATTAGTTTGAAAAAAAACTACTGAAAATGAAATAAAGTCATCCCCTCTTACAGTATCTAACAACTTTCTAAGATTTCTTACATTTTAGTAAAAAAAAATTGCTACTTTTTTGAAATTGTTAACTTGAGGTTTAGTAAGCGTCCTTTTAGATTATGGGTAATTTTGATCTTGATTTTAGCCTTGCAAAAATGTAGGACCGAGATAAGATTGCAGGACCAAGTTTGATTTCGTTCAGCGTTACTTTAACAGACAAAGATTATTAGAAAGAAAAGAAAGATTGGTTTCGGAATAACCAAAATGGATGTAGAATGGATCTAGATTCATTAAAATTCATAAGAGTCCACCATCAAATTTTGAAACTACAAAAATAAAAATCGCATTGTAAATACTTAACAACCCTAAAATAAATTCTTGTATCCACTTCTAAAAATATGTCGTTAATTATCGCGCCAATAAAAACTACAGTATCCATATAAAATAAAAATTCTTTAACGGAGAAAGTTCGTCTGTCTTTCAAAATTCTTATAATTTCCAGTTGACTAAACATCAAAATTAATTAATAACAAATACAACGCCTAATTATCCAAATTAAATATTCTAAAAACCATTACAAAATACCAAATTAAATATGCACGCATTAATTAGAAACACAACTTTCCAAAGCCGTCTTTTAGATTTAAAAAAAAAATTTCAAAAAAAAAAATAAAAATATTTATATCCTGTCTATTGTTGCATTGATATCTCCAACCACTATCGAATCGCGCGTTTAACGAACGACAAATTTCGTTAAACGCAATTGTAAACAAACACACGAGTACTGCTGCAATGCATAGTTACCGTATTGTCATAACCGACATTTAAATTCCCTCTTTAAAAAAAAAAGTACGTTAGAAAAATGACGATTATCAAGGTAATTGCACCATATGTTTTATAGAACCGACAAATCATTTAAATCCACGTGTTCCCCCCCGAAAAAAGAAATTCCAATACTTACATAAAACTATACAAAATTCGAAGAGTAGTCCTTTCGGGAACGACGGCTGTAAGATAATACTAAACATTGTACAAGATTCACTAGCAAAAAAATGTTAAATCCACAAATTCAAACACAAAAAATAAAACACTAAAACAAAATTATCACAGATTGAAAACACATTTTCCAAAAATTATCTTTCCTCCAAAAAAAAAAACTTTTATCTTTGGTACACAAAAACAAACCAGAACTCACACTTTTCCTTATGTCATAATCCACAATTTTGATTCAAATTATTATTACATCGTACAAAATCAAAAAAACACAACAATTTGAAATTTGTCATCAAATCCACAAACATATCTGTCAATCCACACACAATTCGCCCAAAAAAAAAAAACTCCGAATTGAAAGTACTTTGCTGCCACAATCACTTTAAAAAAATATTGTAAGAACACAAGAATTAAACGTATACGTTTGTACTTCAAGAGAGTCAGCCACTCAACGACTGTTATTCGGGCGGCTGTTTAGCTGGCGACAACAAAATCTTACACAGTTGCCGCATTTGTTTGAACTGAACGCAACAACACATGCAGTCAGTCCGTATTCAAGTGGTGTTTTTAGGTATCGGAATACAATATTATAAAAGCAGCAACATGTACATGTGCAGTGAACACGGTGAACGCTGCTGTACATAGTGAATCTAGTGAGCGGTGTTGCCAAATAGTTTAAGTAAACCTCTATGATGTACTTAAGTAAGAGGTGCGCGCGGTCATCAGGTAGATAAGTAAACAAGATGTGTGTACTATGTGTGTATACCTTTGTAATGGTCGGTCTACACGTGCCAGATCCACTAAAGTTGCATTAAGTAATAATTCCAAATATAACATGTGGAATTAAATGATTTGTCGAGAGACAGTTCGGCGATTTTCAAGTGATTCACGAAATGAAGAGAGAAGAAAGGCAAAACAGAACCTTTATATGGTCGGTACCAAATGTTGTGACTATTCCATTCTTCTACTACAAATTTAGTTTGTTTACAATCGTTTTTAACATTTTATTTTCAGTATCGAAAATTTAAAAAAAAATTATAATAAAAATGTTTTTTCAAAAAAATATTGTAAATAGAAGTTAAATATAAATTTTTTTAAATTTATATAATATACAACTTTGAAGGTAATAATGGTTATTTAATATTTATTATTTAAAAATGTGTAGGTACCGAGGAAATTAAAAAACAAACGTTATTGTATATAAAACATTTTATTAATTTAATGTAGTAAATATATGTTTTTGTTTTCTTACATGTTATTACAAATCGTCTTCTTCACTTTCTGATTCAGGTCTTAAGTTAATAATTAAGGGATTAATGTCTCCTGTATCGATACCTACTTCCCCTTTTCACCTGTCCTATACTACAATAGCAAAATAGAAAACGGCTAAGAAAAGGAAACACCCCCGCCTTAATTATTCTTTGCAATAATAATAAATTTACCTAAAAATAAATTCAAATATGCCCTTTTAAACGTTTTTATTACACAAGCATATAAAACATTTGTATTAAAAACCGAAAATCCCAATTTTTTTTTTATTACACCTTGGATCTTTCGTATCAGTGTAGTTAGTGGTATGCATCCAGTCCATTTAATTTTCTAATCCAAACCTACCAATATTTTGATAAAATATAGTACAGTTAATGTAAAAATAAATTATGTAAGATAAAAGTAAATATAAATCTTTCTTCGGATAATATGGTCACCATTTACTATGATTAAAAGTCAATTTTTTATTTACATCTTCCTATAAAAAAATTCCCAAATATAACTAAATTGAAATGCGTTCGTTATTTAAACGAATGTAAACAAAATATCACAAAAGTTATAGTATAATATTGTTGGTTTGGTCAAAGACATAATATGCGTCGATGATAACCAATACTGTTTAATGCATAAGCGATAAATGTAGGCAGTATAATGTGTCGTTACTAGTATCTCTTACTTAAAAATGATTGAAATTTCAAAAATGCAAAGAATTCGCCCTACATATGGTATTGACTATAGAATCACTTCAGTGTCCGTTTGTTCGTCTGGCAACAGGCGATTTTCTCTGACACTATTCGACGTGAAAATTTGAAATTCTATAGAGAGATAGAGTATGGTGGCTCGGCTATATAGATATGGGGTTGAATTTCGATTCTGGAAGTTAATTTTAGGAGATAATCTGGAAAATGCGGGAAAAAAATTTCCCCAAGCTAGTTATTCGTTTTGAGTCACGTCATCAGATTTGAGCTATGTATAGTCTTGAAATGATTCCAAGCAACAATTTAAAATTAAAGAATTGCTTTTAAACATTTGTGTAATGCTTTAGAAAGTGTCAATACTTATCTGAATTACATGGTTGGGTAAATGGTCGAGACACGACATTTGGAGGGGTCAGTGTAAAAGTGAACCAAGTCCATAATTTTTTTTTTTAAATGTGTTTAAAGCAGGCCTGAGCAAATGGCGGCCCGCGGTAGAATTGTGTCTGGCCCGTGAAGCATTGTATATAAATATATATTATTATTAAAAACACAAATATTAGTTTTTGTCTAACATAAATTGGTGCATAAAAAATTTTAGATAAAATATTAAGCAATACTTAAAGGCCCGAGGTCAAATTTTCATCTGCAATGTGGCCCGACTATCAAAATATTTGCTCACCCCTGGTTTAAAGTTTAAGAAATTACAACTCTTTAAGGAAAAAGGCATTTTTAGAAAAAAAATTTTTTTATGGACTTGGTTCACTTTTACACTGACCCCTCCATTTCATATTACACAAAATAATCTTCTTCCAAATAATGGCTAAAATGATTCCAGGCTACAAGGATTCTATTTAAATATTTATATAAATATTTCTGTAAAGCTTAAGAACGTAACAAAATTTATCAAAATTACATGTTTGACCAAGTGGTCGGAAAACGACATTTCAAATTATAAGACCTAATGTTATTACAACAAATGTTAAAAATGATTCCAGGCTACAAAAATTTTATTTAAAATTAAAGAATTGCCTTTAAAAATTTCTGTAATACTTACGAAAGTGTTGATATTTATCTGAATTACACGAAACAATCTCTTTTAAAATAATGGGAAAAATGATTCCAGGCTACAGGTATTCTATTCGAAATTAAAGAATTGCTTTTAAACATTTCTCTAATGCTTAAAGAAGTATCAAAATTCATCTAAATTACATGGTAGACCACATGGTCGGAAAACGACATTTAATATTACACCAAATAATCTTGTTCCAAATAATAGAGGAAATGATTCCAGGCTACAAGATTTCTATTTAAAGCAAAAGAGTTGCCTTTAAACATTTGCCCAATGCTTAAGAAAGTATCGATACTGATCTGAATTACATGGTTGACCAAGTGGTCGGAAAACGACATTTCAACTTACACGAACTAATGTTATTTCAAATACATAATGGGGGAAATGATTGCAGGCTACAAGAATTCAATTTGAAATTAAAGAATTGCCTTTAAATTTCTGCAATGCTTAAGAAAGTGTTGATATTTAACTAAAGTATATGGTAGAGCAAGTGGTCGGAAACCGACATTCCATATTACACGAATTAATGTTCTCCCAAATAATAGGGGAAATGATTCCAGGCTACAAGAATTCTACTTAAAATTAAAGAATTGGTTTTAAACATTTCTGTAAAGCTTAAGAAAGTATTCCTATTTATCTGAATTATACGGTTGCCTAAGTGATCGGAAAACGACATTTCGTGCAATTTTTGTCTGGAATCCCAATTTTACAATAAATAATTATTGCTGATTATTTTAAATAAGTAGTTCACTGACGATAAGTAGTAAAGCTATTTAATACTGTCCCATAAATTCCGCTTGCTAACTAGCTATAAGGATCGGCTATAATTGGAGTAAAATTACTTTTGTTTCTAGAGACTAAAAGTAACATTTTATTGTTAAAGTAACGTTGCATCCCTATTGTGAGGCAATAAGGTATAATATACTTTGATTTAAAATATTGCCCGCTAGAAAATTTGCCTGTAATTGACACTTCAATATAAATTTTGACTGAAAAATTCAAATATTCGAATCACTTCACCCTACAGAAGATAAAATAATCAGTCATCAGTCAAAATAATCAGTCGTACGCAAAATAGCTGTTTGCCCACTGTACTCTTCTCGCATATTTTTTTGCGTGTGGAAAGTAACTTTCCACACGCAAATTGACAATGAAACACGCAAAATTTAATCAAAACACACAAAGCCGCCTCTTAATTTTTCATTTAATAAATATTTCATAATTATTTCTATAGAAACCACCAACAAAGTAATTTAAACGATAATTAATTCAGAAAAAAAGACGAACACTTAAAAATATCATTTTAAAAGTAATAAAAATGTCAAAAATAGTGATAATAATAGAAAAAAGTATGTGAAATTCGTAATAAAAAATAGTATGTGCAACTCGTGCGGGATTGTCGATTGCCCCACTCAAGCGAATGAGCGCACTCACTACGTTCGTGCGCTCAACTTCGCTTTCGTGGGCAATCGACAATTTCCCGCACTTATTGCACAATATACTATTAGGTATGAGTACTTTCTCACATTTTTTTAAGAGTTTTCTCAACTTTTTTTTTTAAAATGTGAGTATTATGAGACTTTGCTCAAGTAAATATAAATATGTTGTTATATATACACACATACACACACACATACAAATCTCGGATAAACGCAGGAACACAGGTAAGCCTTGCTGTCATGAGCAAAATGTCTGTTTTATTTTGACCAATTACCTTCTTAAAAATTATCTATTTTTGTTAAAAAATCTAAATTTTTCAAAAAAAAAAATTATTACTCTTATTGGAAAAGCCTTTGGTAAACAATAACACAAAAAGATGATAATTCTATTGTTCAGTTTATTTATGGCAGCAAGGCTTATCTGCGTTCCTGCGTTTATCCGAGATTTGTATGTGTGTGTATATAACAACAAATTCATATTTACTTGAGCAAAGTCTCACAAGTCACAATTCTCACATTTTTAAAAAAAAAACTTGAGTAAACTCTTAAAAAATGTGAGAAAGTACTCATACTTAAGATTATGCATATGACTGGATATTGTCAATGTGAACGGATCATATTTTTGGAAAGAAATGAAATACAAGAAGCCAAGCTATATAGCATCGAGGTCAACAACGTCTTGTAGAACACATACGTACACTTAGCAGCTCTCTAGCCAGCTAGTATAGCAATCATGTTAGCTATAATAGCACTAGCATACACACACTGGAGAGAAGTAAATGAACACCTGCCCTAGTCCCTCACCTCTCTGCCGACCCAACCGACAACCACCACTTCTACAACATGATGTAAAACGCAACGATCAAACCAACAAACAAACTAATCTTAAAAACGAGAGAAAGAAATCGCCATAGAGACATAGCGTGAGGGGGAGAAACGAACGAGCAGATTGATAAATGTAAAATTTAAATACCCAGTCTCAGTTTTTACCGGAGATTTGCTTTAGGGTCTGATATCGCAGCCGTCGGGCCGACAAGCTCACAACAAGACCCCGCCAACATAAGTACATAGCGGCGTAGACTGATTATTAAAACCGTTCATACGCTTCATACGCTTCATGTATATGCATACATTAATGGGTAATGTTATGTAAGTTGAGTGGAGTTATTACAGGACGAACGTCGACCCCTTTGGCACCCTGTGTCACCCTTCCACCCCAGCAGACGCACGTCTTATCAAACAACATAAATATTGAGGGTTGAAAATATTATGAATGTAAGTTATTTTGGACATGCGTATCGTGCGTATACGATGTAAAAATAAAATAATAATATCCATGGCGTTGCAGAATGCTGCATAACATAGCGAATTTTCCGGGACTTACTTTTAGAGGGCAATGTTCAAAGAATAAGATTTTCTGTATAGGTACATTGCAAGATCTACAACAGCTAACAATAAATAATGGGGTATTACGGTATTTTTTTTAAACTTTTGTTTAATATAGACGCCACCCACATCATTTCATTAGGGTCTAGTATCCGTCTATCATATAGATTTTTCTCCAAAACTTTGTAACGTAGAAATGTGAAATTAAATGGTAGGTCTTGAGGACGTTCATATATGTAGTCAATCAATGATTAAATAGAAAAATACGCTGCCAATGGGGGTGTGGCACACAGCTTCCTCGTACTCGTAAAAGACTAACAGATACCATATAGGTACCATGTGAGTTTTTTGAGAATTGCCATTTCTATTACAACCAAATTTTTATGATAGAAATGGTACCAGAAAAGGTTCTTTCCTTGGATGTAATGGAAATGTAACCAAGAAAAACACTATCGGTTGAAGTAGTCTCAAGTACATATACATATTTTTACCGCCTAACTGATAAATTAAAGAAAAATTAAAAAATTAAACTTGGGTAAAAAAAAATATTTTGCTCATTTATGTTGTTAATTAATGCATTAGATCAGTTTTATCGAAAAATTAATATATAGTCCCATTTCAAAATCTATAGATTTGTATCATAGCTCAAAAACCATAAGAACTATAAAGCTCCTGACTATAGCAATCGGTTGCCCCCGTCGATATCTACAACTCTTATTTAAACAATTATTCGATTAAATCAACGGTTTGGCTGTAATAAAAATGGCAACTCTCGAAAAACTCATACAGTATATACCGTGAAATTATATTTTCGCCTTAATGTTCATAAAAAATTATTGTAACTCAAAATACTTAAAGGCTAAATTATAAAATAATAGCAAAAATATTTTAGAAACTAACCCCCAAAATACTTTAAAAATTTGAGCCAAGTGGGACCAGCAGTAAATAAGATATTGACATTTAATGGGATTTCATGGTAGCGGTGTAGCTACCGTTATTCCGATTTCGATTAAATTCATAGGGGACCATCTAGGAACCAAACTACATAATTTCTGAAAATTTCATAAAAAAGAATTGAATAGTTCAGAAGTTATGCCACTTGGTACAATTCATAGGGGACCACCTAGGAACCAAACTGCATAATTTCTGAAAATTTCATTAAAAAGAATTGAATAGTTCAGAAGTTATGCCACTTGGTACAATTCATAGGGGACCACCTAGGAACCAAACTGCATAATTTCTGAAAATTTCATTAAAAACAATCGAATAGTTGCGGAAGTTATGCCACTTGGTGCAAACTGGCGACACACAGACGGACAGACATCAAACCAAAATTGTTCAGGAAGCTCTAAAACGTAAATTGTACCTAAAAAATTGTATTTTGGAGGAAAAAAATTTTTTATTTTTCAAAAGTGATCACAGTGATGCTTCAGCTACTTTATTAGTCTCGGAAGCAAAAAATTATTTTGGAGTAAAATTGGAAGTCAGTTTTTGTCCAAAAAAGTTTTAGTTAACATATCGTGTGTGACCATTTGAAAAAAAAAATGCTTTTAATAATCCCAAAAATATTTTTTTATAATTTCCAGTCAAGTGGTTTCATATACCTAGTTCAAAATTTAATAGAAATGATTCTCCTTTACCCTGTTCTGGGTTCCTAAAGCTAAAATTTTGCTTTCAGTAGGGTTAGTAGATAATGTCATAGATTATCCGAAAACTACTGGCTCTTTCTACAATCAAATAGTTCCTGGCCTTCGAGATGGTCGGTCAAGAATTTTTGAATTTTGGCAAAAAACTCATTTATTTGACGGAAAATTCCCAAAATGATCCTCCCGTTTCGGCCATCGAATATGTTCTGACTAATGAATTCAACCAAGGGTATGTAACTTTCAACGTCTTCGCCAAATTTCTATTACCATCTCAAATTGCACCATAACACCCGCTGTATAATAGCTGAATTTCCATAATGAAAATTCGATAAAATGAAATTTTAATAAGGGTATTTTTAGAGATAATACTAGAAAATTGAAAAATGTATCTTTCCTTGCTTCAATATAACAACATTTCGATGTAATTTAATAAAAAAAAAAATATTGTAAAAAATCCACTTACATGCATACAGAGGAAAGTCGAAAGTTCGATTTTCTACAAGTTTTAATGTCGGGGATATTTATGCATATGGATTGTTTAGGGGGAAGTATAATAACATCTATGATTTTCGAATTTATACATGTATCAATAATATTCAAATATGATTTGAATTCCAATTAAAATTGAAAGAATTTTCATTCGAAAATAATTCGTTCTGTTGTTTTGTTGACGTAGAGATGCTGTCAGGAGTAATGTTTTTGTCCCGTTCCCGTCCACTCCTAGTTCTGAGAAAAATTCCCAAATCCCATCCAGATCCACTCCGTCCTGATTTACCAGTTTTAATCCCATTTCTGATATGACCCGTTGTTTACTCCGGATCACAAAACACAGTTACAATATCTTACGTCTTACTCTCGCCTGTTTCAAATCCTACGAAAAAATTCTTTATTCGCGTCCGTTTTCAAAAAAATCAACCCATTCCTGTCCGGATCCAATTTTTTCCCCACCGACTGACATCTTTAGCTATGTCTAGTCTTTTTATTGGCTAGTGATTATGGTAAATACTTATCCTATTTTCAGTGGTATTTTTGGCTATAAAAAAATTAACCATGTGTCCGATTTTCAGAATCTTTTTTAAATGTTCAGCATTATGGCGGATTACTAACAGACTACTGATGATATTGAAAAATGAATGCTTTGACTTTTTGTTAACTATTATAATAACTTTTTAAAAGGAAATTTAAAAGGACAATGCGCAAAATTGCCCCCCAGCGCTCACTGGTGAGATATGTATTTTCTCAAAGCCCCTTTCTAGTAGATCACAAATATACCCATGTTAGGTATGGAAAACCTGGTCTTCAAAAGTTCTGACGTGCAGTAGGTTTTGCATACTCCACTCGACCATTTCTTAAGGAAACGCTGTGTGTTGATCTGCAGCGAGCATTAGAGTCCCCTTCGGGAGGGTGCACTTCGGACTATCTTATTTCGACAATCTACCAAGGGGTCTGCCAGAAATCACCACCGGTAGGACTCCGAAACTTCTCTTCGCATACTTCCAATGTACAGGTTTGAAGCCGCTCGGTACGTCTTCTGCCATAGGCCACGTGAAAAAACGAGGTTAGGCCACTTGCCAGGAAAGTGGTTTTACACAGTAATAGGCCGGCCCACGACATGTCCCATAACCCATTTGTACCTATACAGAGTATTCCGTTTGGCTATGGCCACGTGCAGACTTTTTGTACATTTGACGCCCTATAACTTTTGAAGGCCAGATTCTCCATGAACGTGCCCATTGACAAAGTTGGACTACTTGACCAGGGCTATCGATCGGCACCGGCCTCAACCTTAGGCGCTAAGGCGCAGCTCCCCATAGAGTTTTGCCCATTGTCCTTTCTCGAATATTCTGGGCCATTCAAACAGAATTTCCTATAGAAAAATTAAAAAATACAAATTTACAAGCTACAGCGAAAAAATAAATAAGTATCTGTATTAAGAAACAAAAAAATTTCGAAACGAATATTTCGAACGCT
This sequence comes from Brachynemurus nebulosus, assembly GCA_035578155.1. Lineage (NCBI taxonomy): Eukaryota > Metazoa > Arthropoda > Insecta > Neuroptera > Myrmeleontidae > Brachynemurus > Brachynemurus nebulosus. Next base: position 17,536,040 of record JAPWDM010000012.1, on the reverse strand, counting down.
TGTTTCAAATATGTTTACATATGTATCGATACTTTTTCAAACGTTTTCACATATTGATTTCGACAAAAATTTTAATTAAAAACTATTTTTACATCAATCACCATTTAAACAAAAAAAAATTCATCAATATTACATATATAACTACGTAACATTTACAGTACAACTGAAAAATTTTCGACAACAAAAAATAAATTACAAAATGCATTTTGTATAATTTTTATAAAACAGTCCGCGAACAAAACAATATTGATTACGAAATTAAACAAAAACATAACAGTCTTTCAATTGTCAAAAAAAAAAAAATGTCCCTAAGGGGCTATTTGCTCTAATTTTATCTGGTAACATCGTTTTTTCTTTTAATTTAATAAATTTTTTCTACTCCTGTTGAAGAATACACTCATTACATATCCGTTAATTGTTGAGAAAGTTAGGTATTACTCAAAGGTGTGGAGGAATGATCATTACTCAATAACTTTCGAGTTCGACCAATAAAATCACCGTGTTAACCATTATTCAATGGGCTTGCGATTGTTTTGTGAATAATATATCTATCAAATTTTGTAAACAAAACAATTTATATTTTATTTTCATCATTTCCATAGATACATATACAAACATTTAATGAAATTAGAGATAGATTAAAAATTTTATTCTTTCGATTTAAAATTAATATTCAATTTTATTTAAATCGAAAAGGGAAAATGTCGTACAAAAAGTTTAGTATTCTACTCTCTTTTAATGGCTATTATACTCACTCAGATGAATTACGACACTCGCCTCGTAAACTCGGCTCATTTCGCAATTTTATCTTCGTGAGTATTAGCTATCATTACCAGCTCATTGAATAATTAATATTTTATTAATTTTAGTTTGAAAAAACAAAAAAATTAATTTTGCTATTTTCCCTCGGTAATAAGAGTACCTATATTTAACTTTTAAATTGAACAAGATATATATTGCAAAAATGATAACTGTGCTAACAGTATGCTGACTGAATTACACCACATTTTTGAATTTGTACTGTAATTACTAAATGAATTCTGTCTACATCACACTAAATCATATATTAAGAAATGAATAATTAGTCTTTTAAAATTTAATTATTTTTATTCTATTTTTAGCTTGTGTAATGGCTTTTTTTTTTACGAAACATTTCTGGTCTCTTCTTAATCATATCAACAATGCCTCCACATATTTTTTTTTCTCATATTTATAAATTCAACAGAAAAAATTACATTACGTTTTGACGCTAATTAAAAATTTCACATTATTTTAAAATAATAAATAAAAATTAAATAATTAATAACCTAACTGATGTGACAGAAGTGAATTTGGTCATCCGAAGATTACTGTGAATTAATTACACAATAATAAGTCATATTATTTGTTAGAAGTTTCTCTTTAAACGTATGATTTTATCAGTGGGTATTAATTAAAATTAAACTTATTGTTAGCGCTTTTTAAACTGACCCCAAATTTATCGGCGCACAATAGTTCGCTCCCGCGGTCAGACAACCCTGAAGGGTCGTATACTAGTTCGCTCCTGCGCACAGTGGGGCGAAAGTAGGTAAAAGATGGCAAAAATTATTTAGTCCTTTTATTGATTACAGAATAGTTATATAACAATATATTTTACTTTTACTTGATATTTATTAATAAAATACTGGGTGTCCCACTATACAGGGTGTCCCATAACGGTTAGTCAAATGATATATCAAAAACCATTCGTCGGATGAATTTGAAATTTGCAGATCTTGTTTGTCCCTAGGTTGAGACTTTTTTCATACAACTCGCTTTCATTTCCGGTTACTGGTTTCTAGCCACGTGGTATCAACTTATAAATTTTAAATGAAATATAGAATTTTTGACAACGAATTTCGATGATACGCTTAATTTTAGCTTTAATTTAACTGGAATATTCGGTAGTTACATAAATCTAATAAATTTGAGTGTTTTATTTAATTATTTGATATTTTTATGCACCACTGAGAGCTTATATTAACTTTCTAAGCTTCTTATTGATGATTTTTTCTCAAACAAAATGAAAATAAAATCAAATTTTGACAAAAAGCTGCAATTTGGTGCAAACTCTGCAATCATAATACCAAAATAGACTAATTGCTTTATCAAATGCCACAAATATATCCGTTGGATTCGATTGGATACGTAACTAAAATTCTTTGAGAAATTAATTTTTACAGAATTTTTCTAGATAATTCAACCGTGTTTCATTAAAGCTTGATAGTATCAATACGGGTAATGATTTTAACAAACAAGATACATAAAAAAAAACATACCATGGGGAACATCGCCCATCATAACCGATTTTAATTTTTTTTTCGTTTTTTTTTATAACTTAAATAATCGTCCCGCAAATCACTACTTTACATACAATGATATTGTTTAAAAAGCAATCAATTTATAGAAATAACAAATAATAGTCGATATATTTGCACCCCCCGCGCTATCTTACATAAGTTAATTACAAAGGTCGTTGCTAGAATATTTTACCTATTGATTTAAGGCGTCATATAAATTGTAGCTTATAATTTAATTTAATACTTTTTAAAGTTCAGACTGAATTGTTAAATTGAAGAAGTTGCGAGGGAGCAGGAGCTTAGACTTTGACTTCTAATTGTACCTCCGAATTCGAATCCGATTTCTATATTTCCAAAATGCAGGTTTAACAGAGTTTTTATACATTTTATGTATAAACGTAATAATTAATAACGTAGGTAATTCGTGTCTGATAATTTTCTATTTTGTTTATCTTACAAGGAGAGGATCAGGTATGGTCGTCACCGATTTCAATTAAATTTCGTCTGATAGTAGAGCATAATATCAATATTAAAAATTTAAAATATTAAGGTTCACCTCTCAAAAACTCAGGAATTTCTTTTATTTAGAATTTGGACAAAAATGCAGGTAAGATATATGTAATCAAGTTATTTATTACGTTTCATCAAAATGGCTATAGCTTAACGGTAGAGCGATGGAGTGCGGATAAGGTGGTACCGGGATCAAATCCCGGTACAAGTGATTATTCAATTTTTTCTTTTTTTTTTTAATAACAATCAATTTATTAATTATGTTAAAAAAATTAAGCTACAAAGTATTACTTGTCGCAAAATTCGATTTCAATTTACCACCATTGATTCTGACTTCGATTCACGCATCCGATTCCGGAGAATTTCGTGAGAGTACTTCCGTAACATCCACTGTTTTGATAGTATTTCGCACGCAGAGAAATTTCTTTAAAATAATATATGCTCCTTGTGAACATCATGCCCTTACCGGACTATTAATTATAGGTTCCGTTAATTCCAACTATATTTTCACCTCTTTTATAGTTTTGTTTAAAACCTTCTATTTAACCTAATTTCATTTTTTTAAATTATGCAAAATATGCAATAGCAAGCGACAGGTTAAATTGACTGTCGTGTCACCCATTAAAAAAAAACATATTCATTTTTATAGCTAGGGAGCTGATGGCAATTTAGGTATATGATAGCATCGTCGTTGATAGTAATATGTTATGTAGTTTACTACTGTGCGAATAAGAGAAAGTTAAAATGAAGCTTTGTAAATAAATTTTCAAAATGCAAAAAAAAAGAACTCCCTTAAATCATAGCATCGTGTCTGCCATTGTTATATTGTATTAATGACAGTCAGTATATAACAAATTTGTGGAAGGCAGACGTCCACAAAGCTGCATTTTGATAAAAAATAATTACAAACATGTAAAAAAAAAATGGCCGACTAAGTCATTTCATCATCTTTCTAATTTATATTTTTGGATTTAATATACTTCCTGGAAGAGGAAAATAAAGGTGGCAGACATAGGGGTCTCTAATTTTAGCAACAATTAAAAAAAATACCTCTGTCGTAGCATGCTGTATAACATAGCGAATTTGCATTTCACGGTGTAAACATTTATTTAAGAAATTTGAGAATTTTTGCAAATTTTAGCAAAAAATTCATTTTTATTACAAAAAATGAATTCATCCGCACTCTACCATCGAAATTGGAACAGGTGGCAATCCTAAAATATACAGGATCATAAAGGAACAGAAAAATTTACCTATAATACATTAAAATAAGTATATGAATAAATGTAACAAAGAATTGTTTTGTGTTGAATATTCGATACTATATTCTCTTTCTGGCTTCAAAAAATCAGCACCGAAATTTTCTGCAATTTTTATTTCTTTGCTTCTTATAGTAACAGCAACAATTATGCTTAAAGGCAGAAACGGTAAAATTACTTCATACCACTTATTTTCTCCTTAATTTCCTTACATTCCTTAATTTTTGGGAAAAATTTTATTTTTTCAAATATAACTGAAAATAATGGAACTAGATTTTCACATTGCTTAATACAAACATTTTTCTATCGAAAAATTACTTATCACAGCATAAAATACTGATAATTTTTGAGATTGAACGAACTAGTTTGAAAAATTTTCCCAATTAGGTCCTCAAATCCTAATGAATGTTTGCAGTCTGTTTATTATCAACTTCTGCCAGACAATGAAATCATATATGTAGATTTTGCTGCCATCAGCTCCCTAGCTATTAAAATTAAACGGGAATTTAAAAAGGGGATCTCTGTGTCTGATTCTCGCTTATATTGACACGTGTAACGATCAATAGGTCAAAAAAAAATGTACATATATCACATACACCACGCAGCAGCTGCTTTTCAACCAGATAGAAAAATGCATACACCGTAGGTAATATATCTATGAACAAAATTCGTTTTAAATTGTACAACTAATAAATACATACAAATATGGGACGTTGTTGACTGGTTAGCAAGCTATGGATGGACGCGAATGTTCTATCCATAAAATATGTTATTGTGTAACGATTCCGAAGATAATAGCTGGGCCGCATGCGACAAAACGCGAGCGTCGCAATGACAGACAGTGGAATTAAATTAATATTTAAAATGGTTTGTTCGGTTATTCAGTGTTAAATGTGTTGAGTGTAGATTTTATTTTATTTTTTTTTTTTCGATATCGCAAATCAACTGTTGACTTCTGTTTTTAATTTAGGGCTGTGCAAATTAGTTGAAATGTCGAATAATTCGCATCGAATCGAATAATAATATTCGATTCGAATGTCGAATCGAATAATTCGATTTTTCGACTATTCGAATTATTCGAAAGAAAACGAATAATTCGAAAAGTCGAATTATTTGTTTATTTTCGAATAGCTCGAATTTTTGTGTTTTCTTTTGATTCTTAAAGATTTTTAAACATTTAATTTAAATATAAAAAAAAATCGGATACATTACAATAATTTCATAAATGAAAAGTTACATTATGCCTCAATAACAGGATAAATTAATCAGTAGTAATAAAAGTTCATTGTTACAGAAACGTATGTAGTTATGTAACGATGGATCAATATATAATTATATTATATACCTATATAAATTTTAGTGAATATCATTTTCGAGTTTCAAGGACTTCAAAGCAAACTTCTGCCCTTGTCTCCGATTTAAATTGCCCCATGACAGTGGCTGTAATAGCTGAATTTTTGATTCGAAAATTCGTTGAAACATAAAAATGTGACAAAAGAACACAATGCGAGTTAAAAATACTTAATTATTTTTTGGATGAATCTCCGCTGTAAACCAAAACTATATAATATATACAAATTATATTGTTATAAGTTCTTATAGTATGTTTAAGTCTTAAAAATAAAAAATAAAAAAACTTCCAGCTATCCGAAAAAATGAAACGAATAATTCGATTTTTCGAATTATTCCAAAAAAAACGAATAATTCGATTTTTCGATTTTTAAGGTAAGAGAGCTATAGATATTTAACGGATATTGCTGGCTCGAAACATGGATGTTGCTGGTTCGAATGATAGATGTTCCAATAGTAGCAATTTAATTTTGAATACGTATAGTAAACATTGAGTAAGTATTTAGAGGTATTTATTTTATTAAAAAAATTAAATAAATACCTTAAAACAAAAAAAAAACACGAAGTACTATTTTAGAACCCAAGGGGTGTCTATCATTTTTGGCACGAATTATTATTTTAGTTACTGGAACAAAATCATTGTTTTGACAATATTTACAAAATTATTTACTGGAGTAGCCGAGCCGGCTTAAGCACTGGCACTTGCGGACTGATAGATGGAGAGTTCAAATATCGAGGCCGCCTGTGTTTCTGTAGGTTTTTTGCAGCTCTCTTTCACAATTCTAGGTGAATATCAGCATAGTTCCTTAACAAGACGGTTGCAAACGCATACCTAGCAAATCCTAGTCCTCCACTCAGATTATAACGAATTGAAGAATTTTAATATGTTATTAAATCAATAGAGTTAAAAATGATGATGTGGGTGGTGTCTAGTAGAGACAAGTCGTCTGAAAACGAACGTTAAACCCCATTATTATAACTGCATACCATAATAGTTGAATTATTTGTTACTCCAACAACTTTTTTTCGTAGGCATTAGTAATTTTGGTTGTGATAACTAAAACTGTTTTTAAGTGTAATATCTATTAAGGATGTTATGCATATCCGCAACCGTATAACCGAAACTACCGAATATTCGAAATAATTAATTTATCCGTAACCGAAACCGTATTCGAAAATAAAAGTTTCGAATTTGTCTCGAATAATAACAGACATTTCTGCCGTTGGAGAATTGAGTTTAAATCGAAGAAAATTATTGCTGTATGTGCTTCTTTTGAAAGATTTTTGTTTATTCGTGTTTGGCGTTCACTTTTTTCGGTACAATTTTCACTGTTTTCCTAAAAAAACAATGTTCACTTAAAGCAATTATCCGTAACCGTAACCGTATCCGAAACATTATCCGATTTTATTATACATCTGTAACCAAAATCGAAAAAAAAATGTTTTTAAATATCCGTATCCGAATCCGAATGCGAAATTTCATATCCATAACATCCCTAATATCTACAATACTTTGCAATTACTGCGTTTCCCATTATCAGACGCATAATTATTCCGGTCAAATCATATCTGGAATTATGAAAAAAGTTGTTTTTAAATCTGATTGTGTATAGTAAAGTAAACAGATTTATTGGTTAGGCTTGTGTAGTATTATTAGCCCAGGTACATCTACCTACCTATATCTATGTATTTTAATTGAAACTGATTTGCCGTAGGCACCGAATATTATCCGGTAATGATTATGATTTCAAAAATAATTTATAATACCTAATCGATAATGTGGCTGGAAAAACGGAGGCTGGAAAATGAAACAAAATTTTATTTAATGTTTATTTTAATTGTTTTCCATTTTGCCTGATATTCGTTCATATTTGATTTTATTTACGTACGTAAATATAAAACTTTTTTTTTGAAAAAATCTATTATTATAAAAACTTCAACGCCAAAAAAAGTATTCATTTACGAACAATTTTTTAAAATATAAATTCAAAGAAAAAAGCAAAAAAAAATTATTGCCAGCACAAAATATAATACTCTTGTATTGGCAGTGTTTTATAATTTTAACAATCTACGAGTATTTATATGTTTTCGCTACTAAATTTTTATTTCAGCAACAAAATTTGTTTCTATAACAGAATTGGAATAGTACACTAGCGGAAATAATTAAAGGATCAAAAAAAAATTCCAAATGTTTAGCGATTTTTCGAATGGCTGTATCTTCGTGAAAAATGGTCGTATCGGAGTCGTAAGCAAAGCAATTTAAAGCTGGAAGTTTCTAGTTTCGAGATCTTGCGATAAAAAAATTTTCAAAGCAACGTGTGTGGCGCAATCCTAATAAATACACTGAAAAAAAAATTTTTCGAAATTTTTTCGTTTTTTTTTTTTTTTTTGGTTTACGGACTTGAAAAAAATATTTCCGACTTAACCACCATATGGACCGGATAACTTGTTCACTCAGCTTTAATTTACTTTTTTATAGACTTATACGACCATTTCTCGCTGAGATATCGGACTTTGAATGGAAAAGGATCATTTCGTCTTTGACCATCGATATCTCAGCAACCAATGATCACACGGAAAATTGAACGTGTGTTTTAAAACTTGAATAAATTCTCTACAAGCATTAGCAATTGTTTTATCAGAAAAAATTTTTTTGCATACTTTACATGAATTTGAAAAATCAAGAAAAAAAGAGCTTTTGGTGGCTCTTTGGAAAATCAAGTTCAGAATTAAGAACTTCGAGAAAACCACTAATGTTAAGTGTGCCTTTTACAGTTCAATATACCCACAAAAACCCCACCGAGTTTCAGTTTAATCCATCCAGCCGTTTTTGTGTTTCATTCGATTGAATTTTTGAAAAAATTAAAGGATCATTTTTTTGATCTTAAACTTTCGAGAATTTTTTTACACTTCCTAGTATTCATAATGCATTTAAACATTGAGCAAAAACATAACGTTCACTAATTATTATAATATTATATTTTCGTTATTCTTACACACAAAACGTTGTAAACGTTTCCAACCCCCCACCCCTTCAGCATCCATTACTCTCCCGACCATTACTCCTACTACTGCCTCTATTCATAATTAATTATTAATTATGTTCTTATGTCGTTTTGCCATCCAGCATTTAAAATATTCAACATCTACACATTTTGTGAATTATATATGATAATATTATTACGAAATATGCTTCAATGCGTAATTCAATAATAAAATCCGTACCCGGACCATATAATAAACCAAACATTTTCTAACAAATTTGCTGCGATGCGGTTTTACTGTTTGTTTGTCATAAATGTACAAATTGTACGTCATACGAATACTGTGCGTCAGTTTCAGCAGAGAAGCACGAACATAGTAATTTTAACATGGGGAAAAATTGTAGATAATTTTACTTTGTGAAAATCCATAATGATAATGGTGAAAAAAATTTTAATTTTGTGAAATTTTCAGTTAAAAAATATATAGATATTTATCTATCACTAACTAGTTTTCGGTTGATTAAACCATCATCAGGTGAAATTTGAATTGAACAGAATTCAATTTATGGGAAAAACCAGTCCACTTATTGTCTTTAATTCATATATATTCTATTATCCAAACTGAATTCTGTTCAGTTCAAATTTCACCTGATGATGGTTTAATCAACCGAAATATAGTTAGTGATAAATAATATATCTCTATATATATTTAAGTGAAAATTTGACAAAATTAAAAATTTTTTCACCTTATGTTTATAATTTTTTCGTCCGTGAAGGTTATAAGAAGGACAAGTATGAGTAGGCAGTAGTAATCAAACTAATTTTAGCATATGTGGTTTTCACTGGATCTTGGCGTTTTGGAGCCTAAGGAATCTATAGAAAACCAAAATACCCCTGTCGCAGCATCCTGCATAACATAACGAATTTACGTTTATAAAAATTAGTTTTGCTCGGAAACTAGTTGACATAGAATAATAGTTTAAAGACCTTTTTTATATAATTTTTTCTCCTCTTTTAAATCGTGTAAAAAATTTCGCAAAAATTGTTGATTAAGTAGAAATTTTGGCAAAAAACTAATTTTTTGCAAGAACAAAAAGCATGTTTCTGGCATCCGACGTGTCTGGCTAACAAACTTGTCTAACGGTTTGGCATTTCCAACATTTTCACCAAATTTCGTAAACCTAGCACATTTCGTTCGAGAGTTATCGTGCGGACACATATATACATATATATATATATATATATATATATATATATATATATATATATATATATATATATATATATATATATATATAAATTTTAGTGAATATTATTTTTTGTCTCTAGGGACCTCAAAACAAATTTCTGTCATAGTCCCGGGCTCAAGTCGCGTCATGACAGTGGCTGTAATAGCTGAATTCTATTCTGGAAATTCACTAAAAACCGGATGGAGTATAGGTATTTCGGAACTGAACTTTTGGTTTGGACCCTTTTTATGTATGTATGTACACATATGTTGGCGTCTAAATCAATTAATGTGAACACACAGGCCAATGAACACTATTATATTATACTACTAGACAAAGCGTAAAGCCAGTTTGTAGGCATTTTTCTTGAAGCAGATAACAGGGTGAGACGGGTGAAATTTAATTAAATAATATAATGTCAATTATGAGTAAGTACGACTATAATTATTGCAGGACATAATTTGTATATACGTACGTATTTTGAAAATAAAGCGAGTACCACTTTATTTCTTTCAAAAATTTGCAGTTTCAAAAAAGTAAAATTTTATTAACAATATTATATTTTTACAATAATTATTTGAAAACGTTACTACGGATACCATTCATTACTATATTACAGAATACTATTAAGGTCGGGACTTGGTTGTAACTGGCTGCCTCAATTATACATTTACATAATTAGTCTAGATCATACAACAAATAGCAGTTAACAATGGTTTTGCTCCACACATTATCCAAAAACTAATCCGTAAAAAACAAAGAAGTCTAGCCATAGAACAAATCTATCCAACTATTCTAACTAATTCGGACTCTAAACATTATATTTCCCTCCCATATCTAGGAAACATCTCTCAAAAAATAGGCAACATGTTCTTACAATTTGATCTATATCCCGCTTATCATTCCACACATACTATTGGCCGTTTCCTTTATAACGCTAAAGAAAAATCCGACCCCATGAAGAAATGTGGAGTTTATCGTCTAGATTGTTCGGAGTGTAACGCGTCTTACATAGGTCAGACTGGTCGAACGTTCGAAACCAGATATAAGGAACATATCACTACCCAGAAACACATTTCCAACTTTGGTTTACATCTACTAGAAACAGGTCATTCGGTAAAACCCGATCAACAACCCAAAATATTACATATTTGTAAAAAAGGCCGCAAACTCAACATTTTGGAAGCCCTGGAAATCAACAAATTGAACAAAGATCCAAACCATGTCATCTTGAATGACCAAATTGATTTAAACAAATCGCCTTTATTAAATCTATAACACGATGCATCTCACGTTTTGTTTTCGAATAGTTTAGTTGATAGGACCCATTTTAAAAATTTTATCCATTCCTGGTAATTGATATTTAAATAGTCTTTTTACAATAATTTTGATTTTACTTCATTTAACAAACCTTTTAGTTTAACAAAAGCAGCTACCTGCTGGGTGTAACCCCTCGTGCATATCAACAGACAGATGTCTGTATGATTTCCTTTGTTTCTGGTAATTGTCGTTCGCCGCTGTTTTCACGTGTCTGGTTTTCCCCAGTGTGCTCCGGTCAATTTAATAATATTGGACCTAACCAGTTTTTAAAAATAAATTTCGCTGTAAACTACCTTTGCAAACAATACAAAAAAAAAAAAAAAAAATTTTTAATTTTATTGTATACTGTGATTGTATCTGTCTCTGTCTCTGTCTCTAGCATCCCCCACCAATGCATTATTTGCTCCGATCTATATTATAAATAGTTTTCGCCAAAAAGAGCAATTTTTAGTTAAGTTTTTCACCTGATGATGGTGTAAAAGCCGAAAGTCGACTCGTGTTTTTCTGTTATTTTGCTGTGAAAAGTGACAAAGCAACGACACCATATTTAATATTTAATTAGTCTATATAATAAAATATGTAATATGTTCATTGGCCTGCATGTGAACACATTTTAATCAGTGGTTCTGGAGTTATTTAACTTTTTGGAGAAATGACAAATTTTGGCTTTTTTATTTACTCCGGATTTTGTTTATGAAATTCAATGAAACACTAGATGAAAGATATAGCAAAAAAACTCAATTATTTTAAGGGTAAAATTTAAGGACAGTAAAATTTTGATTTTTTTTTTTCAAAGATCGTTTTTAAAATTGACAATTTACTATAACTCATGTGTATCAAGTCCCATATGAATATTGTAGTTTTTTTCACTTTTACCATGGAAAAAATGTTAGGACAAAACATTTTACTGGTCATTTCATTGTAGGTAAACACCATAAAAACGACACAAAAATTCGTATTGGTAAATTTAACTGATTTCAGGACCATAGTAACAATGTATTTAAATAATAATATGTATATGTATATGAATTACACTAATTTATTTTATTCATTAAATTGTCTTACCGTATGACACTCTTGAGTTTTATATTTTTTCTGAATAAATTTATGTTTTCTACAACTCAAATTTCTTGCTTAAAAGCAATTTAACTCGAAGAACTGTCAACCCAAAAACACTTCAGCTTCGATGTCGCGTTTTTGTTAGTTGACAATTTTTCGCGTTAAATTGCTAGACAACAAATTTTCGTCAAACACTTTATTAGAAATAATACAAACCTTTCGTATAATAATAAGTGAAAACATTTTTGAAATTTTGCCATTTTGGAATTGTATCAAGCAATAATATAGGTTAATGTAGTTCTTTTTAATTTCATTATTTGGTAGAACAAATTTTTATGTACTTTTTTTTCGAAATCTTGATCTTAGACACTACCTAATAAGTTTAGAATTAGATTTTATAGTGTTTAAGTCTAAATTTCTTTGTTTTTCTCTAATAATTTGTCCAAATATATGCAACATCTTTCCAAATAAAAACGATTGTTTAAAATTTCACAACTAGAATAATTTAAGTGCAGGTTCTATGTAGTACGATAAACTTACTTCTAGAGGTTCTAGTTAAGAGCTTACAAAACTGGTATGATATATATTCGATTTTACCCTATTCAACGATATACGTATAATCTTCACCGAGGTTGTTGCGGATGTGGTATTTTAAAACATTTGCAAATGCGGATGCGGGTGCGAATTTAACAAAAATAATAATCGTAAACGAGGTTTTTCACAAATATGTTTGCCTCATTTCAGATACAATTGATCATGAGTTTTCGTTAAAAAATTAAATAATTCTTACACGGAGAGAAAAATCATATAATTTTTGTAGATAAAATTTCAGCTAAATTACCATGCTCTCTTATAATGCGTGTGCGATCGACGACCAAAGTAAAATATATATTATAGCATGGTAAAATTTAATTTGCTAACACAACTTCTGTCACAATTCACACTCTTATACATATATGTTATAGTTTAATTCTTGTTGTCGTACTCTTTCATTTGCGCATCTGACCCGCAACCTTATGTTGCTTGGGCTGTACCTGTAAAAACTTCGAAGATGCCCGATCTTTTCCGACCTTCGATTCTTTATAATGCATACAAAAATGATTGGCAACAATATATTCTAATACTGAAGATAGTGAAGTAACAAAATGATGAATTAAACGATGACCATCCGTCCTGTAAGACATTCTAATGAATATTGCTTCGACACCACACAACACTACACCAGCAGTGACCAACTACTTGCAACACAACCAGTCTGGCTATGTGACCTTCATATATGATTGTGTTGATACCTTCTGCAGCTTGCCTCGCTATGTGACAGCGTTGATACCTTCTCTTTCTTTCTTTCTACTATTAGCTTCTTTTCTTCTTTTCTACTTTTCTTCTATTTTAAGACAGCATGGTAATTTTTATAAGAAAAACAATTAAAAAATATTTTTCTGTCGGCAATGGAACTTTTTACTATGCTGTTTTACAAATTTTATGCAGCTAATATTACGGAAAGAACATTCTATCCTTTAAATTTTCTATGATTAATTATAATTTTTATATTTTTACCGTACAAAATTGAATATGTTCGCCTTTTACACGTCGATTGTAGTGCTGAGCACAGTAGTTTTTATATGAATTTTCTCTTTGTGTATATTCGAAACAAATCAATCATCTATTCTTTTCTAAAAATAAACTGCAAATTTAAAATTTACATAAATGCAATAATAAAAGAGATAAAGCCAAGAAAACGGAAATTATTTAAATTCAAAGTGACGAAGCATGGTTAAATTTAACTGAAATGAACTATACCCATTTCAAGACTTAACTTCATATAATTTTTCCAAATTTTAATTAAAGGTATTGGTATTGGTATTTATAGAGCGGTAAATGATGTAAACAAGGTAGGAGAATATCAGTATCAGAAGGCGTCAAAAAAAGAGGAAATGCTCCAAACCGGACATCAAAATTTACTGTGGAAATGGAGCTGTGGGGATAAAAATTTTTTTCCACGTATCCCATTTTTTCCAATTTTTGATGCTATCAAAACTTATATTTCAACTCATAAACATTCGCATTCGCAGATCGATATAAATGTTCCGCATATATGGCTGCGGATGCGGGTGCAGATGCGTATGCGAACGCTTAGAACAACCCTGATCTTTACAAACGTGTACTACAAATTCATCACTTGAAAGATAATAGAAGACAGGCTCTGGCATCCAGCTAGCTACATACTAGCTACTTGTATATAGGTACTCGCGCTTAAATAAATAGAACACACAGAAAATTAAACATATGATGTACATATGACTGTATCATATATGTATACATATATGAAACTATTATTTAATGAGAATAATAATCTACATACAACGAAAAATTGTGTTTGTAGATTGTAATGAAGTTGACACAAGACATCTTCACAAACTTCACATCATAATATCATACAAAGCTTTTCACTTCTTTATTTCATATACATCTACACTGTATAGTATACAAATATTTCATATACGTAAGGTAAGAATTACATATGTTAGAAGGGTATAGGAATAGAACTTGATCAAACACCATTTCATTAATTTTTGTAGCAGAATTTCTAGATACTTTGTATTTCGTATGTATTATAAAAAAAATTTTCACGGTAAAAAAGTTTTTTCCCTGTACCCTACACATAATATGTATGTTGTTATGTTTCTATGTGAACTAGAAGTTGATACTTTACGAACTACTACTTCACAAATGTCACTATTCTTCACGTGAAAAACTAGGTGAAGTACAGTAAATGGTCAGTATTTTTTTTTTTTTTTGTGTGTGTAAGTAAGTATTGTATGAACATATGAATTTGTATCTAGAATAAAATTAATAATACACGAGGACCTTAGTTTTACCCCCTTCATCGCCCCCAAGGAGAAGGGAGGATGTTCAGGATTTAGAAGTAAGCAAAGCAAGCTCTGATTGAATGAATTAGGGAAATTTGGATGTGAACTTTTAGCGAATTTCCAGAATGGAATTCAGCTATTACAGCCACTGTCATGACGCGACTTGAGCCCGGGACTATGTCAGAAATTTGTTTTGAGGTCCCTACACGGAGAGAAAATTCATAGAAAAATTACTGTGCTCAGCACTACAATCGACGTGTAAAACAGTGATGAGCAAATGCAAGACCAAGACTTGGCAGTCTTGGTTTTGGTCTTGTTCTTGCACTAAGAATCTTGGTCTTGGTCTTGCTACAGCAGTTTGAGTCTTGGTCTTGGTCTTGGTCTTGCAAAATACAGTCTTGGTATTGGTCTTGGTCTTGGTATTGCTAAAAATCTTGCGCTTTCTTGCATTTTTTAATTACCGAATTTTTTCCTTCTAAAATCAGAATTTTCTCTCTTTACGGTATTAATTATACTTTCAAACTATTTAAATAGTTTAGCAAGAGTCTTGCTTTTTTCTTGCTTTTGTCTTGGTCTTGCTCACGCGAGGCTTGGTCTTGGTCTTGCTCTTGGTATACATAGTCTTGGTCTTGGTCTTGCAAAAAATGCAAGACCAAGACAAGACTGCAAGACCAAGACTAATTTTGCTCATCACTAGTGTAAAAGGCGAATATATTCAATTTTGTACGGTAAAAATATAAAAATTATAATTAATCATAGAAAATTTAAAGGATAGAATGTTCTTTCCGTAATATTAGCTCCGTAAAATTTGTAAAACAGTACAGTAAAAAGTTCCATTGCCGACAAAAAAATATTTTTTAATTGTTTTTCTTACAAAAATTACCATGCTGTCTTATAATATTTCAAATGCTATCTGCTAATAGTAGAAAGAAAGAAAGAGAAGGTATCAACGCTCACATAGCGAGGCAGGCTGCAGAAGGTATCAACACAATCATACATGAAGGTTACATAGCCAGGCTGGTCACTGCTGGTGTGGAGTCTCAAATAAGTCTCTGGAATATTTCACTAATAAAATAGCAAAAATATAAGAAGGATACACTTTTGCACTTTTTATTCGTAGGTATATTGTTTGTTACATATCAGAGAATAAAGTAAACATCAACATTAAATTTTCAAACGAAACAAATAGTTCAAGTAAAAGTTGATGACATAACTTGACTACATACTTTATATCTACAAAAGAGGAAAAAAGTACCGGACATACAGTGACATCTACATATACACAATAGTCGTACATACTATATATACATATATATTGTGCAATATGATGTATCTACACTATTTATTTACTTTGATATTTCCGCTCCTGTGCTCTGACTAAAACATAAGCTGAATAGTATCACAACATCTTCCGTTTCATCCAGTTGCTTACGGAAATTATGTAAAATCTGACGCAAAATATAAATTAAAATAAGAAGGAACGTAAATTAAAAATGCAAATATAGATACAGTTTTTATAATAAAAATAAAAATTCGAAACGTTATAATAATTTTAACTTCAAGATGCCTGGACTAAAAGAAAAATTTTGCACCCTAGAAAAGAAATACAGTTTTTTTTTTATGGTGTGGGGTACTATTGGTTTGATGCATTCCATTGCTGGACAAAGACTTTTCACAAACTTTTCTACGTTTAAATTATACTAAAACTTTGCTAGCTGTTTTTGGAGCCATTTTGTCAGTATCAGATTTGGCGATCGAATCATAACCTTTATAACGATTTCGTCAAATGCAAACCTAAGAGGTATTGGAATTTATACTGTAGGGTTGGATGAATCGGGACAGGCGGGTGAATAGGGACAAAATGAAAAATGTGATTCCTGAACTTAATTTAAAAATACTAAATGTAAATGTGAACATATATCTTACTTAAATTATAGTATAATCATTATTCTTCGGATAACAATAGTGACTAAGCTTGAAGTTGAATAAAAAATATTAAAAATTGAGTTTAGATTCACGTCTTCAAACAGTGCTATTTTTTGTTCCTTAAAACTTTATCTTAAAATTATTTATTTCGGTGCTCTTAGGAATAAATTATTGTTTAATCGAAAATTTAATTATTTTGGAACATATCTGGAAAAAGAAGAGTGCAGACTTTTAGTTGTTTTTATTTTTTTAAGGGAAAAGAATGAGGACTTGAGATTTGGGCTAAGTTAGAAGTTAATAGGGACGGAAAAGGTGTGAATAGAGACACTGTATAGGTTAATAGGGACGTTACATAAAAGTATAAAGAAACGAATGTGGGGTGATTAGGGACGGATGAAGCATGTATTGAAACATAGAAGAGAGCACTTTCAAGGTTATAAAGTCATTCAATATTTTTATAAGCACATTCAGCATAACATTTCTATGTTTTATAAACTTTTTTATAAAATTTTAGATTCTACGTTTATTTCTACAGAAAATCATCAAGTATTATTTCTTTTTTGAATGTACAAATACAAAAAATTCGAAATTATGTTATATTTAAATTTAAATTTTGGTCGACCCTACGGGTTGTCCCCATTCACCCTTTTATCGTCTCTTTTGACACCAATTTTTCATAGAGAAGAAATTATATGATTTTTGTTATTTTGTCAAAAACCACCGATATTTTCAAAATCTTTTGGATACTGTCATAAAGTGACCATCCTCGTATACATTTTTAATATATCAACGCTTAGGTACTCATAAAATAAATACAAAAAAATACGGTGTGAAGTCTGAATTCGTGCCTATTCACGCCGGTCTACGGTAACACCCCGTGACCAAAGATAAGTTCAAACCAATATTGTTTCTAAATTTTAATTCCTATAAAAATAAAGTAATAGTAGGTAAAGGTAAGTATATTTAAGGGTAGGTAGATATTAGGTATAGACATGCTTTTTCCTTGAACTTCACCTGAGCCTTGGTGTGTCGCAAGCATTGGTCTTGGCCTCAGTTTTGTAAAAAATACAACTCCAAGGCTGATTTTGTTCATTTAATAGCGTAGGTAGATTATGTGAGTCATTTTGACTCGCTGTTGGAGAGGCGAAAGGATCAAAATTTGTGCCCAAAAGAATTCGCGTTTCGTTGCCAACCTTTTGCTACGACGCTGATTTTTTTTTTTAGGGCATCTAGAACTTGAAACAGTTTTTACTTAATGAATTCATAGTACCTAAACATAGATTGGTAATACAGAAAGAGAAGATTTTTATGGAACACCTTTCTTAAGAGTTCATCGTTAGTTAATTACAAATGTGGGCCGAAAATTATCACTTCACATGTAGGCCGTTAATCCACGTTCTATCCCACATTGCCCTGTTCCATTACTCTGTATTTGACTGACTGAAATCTAGTATGTATGTACAATATTATTCTTAATGTGTAGATTTGACATTCAAATTCTACAGATGCACCCATATAATTTTGTAAATACAGTATCTCACAAAATTATCTATACAGTATAAACAAGAGCAGGGCCGGATTTATCTTTGAGAGGCTCTTGGGCACTTCTCGTGCGGGGACCCTTAAGTACTTGACACGTATAGAGGTATTTCTGTAGAGGCCTCTGTTAAGGGGATATCCTCTTTTGAGGGATTTACTATCAGCTATATATGGAGGTTAAATTTCGTAAAAATAATAAATCGTAAAAATGTTTCGTTTGAGAGTTATCGTGCTATCGAAACATCTTAGTGGAAACTTTGAAAATTCAAAAAAAATCCTGAATGATTTTTTCAGTCAGGCATGTTTGTTTCCAAAAACCTCCAAAACATGCGATGGTTTTATAATCGATTAGAAAAAGTTATCAAGTCATTCATCCTGTTCTAAAATTATTCTGGTTTCATACATGACGTTAAGGGATTACGTAGGTTTCGAAGCCAAAAAAAGCAACATATTTTCTTTTTTTTTTTTTTAAATATAATTAGGTAATACATAAATTATTTTTTTCAAAATGTTAAATACATGAAAGAGCAACATTTCAACAATATTTCGAAAAATTTCCACCCAAAAATTTGGAAAACTCTGCCGGTGGAACCTAGATAACTCATGATAGCTTTATCCGAAGTTAAAAAATCAAATTAAACGAAGAATTTAAAAAAAAAAAAATTGAAATTAGATTCTTTGGCAGAGTTTTATATAAAATAGTTCAATTTTTGGTACAATTTTCACTATGTATAGCCTCGTAAAATTTGTTGTAATCGAAGAAAAAAATTTTCCTCTCGATCACTAGTCAGTGCTATTTTAAAGAAATGTGCAAAATTTCAATAATATCGGTACATAAGTTTTTGAGAAATAGTATCCACCGTCTTCAAAAATAGTGTTATGAGAGAAATACGATTAAAGTTTTAAGTAGAGGTCAATCTTTTACCGGAAAGAAGTTAGCGTCGAAAGTTGGAAAATCTTTTTGTTTTTTATATGGCTAAATTGCTCCCAAACTGCTCCCTTGGGATCAGCAATTGCTCCACCTGAAACTTAATTACTTAATTAGTTATTTACAAACAAAAAACTTTTTTGTTTCACTATTTCTATATTATCAAAATCTTGTCAAATAATGCATTTTTATATGATTTCTTTACATCAAAAAATTACTCCCAATTTACTCCATCTAATTTGAAAGTTAAATATTAATTTTTCTGAATAATAATATTAAAATATATTAAAATAAAAAATATTTACAATTAGGTTATATATTATTAAAACGTATAGGCAATCCAACATACCTTTAAGTCGTTTGCATATATTTGAGGATAATTGAATTTTGACAGTTAAATAACATTATAAAAAAAAATTTTTAATAAATAATTATTCAAAGAAATTAATATTTAGCTTTTAAATTAAATAGAGCAAACTGGGAGCAATTTATTGACCTAAGAAATTATATAAAAAAATATTATTTTTGGAGATTTTGATAAATAATAGCAAAAAAATTTTTTCTTTATAAATAACTAATTAAATAATAATTAACTTTCAGGTGCAGAAATTACTGATTTAGAAGGAGCAATCTGGGAGCAATTTAATCATATAAAAAACAAAAAGATTTTTCAACTTTTCACCGAGGGGAATTTCCAATAGTGATGAGCAAATGCAAGAGCAAGACCAATACATGGCAGTCTTGGTCTTGCTCTTGCTCTTGCATTCAGAATCTTGGTCTTGGTCTTACTAGAGCAGTTTGAGTCTTGGTCTTGGTCTTGGTCTTGCACTTTCTTGCATTTTTTTATTAGCGAATTCTTTCTTTCTAAAATCAGAATTTTCTCTCTTTACGGTATTAATTACACTTTCAAACTATTTAAATAGTTTTGTAAGAGTCTTGTTTATTTCTTACTTTTGTCTTGGTCTTGCTCACTTGAGTCTTGGTATTGGTCTTGCAGCCATACTTATAGTCTTGGTCTTGGTCTTGCTGTTAGTAAACATAGTCTTGGTTATGGTCTTGCAAAAAATGCAAGACCAAGACAAGACTGCAAGGCCAAGACTAATTTTGCTCATCACTAATTCCCAAAGGCTCTCTCACCCAGACTTTTACTCCAATTGACTTAAAACTTTGGGAGACTATTCTAGACATATCGTACCGGAGACATAATTTTGTGAGGGATTGTACCTATATGTAAATAAAATCTAACACACATAAATGTCTTCATATATGTATACCTGGTTAAGTATCTACTCGTATATATACCTTGAATAGGTAGGTATTAGGTAAAGGTAAGCGTATATATATGTACGTAACATGGAAGGTGATTTAAACAAGAAGTTAGTTTGATGTCATTACCACTGCTGTTATTAGTTGGCCATGTTGGAGACATCTATCCATGCTGCTCTTGTTTGTGAGCTGTGCTGAGCTGAGCTGAGCTGATGAGGTCAACAAACGCAAATGCAACAAACATCGCCTCAACAACAGTTTCAACTCCATCTTTGTACGTACAACAACTAATAATATGAAATGATAAACTAAACAAACGAGATCCTACGGTAACTATTACCTATGGCACCGAATATAATAGAAAGATTATTGCATGTAAAATTTGTGATGTAGGGTTGATCGGGGTAATTGTGAATGGATTTTCATGAGTTGAGATAAAAGCGTTGTTTTAAGTATTTTTTATTTTATATATCACATTATTCAGGATGCACCACATAAATTTCGAGCAAATTCGTATGAAAAACAAAAATTTTATAAGCCATTCACATTTCCCCGGTGCGGTTTTGCAAATCTTATGAATTTCGGGGTAATGGTGAATGCCGCCAGAAAAATTATTCAGAATGAATTACAAGAGAAGTGTGGTACGTCAGAGTAAAGCCCAGCTCAAATTCTTCACATTTACTCCACTTTCAAATTTTTCATCATACTTTAGCGGTCACAATTTCTCTTTGTTTAATGCAAGTTACGCATACCTCAAATTTCTACAAAAAATCAAGATTAAAGAAAAATAACAAAAATTGTAGGAACAAATTTATTACAAGCTAAAAGTGATATTTTGATGATATTTTGTCATTTTATCATATAAAAAATCAAAAAATTCCATGTATTCACACAAAAACAAGGAAAATAAGACTTTTTCAAGGAAATACAATTTAGTTTACATGAATAAAAAAACAATTTTTTTTTTGTATTGTTTGTACAACGGAAACTTGTACAATAAGGACACCAGCACCTTCATCAACATTTTCAACTCTGAAAAGAACAGTACTGAAATTTTTGATCGAATGGAGGCATTTGTGAATGACGTTCACAGTTACCCACAATTTTAAAATCATGGGGTAATTGTGAATTGGTGATAAATTGTCCAATTTCTTTAGCAATTAATAAGGAACCCTCTCGGGGCTTAGACCACTTCTTTAAAAGTACTTTTAACCATTTCTTACCTTTTAAAAAAAGAAAATGTATTTAAAAAAAAAATTTTTTTGAGGATTGGTCGAAGTAAGATACATAAAATTTTTCAAGGGATTTTTCAAAATAAAAAAAAGATACTAATACTTGGAGAATTGTTATGAAATTTTAATAGCATATTAAGAAAGGACAGAAAAGCATATTAAGAGTTGATTTTTGACAATATTAATGTTATTTAGAAATGATAGGCGCCGTTCACAATTGCCCCAATTCACAATTACCCCGGTCAACCCTATATATTATGTAGGAAGAGTTAAAACAATCATAGTAGCAGAATAATAATTATTAGTTGGTAATCGTAAATTTTGTTTGTTATCTGTAAGTTATCTCCGTTATTGGGTTGGGACAACTTATTTTCATCGTGTCCCGTGTAAAATGTCTGAAATGATGAAATATGACTTTGTTGGTACGTCTACAGAAGTTGGATAGCTTGAAATTTGCGTTAAAGAAACAAAACAAAAAATAGAATTGTTTGAAGGAAGGAATGAAATTTTGTGTTAAAATTGAATTCTCCAGGCGCTTCTCCAGGTCCAGTTAAATGTAATCCTTGTGGACCACACTAAGCACAATACTGTAAAAATACAGTAAAACATACTCGTTTTTGAAATTGTCGTACTGAAATTGGGAAAATGGAAGACTTATAGAATCACTTTGGTGTCCGTCTGTCATAGGTGATTTGTTCAGAAACTCTCTGAAAATTTGAGAGATGTGAAAATTTGAAATTTAGTACTGAGATAGAATGTGGTGGCCCAATTATAAATAGACGGGGATAATCTGGAATGTGACGAAATGTTCCCTAAGAGCATTGAGTAGGGTATCAAAATTCAATAAAATACGTGTACTGTAATTTTTGTTCTCTTTTTTTTCATGAAAAACTTCTTGGAAAATTTGTCATTCAGTCCTTCTAGTTCCTAATGATAGCAAGATAAGTGTTCCTGTAAGTTCCAAAGGATTAAAAATACTTTAAGCCAAACAATAATCGGAATTTATAGAACTGTGTCAATCGGTAAATGAAAATTCAAGTGTTAATCGTTAAGGGAAAAGCTGAGAAATGGATAAAATTTTCATTGTTCACAAATAACTACAGAAATAATTTTAAATACCCTATCATGTGGACAAGGCCAGCGAGAGGGAGTGGTTGAGCCTGTAGTCCATGGGCCCGGATTCGAAAAGTGGACCCAGGATCATTGATAAGAGACCCGGACAAAAGTGCGGAAATTTTTATTTTTTATTTTTACAGGTCGACTGTACTTTTTGAAAAATTTTTCTGTTTGTCCCCACGTCCCGTCGAGATTCATTGTTCAGAAGTTGAGATTCATTTAACTATACATGCTGAATTTTTAAGGCTCTTTTTCGAAATGTTGAACCTATAATAACAGTAATAACTATTTAATTTTGGATCTCAAAAATCTAAAATACCCCTGTCGCAGCATCCTGCATAACATAGCGAATTTCCGTTTATAAAAGTTAGTTTTTCTTGGAAACTAGTTGACATAGCATAATAGTTTGAAGACCTTTTTTATGTGATTTTTTCTCCTCTTTCCAATAGTGTAAAAAAATTTTACAAAAATTTTTGAATAAGAGGAAATTTTGGCAAAAAGTTAATTTTTTTCACGAAAATTGCTAAAAAAGACATGTTCCAGGCATCGGTTGTGTCTGGTTAACGAACTCGTCCAACGGTTTGGGACTTCCAATATTTTCACCAAATTTCATAAACGTAAGACATTTCGTTCGAGAATTATCGCGCGGACACACACACGCACACACACACACATATATATATATATATATATATATATATATATATATATATATATATATATATATATATATATATATATATAAATTTTAGTGACTATTTTTTTCGGTTTCTAGGGACCTCAAAACAAATTTCTGCCATAGTCCCGGGCTCAAGTCGCGTCATGACAGTGGCTGTAATAGCGAATTCCATTCGCTAAAACTGTCAACAGTGATGTACTTATTTGAAAAATATGTATATTAGAGGTACAAATACATTCACATACATAGATATACGTATACTATTGCAGTTATAGTGAGTTATATACATACATACACATTATATGATTATACACATACAACATAGTTGTAAACACACTAAAATTATAGAAAATAAATTGACTTTTTTTTTCTTATTTTCTCAAAAACTAGCTAACCTAGAATAATAGTTCCAAAACCTTTTTTATGTCGTTTTTTCCCGTCTTTGCAATGGTGTAAAAAAATTTGACAAAATCTTTTAAATTATAGCAAATTTTGGCCAAAAACTCATTTTCACGAAAAATGCTCAAAAAACCATGTTCCTGAGCGCCGACGTTTTTGGCTGAAGAACTCATCCAAGATTTTTGGACTTCCAACGTTGTCACCAAATTTCGTAAAACTAGCAGTTTTTCCTGAAGCGCTATCGTGCTGACACATAAATACATAAATACATATATACATATATATATATATATATATATATATATATATATATATATATATATATATATATATATATATATATATATATAATTTTAGTGAATGTTATTTTTGAGCTCTAGGGACCTCAAAACAAATTTCTGCCATATTTTCGGGCTGAACTTCGACTATGGCTAACACCATAATAGCTGAATTTCCAGAATTCTTTCTGGAAATTCGCTAAAAAGACTACAGGGCAATTCCATATGTGACTGACTCTACATTTGACACAATTTACGTTTTATTTTGCCTTATATTACGAATATCACTATGTTTACAGTTTCAATTTTAGCATGGTTTTATAGTTGATACCCCAATTATCCCTCTGTAATAAAAAGTGTGCACAAATAAAGTTGTGAAATATGATTTATTTAATAAAATGTAAATGTCACTGACACTACATGCAAAAGGAAGTCGCTTTCGAGAGTGTTTTTAAACTTCGAAAATCTTCTTCTGTACAGACGTTATAATTTTAAATTGTATATTTAACCGAAGTATATGAAACAGATTATTGGAAAATGATAAAATGAAAGACTTTATTTTTTTAGAAAAATAATTCGTGACTGACACTACAGATCAAAACGTGACTGACACTACCATCACTTTGGATTGCAAATAAGTAGTATTTTTAAATGAAATCCTAGAAACTGACACTATGGGACATAAAATAGGAACTTTAAAATAATTTTAAAGGTACAAAAATGTACTTATTTTTATTATTTATTACCTAAAAGACAAAATTTCTTAAGATTTTTCAAAATCTGTAAATTTATAATAAATTCTATTCCCGTTAAGGATTCAATTAGGATTATAATAATTCTAAATACTTGCCGTGAAAATTTAATTAAAACACCACTATAAAATACACTATTAGCTTATACTTACGACAAAACATTGAAAATTACACTATTTCTAAAAAACTAAAAACAAACTTTTATTGAAATTTTGGGAGCTTAAAGTACTATAGTGTTGCCATCATATTAACGTATTTTTACTACCAATAACAATTATTTATTTTTTTCAATTATGGAGGCTTTTCCATGGAATTTCCCTACAGATAATAGCATTTACTAAGAAGTTTTAACTGGAATTATTTCTACTATAATTAAAAGTTATAGAGGACTAAATTATCACGTAATCAATAGACATCTGCAAGAAACCTTATTAAATCCATATACCAAAAAACATACTAAATTTCATATATTTTTTTCTGAAAGTACTGACTACTGAACGTACTACTGACTACGGGACCCTGAATTAATGTGTATTCAACTCACACTTGGACAATTTTTGAACATGTTAAATTACTAACCATACCGTCTAACTTCATTGATTGCCTAACTATAAAACTTTTGCATTATGTCGTTTAAGAACTTTATTATTGTTTGCTTCGATGTTGGTACCCTCGATATGCTCGAATATACTGATTGTCATGTCGGTATACACTGATTGTTATAATGACTAGTAAAACGGTTTCTAATTAAATATGAAACGTAATTAATTTAGTTATGAAGTAATTACATTAAACAATACACTTATGTACGATAGATTGCAGGGTGTATATCAGTTAGAGAGAAGTTATAACTAGAGAGTGGAATTTGCATTTCGATCAATATTTATCAGTATTCACTGAACTGAAACTGGAGCCATCTATACCAAGTGATTATTTGACAATTTATCAGGACGCCTTACTATTATAAATGAATGGAATAGTATTTTACAATATAAGTTCGGTAAGCTGCTTTTACCGATCGAGAAAATGTTGCGAAAACGAGACCCGCAGGGTCGAGTTGTTACAATTTCTCGAGATCAGTAAAGGCACTTAACGCATCGTGTATTGTATAATATTTTTTACACGATCGATTTAAAATAATTAAAGAATAAAAATATAGTAAATAAAAAATAATATTCGGATAATGTACGTGAAATTTATATTTCTATGTTATCACATAGAATGCTATGAATAAATATTATAAATTTTTATAGTAGCTATAATACCAATCTTTGTAGCGGCAATTGACAAGTAAATTTGTAAATAAAAAACTAAATGTCAATATTTAATTGGCGTAAATATTTTGTTGAATTTTCTATTAAAAAAAAAAAATGAGAAAAATAGTTTGTTAAACTGTAATATTAGTGAGAATAATGAAATTGATGAAGCATTTTAATTTTGGCTGCAAATTTATTCTCGTAAAATGGAAGGAAGATTATGAAAACCACAGAAAATTTTAATCATTGAACAATCTTTTGAAATGTCAATAAAATATGAAGACGAATGGCAACAATAATAATAATAATGTGCAAACTAGTGAAAATTTTCATAATAATCGATTAATTTTCCTAACTGTCCAAATTGTTCTTTTAATTTCAAAATAAATAAATAATTACAATCATTTTCGAGCTAATTTCACTTACCGCACTCCTATTCACTTATCGAGCATCTATTTTACTTACTACACTCTTATTTTTTGGTTTCCATGGATATAAACAAACGTTCGGGAAATGTAACTTACCAGCATTGTCAACAGCCTCGGTAAATGCATGGAAATACAGGATCGTGCAAAATATTATTTTACAATATAAGTTCGGTAAGTTGCTTTTACTGATCGAGAAAATGTTGCGAAAACGAGACCCGCAGGTTCGAGTTTTTGCAATTTTCGAGATCAGTAAAGGCACTTAACGCATCGTGTATTGTATAATATTTTTTGCACGATCGATTTAAAATAATTAATGAATAAAAATATATTAAATAAAAAATAAAATTCGGATAATATAGATGAAATTTATATTTTTGCACGATCGTGTATTTTCATGCATTTACCGAGACTGTTGACAATGCTGGTAAGTTACATTTCCCGAACGTTTGTTTATATCCATGGAAACCAAAAAATAACAGTGCGGTAAGTGAAATAGATGCGTGGTAAGCAAATAGGAGTGTGGTAAGTTAAATTAGCTCAAAAACGATTGTATTTATTTATTTATATTGAAATTAAAAGTACAATTTGAACAATTAGGAAAATAAATCGATTAATTGCTTATTCGAATTGCGATTAATCGATAAATCGAAAATTGCAAAAACTCGACCCTGCGGGTCTCGTTTTCGCAACATTTTCTCGATCAGTAAAAGCAACTTACCGAACTTATATTGTAAAATACTATTCTATGTTATGACATAGAATGCCATGAATAAATATGTAGTGACAACTGAACTACATATATTTGTAAATAAAAAATTAAGTGTCAATATTTCATCGGCGCGGCGTGAATATTTTTTTTGAATTTTTTATTAAAAAAATTGAGGAAAATAGTTTGTTAAACTATAATATTAGTGAGAATAATGAAATTGATGAAAGCATTTTATTTTTGGCTGCAAATTTACTCTTGTAAAATGAAAAGAAGATTATGAAACCACAGAAAATTTTAACGACTGAACGACCTTTTGAAATGTCAATAAAATATGAAGACTAAAAATGCTAATAATAATAATAATAATAATAATGTGCAAACTAGTGAAAATTGTCATATTAATCGATTTATTTTCCTAATTGTTCAAATTGTACTTTTAATTTCAATATAAATAAATAAATAAGTACAATCGTTTTTGAGCTAATTTAACTTACCACACTCCTATTTGCTTACCACGCATCTATTTCACTTACCGCACTGTTATTTTTTGGTTTCCATGGATATAAACAAACGTTCGGGAAATGTAACTTACCAGCATTGTCAACAGCCTCGGTAAATGCATGAAAATACACGATCGTGCAAAAAATATATTACAAAACTTGAATTTGTTTTATAAAAGCCATACGTCTGGTTATTTTACCTTAAAAATGTCTTAAAATGGAATAGTTTTCAATAATTATCCGAGAAGCAGCATAAGAAGCAATTTTTATGATATTTTTTCGAAAATTTCAAAATAAAGTGATGTTTGATAGTAGAGTTATTACTGGTAAATAGACGTAATAAGTACCCGCTTTAAAAAAATCAAGCACAGTATTAAAAAAAATTATTTTTCTTTAAAAAAACTGACATATTTGTCCATCTTGAGCGCTGTAGTTTTTATACTCAAATATTTTTGTATAAATATGCATATTTTTTTTTTTTACAAATTTTTTACTTTTTAAGATGTATATATTAGGGATGTTATGGATATGAGATTTCGGATACGGATATTTAAAAACATTTTGTTCGGTTTCGGTTTCGATTACGGATATATAATAATATCGGATAATGTTTCGGATACGGTTACGGTTACGGATAATTGCTTTTAGTGAACACTTTTTTTTTTAGGAAAACGGGGAAAATTGTATCAAAAAAAGTGAACGCCAAACACGGATGAACAAAAATCTATCAAAAGAAGTACATGAAGCAAAACTTTTCTTCGATTTAACTCCGTTTTCCAATGGCTTTTGTCTGTCAGTATCCGAAACAAATTCGAAACTTTTATTTTCGGATACGGTTTCGGTTACGGATAATTAATTATTTCGGATACCCGGTAGTTTCGGTTACGATTACGGATATCCATAACATCCCTAGTATATATCTTAAATTACAGGTCTAAAAAATTGATCATATATAATTTCAAGAACTTCAGAAACATTCAAAAGCATTTTGTAACAGTTTTAACCCTAGAACGACAAGGCTCATAATTTAGCAAGTGAGTGTCATCCACGACACCTATTTCTTTTTCTATTTTTTTTTTTTTAATTAATTTCAGCTCAAATCGATATTAATTGATGTCAGTGTCAACGTCTATCTGTCCAGATGATTTTCCAATTATTACCAAAAAAGAAATTTATTACATTATTGTAAACTTCTACATTATCAAAAGTTACAGCGCCGAAAAAAAAAAACGTAAGTGTCATGTATGACACCGACTTGTCGTTCTAGGGTTAAAAATTCCACTTTACCACGTATTATGCATATCTAATAATAGTACAACTTGTCTATGAGACGATGATCTCTGACGCCGTCGTTGCCTTCATTGTGATCTGTCTCTTTTTAGCATAATATGTATTCCGTCTGTCTCTTTTTAGTATAACAGTTCGTGTCAATTCTCCTCTTCCCTTCGTCCTGCTATTAGAGATCGTCGTCTCATAGACAAGTAGTATATTTTTTAATATTTCTGTGCATATAATTCCGTTCTTTACATATCACTTCTCTTTCTGATGGGTAGCTACTCTAGGGTGAGTGGATAGTGACTACCCAAAATATTGTAAACATGACTCTAAGGAAGACTTTTCTGTACGGTAGCTTGGATGCTTAATAAGCTTTAATTTACTATAAATTGTCTGTTGACTGTGTATGTTCAAAGTATAAGTTATTGGTAAAGTTTTAAATTGATATTTAATACTCGTAATAAAAACTAGGTGTGGGGAGTAACCTAATAATTTCGGGAGGAAGGAAATAAAAGCCTCTTTAAAAAAAGAAAAGGTAAAAAAATTTTCTCCGCTGCACAAGTGTATCTAGAAGTAAGTTTAAAAATGTAACTAAATAAACATTAAGGTTGTTGGTCGGTAAAAGGATTCTTTCAAAGGATTTTAATGAAACTTCTCTATAGATAGCTATTTAATCGAACACCAATAATTACGAGCCTATTCCGGTTAAAATTGACTGCCCCAATTTTGAGAAAAACGGTTTCAAAGTTTTGTAATTTTAACACGGGCTCTAATGGGAAAACTCGATTTTTTTTTTTTTTTTGAATAAAATGAAAACGTATCAATGGAATTTGATAAAAATTTAATATGTTATAAAATACAAATTGCAAACCATATTTTGAAATATAATTTATAAACAACCTTTTGCAGTGCTTTTACAACACTTTTTCAACAATGCTTTTATATTGCTACAACATAAACGCGCGAAAATTAAAAAAAAACAAGTGGTATACAAATATAATAACTAAATAATATTAATGCATTATTTAATTTTTGATACACGAAAATTTTTTCGCTGAGATATACCTGACTATCTCAGAGGAACTACGTTAAAAGAACTACTCTGAAAACCTATAATTCTCTTCTAGTTTCATCAGTCTGTTTATTCCATTAACGGCTTTTAAGACACTGAAAAATTTTAGTAAACTTGATGGCATCACGAAATTAAAAAAAATCCCTATTTCCCAAATCAAGCCTTATTGAAATGATTTGAATTAGGATGCTTGACTGAATTAGAGTATCTAATCTGGGTGTGAACTTTTTAATTTTTGCTCTAAAATTCCCAAATTCCATTTATCAATGCGATTTATTCAACAGAAGATTTTTTTCTAGTTGTCCTATGCGCCAAATTTTGGTAAAAATGAAACAAACGACTTCAAAAACCTATAATTCATTTCCAATTTCATCATTCTGTTATTAAAAAATATTAGTAACTTTTCTTTTTCATTTTGACAGCTACCCAAAGTGATGAGAGTCACTTTGGGTAGCGGTCAAAACGAAAAAGAAAATTATTCTTCAACCCAAAAAAGAAAAATCATCATAAATATTAGTAACCTTGATGATGTCACTAAATTAAACAATTTCCTTTTTTTAATGCAAGCTTTATTGATATGATTTGAATTAGCGTAGGGTTGCCAATTCTATCAATGAATATTTCGGGATTTAATGGGAAAAAAATCGGGACGGGACAAGTAAAATCGGGAATGTTAAAAAAACAAACGTTTCTAATCAGCCAGTAGGAAAGATTTTATTTTTATTTTTATTATTTGTTACTAACAGCTATATACATATTTAAACCATGATCTTACAAACCTTTAAACAAAACAGTTTCTTGAAGATAATATTACAATAATATTTTTATTTATTACTCATGCGGAAGAAGTACTAACTTGGCGCGCACATTTCTGTACGCAAAATAGCTACTTGCCCACTATACTCTTCCCACATACTTTTTTGCGTGCGGAAAGTAACTTTCCATACGCAAATTGACAATAAAACACGCAAAGCCGTCTCTTGAATTTTCATTTAATAAATATTTCATAATCATTTCTATAGAAACCACCAACAAAGTAATTTAAACAATAATTAATTCAGAAAAAAAAAGACGAATACTTAAAAATATTATTTTAAAAAGTAATAAAAATGTCAAAAATAGTAATAATAATAGAAAAATGTATGTCAAATTCGTAATAAAAAATAGTATGTGCAACTCGTGCGGGATTGTTGATTGCCCACTCAAGCGAATGAGCGCACTCACTACGTTTGTGCGCTCAACTTCGCTTTCGTGGGCAATCTACAATTTCCCGCACTTATTGCACAACATACTATTCTTTATTTTATTTTATTAAATTAAAAATCAAGTTTTTTTAATTTTTAGATTTTTAATTTTTTTTTTTGCTTATCAACTGTATTATTTTTGGAGAAAAACATTTTTCATAAAGTTGACCGTCTTTGGCATTGATCATTTTTAGGCTACTTGAACGCCGCTTACGTATTTCATGTACGTCAAATAATTTCTGCCATTTTTTGGAGGGATTTTAATGTTGGGAGGAATTTTGATGTGTTAATCTGGCAACACTGTAAGCTGTATAAGTTATAAATCAGTAGGCAGAGTACACTTTATCAGTAGGTACAGCAAATATACTTACTTCTTTGGCCGTCATGACATGCAAGCGCGATAATTTGGAAACAACAATAACGAGACTGGCGGGACTAAAAATGTAAAAAAAATTGTAGTAGTTAAAAATCGGGACAATTAGCGTTCCACCACTACTGTTGTCGGGACGCGGGATGCATAGGCCTAAAATCGGGACAGTTGACAACCCTAGTCATGACCCTCTAGTAAAAATGAACAAACTTCCTGCTACGACCGAGACTATTATGTAACTGTCACTGTAGTGACTTTTGGTCAAAAACTTTTACGACAATTTTTTAGTAATCAGATAGTATCTCTGAATATTTACTATCGAAACATGATAAAATAAATATTTCTTAATATTGTTACATAGAAAACGTGTAATTAAATCCGTGAAAATTGTTGAATCCACTGTATTAAACGAACACAATTTTATTTTAAACCGGTATAACATTAAAAATTTAAACCTCCTGTGACTAAACACAATACTCTGTTTACAAATACTACTATAGGTACGTTTGAAAATATTAAAGCTGACTGGACTATACCTAAAGCGTATACATAAAGCACGAAAGCATACAAGATGTGTTTTAAAGCTGTTAGATTTATAAAAAATTTATTTTAAAATATTATATAACGTAGATAAAAATGAAAATTATATAAATATTAAAAGAGAAACACTTCAGTATGAAAATATCAGCATAATACAACAAATAGTAGGTAGAATAAAATAAAAAAAATCATTTCGAGTATAAACTAACAACGACTAGCAACGCTGAGAACGTTTTAGACATTTTTCGAGTATGCTAACGCGAAAAAAGTAGAAAATAATATGTATGTCGTTCTCGATGTAAGTGTAAATGTCGAGAAAATCGTCCTGGAACTACATTTTTATTGCTCTGTAAATAGAATATGTACAAATGTAAGAAAGAAGAATATTACCTACAATAAACATATTCATAAAATTTTCTAAATTTAGAAACATAAATGGTGCTTGTGTAAACTTCTAAGTATCTAAAAAAAAATATAGAAACAGAAGTAGAGCCTTGCATGATACGGAATCAATTTTTTCAGGACACTGTAAAAAAGTCAAGGGCAATACAATTAGTTGTTTTTATATCGATTTGATGTAATAGCATATGAAAGTCGATAAAATATTTTTCTTACCGAATAAATGTTATTGCTGAAATAAATCATAATTTACGGTTTTAAAACGATCGTATCGTTTTTTTGGTCAGTTTACGCTTAACATAAACAAAAACAGTGATATTAATTACTGAATGAACTTTCAATAATAATACGGTACTTGACTGTATTTATTTGTGTCAAATGTTAAATAATTCTATGCATTATCATTACATATGTCCAATTTTAATGATGAAACATAAAAAAATTTGATAACTAAGTATTTAGAAATTTTATTTTGAAAATCGCCATTTTTCAACAAATATTCAAATTAGTGAAAACGCGCCATTTCTTGAAAATGACGTAACATTTTCTAGCTAGATATGTCGATTTTGATAATTTTCATCGGTGAGGTGAAACTGTGTTTTCTTTTGAATATTTCTATTAGCTTATATATATATATATATATATATATATATATATATATATATATATATATATATATATACTACTATATATATATAGTAGTAATAATCGACCAGAATTCTAATAAATACTTGTTTTTACTTTGACAATTTATGAATATAATCAAAGTTGTGAGGTTATAAATATTAACATTGACGTTTAGTTGCTTCAAAATGTGACGTCACTATAGTGAGGTATTTTTCCCACCTTTTTCTCATTTAAAATTGTAGGGTTATTTTTTTGGTGATTTTTTACAGAATCTGTCGAAAATAAAAAATTACTTAACTGATATGGAAAAACAATATTTATAGAATAATTTTGTAACTTCAGTCAAGTACCCTATTATTAGCGGTACTTTTTATTTATAGAAATTGTATTTGATAATATTTTCTGTTAGAAAATTATTTAAATATATTATTGTTAATTTCTTTGAATATCTTGGATTTTTGATTTCTATGTGGATACGCTAACAAAATTTTAAAATATTAAATAATATTTAGGTACAGTGATTGCAATATATTTTTCGTGTATAGATTTATCAATTATTATTCCCATTTTCTTTAATTACTGGAATACATTTTTTTAAAAATTAACCAAAATACTCGTTTGACATATATAACTATTGACTAACATCATCTTAATCAAAGCAAAATTGATCATCAAGCTTTCCTTTTACGTTCCAACGAAATTATGTAAGAAAATTCAGTTCCGATAATCTTCGTTCAATCTACATCTCATTCTTAATGTTCATAAATTTTTTCAGATTTTTAAGAAATTATCCTTCTGATATCCTTCTTATATGATATAAATTAATATAAATTCGTGCTTTAATAAGCTTTCCTCTGATACTCCACTCAATATTGTTCGGGAAACATTTTTTTTTTCAGATTATCCCCTGAAATTAATCCCCAGAATCGACGAACGGACACCAAAGTTTTCCCAATTTTGGTACGGAATACTAAAAAGATTATAAAAATGCATAAAATTACTTAAATTGGTGAATGCGTAAAATACACAAATTTTACACAATTAGATAAACAGAATTTATTATTTTTAGAAATATAGTTTTAAAAATACAGTCCAGTTTTGGAACCCTTACGACTTTGTCATGGTTTTATGTCTATCTGTCTGTCTACCCGTCACATTTTCACAATTCCGACATCTTAGTACCTATGAACTTTTAAGTTTTTAAGTTAATTTTGAGTTCTGAAGACAAAAATTCCTTCAACCGTGTATAATAGATATGTATACGCTTCGGTCTGCAAAAAATCTTTATGTTTTTAAATTTTTCTATATTTGTATTTACATATCAACATGGCTACATATTTGTCGGTCGTTATTTATGAATGACAGTGCTATATATATTTATTTTTGGCGAAGTTTTTTTTTTGTACCTCTAGTTAAACAGTTTCTATTTAATACACGCTTTTGAAACAAAAATTAATTGGAATTTCAATGTTACAATAAAAGCGAATAATCTATAAATAGAACCAAAACATTCGAACACGAAATACCATACACAAACACACATATTTAGATCTACACCAGAATCTGCGATTACTTGATAAATTGCGATCTGCGATTGGTTGATAAATTTAATCACATAATTATGTACATATAATGTAAATGTGCAGACATCGTATGTAAATGTAAGACTTTATTGCAAACATTGAAATTTTCAATTTTTTTTTTTTTTTTTTTTTTTGCATCCAACACGATGTGATATGTCGGGAAAAAATTTTCATCTCTACTTTTCAATTACTAACTTTCTTTCCTTGCTACTTATTAACTGAGATCCGAATCTGCAGAATGTCCATGCAGAATGTACAAATTTCATGAGTTTACAGATTTTTCTTTGGAACCCTAGCAAGAACATTATTTGTGATAATACATAAATACCTAGTCTATAGGATACAACTGTCACAGTATATACGACACAAACGATCACATTCTGTATAACATATAGTGAGTTTGGTTATTTGTTCACGAAAATGTGCTAACGTAGGAAAATTGTTTAAAAGTTTATCTTATGTGATTTTTTCTGTGGTGTAAAAAAATGTGGCAAAAACTTTTAAATTATGGTAAATTTTGGCCAAAAACTCATTTTCACGAAAAATGCTCAAAAAACCATGTTCTTGGCATCCGACGTGTCTGGCTGAGGAACTCATCCAAGATTTTTGGACTTCCAACGTTGTCACCAAATTTCGTAAAACTATAAAGTTTTCCTGGAGACCTATCGTGCTGATACATACGTACATATATATATATATATATATATATATATATATATATATATATATATATATATATATATATATATATATATATATATATATATATATATATATAAATTTTAGTGAATGTTATTTTTGGGTTTCAGGGACTTCAAAACAAATTTCTGCCATGGTCCCGGGCTTAAGTGGTGTTACGTATAAGACCGTAGTAGCTGAATTTCCAGAATTCGTTCTGGAAATTCGCTAATAAAGTGGTATTAGCAAAGTAAAAATTGTCTTTTTATTTTGAAAATAGCTTACTTCCATAGACAGCGCGTAAAGCCAGTTTATGGACTATTTCACTGATGCACCTAGCGAGGTGTAATATGACGAATATAATGTGCTATTTTCTGTTCAGTAAATAGGACCATATTTATTGCAATACATAATTTCTACGGATGCGTATTTTGAAAATATAATCAATACCAATTTTTTAGTCGAATTTTTTATTTTGAATTTTGTTCTCAAAAAAAGTTTTAATTTGAAAAGGCACTAAAAATTATTACTACGGATATTACGGTTATTGCACTGATTACAATATTACAAAAGATTAGTTTGTCGTATTTTGAGCGTACCTCGAGGCTCCATTTATGAATTGATACATTCACTTTAAGGGTCTTGTTGAATATATTTATCTATTTGTAGATAAAGAAAGCTGTGAAAAACTCTAGTTACCGATGCACCTGACAAATGTCATTTCCTGTCGTAACAGATTCCGTGTCAAACAAGCATCACATGTACCCGTACAATGTACTTAAATGTTCAAACATCTGGTACGAGATTTACTGGTCGGTTTGATGTGTGTTATGTTTTTAAAAGTTTCATAAATTGGTGGTAGTCACAACAGCACGCTGGGCCAAGCCGGAGCAGCTCGCGGGCAAGGACGGGCTGAAGCGGGATGTGGTGGGCAATAATGGAGAACAGGGCGAATGTATCGCACACACCCAAAAACAGAATCCAACTATGTAGGTAACTCCACACATGTAGTTTTTGGAACAAGAATATAGGATTATCATCAATGCGCCAATATGCCATGGATAAATAAATATTACAAAATGCTTTTCAATAAATAATGCTATCTATCGGTCGGTATAGATACTATCTACATTATCGACCGTTTCGTTCCATTTTTTAAAAATATACAACAAACAATAATTAATTTATATTTTATAATTTTCAAAAAATAATAGAGAACGTTATAGTGAAATTAAAAACGTGCAAGGCTTTTTAAAACGGTAATATCGGGTAATGTTTTTATCGACATTAATATTACAGAGGGAAAAAGTTTATAACATTTTTTTTTATGTAGAAACCACTTATCGAAATGAGGTGTATAGCTTTCACTGATGTATTTAGTGTGGTTTTTTGAATAATATAGAATATATATTGGCTACGACTACGGTTGCCATTCGTACTATCAAATAAAGTAGAAAGGGCGCACCAGTTGCAATCCACGTTCGGTCTGTCCTCTCAGTTAGTGTTAGTCATAAGAAAACGGTGGAATGAAGTGAATTGTTAGGCGGAATTTTATTCGTTTATTTATTTTTTATTAAGGTTATTGGTTGTAGGTTATCATGAAAAATTCAATTTTTTGTATTTATATATTTTATGAAAATATTAAGGGTTTGTTGTTCTTTTTCTACTTAATTTAGAAAATCAAGAAAATTAGTAATCCAAGAATGCTTTCGTTATTTAGTCGAATAAAAGGCGACTGAGAATTGTATACCAAGAAGAGTTTAAAGAGTTCTTACATCAAAAGATAATAAGTAGTCAATGAGAAGAACATTGACAGTCTTTAAATTTTTGATAATGTAACTTGACAAACGATAAGCCCTGTATCACTGATTTTAGTTAATCGCAGTGAAATTACTATTAAAACTAGTAATTAAAAATCAATTACGAAATTTAACATAACAAAGAGTCAAATATTATTTTTTTAAAATATCAATTTTTACGCTCAGTTTTATTGTCAATAACAATTTTAGAGGTAAACTACCTTTGATAAACACTTTACAAAAATTTTTAAAATTTTATAAAAATATACAAAATTAATTTTGATATAAATAAAAAATAATTTTAAAAATCAATGAGTAAATTTTTGTTGGAATCAAAGAGAAAATAAAAAATTCATGAAATAACGATTGTCTGATAAAAAAAAGACAAAAATTTTACTTAATAATAGGACTCGTAGCATACTTCAAAAAATTTTATAAAATATATTTTGTAGTAATTTCAATT
This sequence comes from Brachynemurus nebulosus, assembly GCA_035578155.1. Classification (NCBI taxonomy): domain Eukaryota; kingdom Metazoa; phylum Arthropoda; class Insecta; order Neuroptera; family Myrmeleontidae; genus Brachynemurus; species Brachynemurus nebulosus. Next base: position 17,498,083 of record JAPWDM010000012.1, on the reverse strand, counting down.
TGCAAGAACTTTGTTGCCGACAACTAATCTTAAAAATTCACTCATCTTCACCTAAAATCGTAAAACAAATTTTTATTCTTCATAACCTTTGAACGGAATGGTCTTTTTCATTGAGCTTTTTTGGTAATCCATTATCAGTTACTGGCGCCTTTAAACTTTCTATTTTATCGCAAGAAAATCTACCTTCAAGTAATATCTTACTTTCACTCAAAAATAAAATTAGGTTTGGTAAAAAAAAAAATTGAACACTCGGTAATGGAGATTATCCTTTTAAGGAATTAAGAGGAATTAAATAAAAGATTATAAACATTTTTGTATTTATTTTTAATTAATTTCTGGACATATTATATCAGAAAATTCATTATTTTTATAAATTTTAATTTTAGAGATTATATTATACTCGCACATTTATTTATACCTATTACCGACTATACTTAGTAGGTCCTTCGAATTTTTTTTTCTCCTGAAAATCTGGAACCGATTTCAATGAATTTTTTTTTTGCTGGGATCTGTCAAACGGGTGGAGTTTAAAAAAGGTCCGAAAAAAATATGAAAAAATTTGTGAATGAGTTACTGAAAATTAGAATCTACAGAATACAAATGGATAAATCAAATGCAGCAAATGCACTTTAAGAATAGTCTAATTTTTTAACACCAGATGTCCTACCGTCATTCAACAAATCCAAATAACAACTCAAATCTTAAAACGGACAAAACTCCTCTTTTGAAATCATAGGCATTCGTGAGAAACGAAGCAAAGTCTAGCCTAATTATTTTTGGATAATGTAAAGAATTTTCTAAATTCTTATTTGAAATATTGCTACAAATAAAGAATATTAATTTTTCGAAAGAAATGAATACCTCGAAGCAGTCTGAATGTATGTATTTTAAACAAGCATATTTTATTACAGTAGAAACTCTCAATAATGACGTGCTCAGTAAGCTCGTCGTTTTACCTTTAAATAGAGGCCCTATCCAGTTTTAATTTGGGTGAGATTTTCTAGCGTTCCATAGACTACAAATCGATAAGCAATCAAAATTAAAAAATTTCTTCAGGTTTTAAATTGCTCCATCTGAATAATCCTACTCTCATTAGGGCATCGTATGAGGTATACATAATTTGAAAGGGATGTCCTCTAAGGATTCTAAAAATATTTTATTTCCATTTATAATTTTTTGTTAATTAGTTTTAATGGTATAGATCAAAATTTGCTAGACATGATGGTTTTTCACTCGTCCCTATAAGATTATAAAATTAGAATTTTGATTTCAGTAAGTTTAGTAAATATTCAGTCATAGATAACCGAAAAACTACGGGTTTTTTCGATAGTGTAAGTACTTGTTAAAAGAAAGATTTTAATTAACAAGGAAAAACTCAGTAATAGACAACGTATTTACTTATGTTTCAATAATCATAAGCAAATTTTGATAAAATTTAAATAAAGTTACAGGATCCTGATTATGCGAATCCGACTCGCCCTTGGCTGAACGGAATAAAACAAAATGAAATTGTGAAGATCATGTGACGCCAGTATGAGGGATTTCCTAGACAAATTCCGGCTTACTGCGAGCTTCTACTGTACCAAAAATAGAATTCTGTCTTCTGTATCATATCATTTACGTTGTCTACCAGCGTCAACCAACCATTTGCCCATCGTTCAATTGTTATTCCACCCACACCGTTAATTAAATCTAGGTGGTGGAATGATGGCCGTTGTACCTATATTGTATTTCCAACTTGAAGTATTATATTATACCTTACATGTATGTATACAAAATTATTAAAGTTACGTGGTCACAACCACGTAACTTTAATTCATTCATTCCAGTTGTCATTGTTCATAAGTGATCATTAAGTCCCTAGATTAATCGGTGGCGCTTTCCACTGAAGTTAAAAAAGTTAGGCAGTGAGATATTTTTCGTTTATACAAGTATCTGTTCTCTATCATTTAAAACTTTCTCTACGTTCGTTACTGTACTCGTGCATTCAGTTTGTTTGGTTTTTATTAGTTTAGTCTCCAGCCATTGTTTTTTTGAATAGAGAGCAGCACGTGTCAAATTGAAGACGTAAGGAATGTTGCAATCTAGTTTTCTAACTACTCATTGATGTTTTTATTTTTCTATATTTAACTGGGACAATTAATTGGTTTCCACATGATTATTTTTTAAAAAATTTGAACTCATAATCTGTTACATATACCATGTGAGTTTTTTGAGAGTTGCCATTTCTATTACAACCAAATTTTTATAATAGAAATGGTACTGGAAAAGATTCTTTTCTTAGATGTAATGGAAATGTAACCAAAAAAACACTATCGGTTGAAGTAGCCTCAAGTACAACATATGCATATGTTTATCGCCTAACTGATAAATTAAAGAAAAATTAAAAAATTAAACTTGGGTAAAAAAAATTTTCTTGTTCATGTATGTTGTTAATTAATGCATTAGATCAGTTTTATCGAAAAATTAATATATAGTCTCATTTAAAAATCTATAAGTTTGTATCATAGCTTGAAAACCATAAGAGCTATAAGCTCTTAACCATAGCAATCGGTTGCCCCCCGTCGATATCTACAACTCTTATTTGAACAATTTTTCGATTTTAATCAACAGTTTGGCTGTAATGAAAATAGCAACTCTCGGATAACTCACACAGTATACCAATTTCTTACAATTTGATCCTAAAAATTGTGAAAAAATTAGCTATTGACCACGGAACTTTGATAATGCGTGTCCGGCACATACCTGGTGAATTTTGTAGTAGATGCAGCTGTCCAAAACGGACTATGTAGGGACATAGAAAAAAGAATTGATGGCCATGAGATTAAAGCACGTATTATTGTTTTTATTTTTTTCTACCTGAATATTATATCTCATCCCGTGTCGAGCGTAGTGTTGGTACAGTTACCCATTAAAAGCGGTGTAGCCGTTCATATAAGTAAATTTAATGGGAGAACGCTGGATAAGTGGTAAGCTTCTAAGTAATAGACTGTACCTTATGAATAATAAATTTGTATGATTTTTAACACGGGATAAAATGGTAATTTTATATACTCTTTTGATATTACATAAAAAATTTTTCGTGGAGGTGAGAAAGATACTCTAATATAGGAGGCTTTTTCAGGACTCGTGTTCGAGTGTTTTAGAGTTCCGAAGAAAAAGTCTTCGAGTTCCTATAATTTTGTGTCATGATTCTCTATCAATCTATTAAAGGCCCCCATAAATCCTGCATCGTTTTAGAATTTTTTAGTAGATTTTTTTAAACGAATGACCAAAAAAAAAGTACACATAGGTCTTTGCCTATACTGTAGGCCTCTGCTTTCAACCCTAAAGACACTGGTCAAAAAAGAAAAATCCTTTGAACGTGCCGGATCGTTCCGGTAAAAACTAAAAATTTGTAGGAGATGTCGGAACGCCGTATAAGGTTTCGCCGCGTTCCAACCAAAGTTAAGCCCTGCTTTAACAACATTATTAAGGGGCACCACTAGTGTGACGTTTTCAAAAAATTGGAAAATTTTTTTTGCATGTTTCGATAGTCTATACCTTCAAAAATAACAGACTAAAATTTCAAGTGCATGTCTCAAATAGTTTTTGAGTTACAGCCATCCGAAGAGTGGACTCTGATTTTCATTGTTAACTTTGTGGTATTGAGAAATGTATGAAGGTTGATAATTCGGGAGTTTCTGGACGTGGCTGCTAGTCACATGTTGTGGCGAAGCTAGACTCTGACACATTCAAACGACTCATCTAGTTTTACTATGACCGTTATAGTCAGTACATCTTAGATAATTTGAGTAAAAATTCTCAGTGATTAAAACTAAAAGGTAAAATTACGAAAAACTACATTTTTTAAATTTGCTGCAGTTATAACTCGAAGACAAATCATTCGATCGATTTGATTCTTATTGCAGCTTCTTTTATATATATATATATATATATATATATATATATATATATATATATATATATATATATATATATATCTTCTTACCATGAACCTCCAGTTTTCCGATCGAATAAAAAATGTAATTTTCGCAAGCCAAAAACCATCAAATTTTCGCGCAAAATTTGAAACTTTTTTTAAAAAACTCAGCCATTTTGTTAAATTTCAACTTTTTTTTTCGATTGAGGTTCACGGTACGGACCATACCTTCTAATTTAATACAGGTAGGCTTTTTGGTTTCTTTGATTTCAGGCAGTGTGAAGGCCGCTATCACTGCAGCAGTGGGGGAACTTTTTTCTTGGAGCCTTGGGAGATCTCGAATAACTCACTGAAATTTCAATTTTTTGGTCCAAAAATCTTATCATGAATTTATTATATATCAAAGAATATATCCTTGAAATATTAAAACATATTCCATACAGTAGTTTTCTTTAAAAAAATTCCCAAAAATCACCTTTTTTTCAGGCGGTCACGCTAATGGTCCCCTTTAAACTAAGATATATAGTACTTTGACTTCTTATGGATTCTGTTTCTAATCTGATGAATTATTTACTATCTGCATTTTTTTTTTCGGCTTCACTTCGATTTTGTGGTCCTAAGGATATTTGGGAGGTACAATCGGAGATAAAAGTATACATAAAATTAGAAATTCGTGAATAATTGCGTTTTATAACAAACTATGAAGTAAATAAATAGTTATCTTTGGTAAATAATAGGTATCACTACAACTGATTGTACAATACATCAAACTATAGCTCTCAGCTGACTACAAGAGCTGAGTACATTCTGAGGATTTTTCGGAGAATTTCAAAATACTACGAGACGATTGAAAATTTAGTAGAATGTTCCTCATTAAATACTTAGGCCCCTGTGAAAATTTCAAACCTATTCACTAGGCTGTTAAAAAGTTATTAAAAAAAAAAAAAACTAATTTTACACGTACTCTTATGGAAATTCGAAAACAGAACAGATTAAATAACTTTTTAACGGCTTAGTGAATCGGTTTGAAATTTTCACAGGGGCCTTAGTATTTTATGAGGAACATTCTACTAAATTTTCAATCGTCTCGTAGCATTTTGAAATTCCTCCGAAAAATCCTCAGAATGTACTCAGTTCTTGTAGTCAGCTGAGAGCTATAGTTTGATGTATTGTACAATCAGTTGTAGTGATAGCTATTATTTAACAAAGATAACTATTTATTTACCTCATAGTTTGTTATACAACGCAATTATTCACGAATTTCTAATTTCATGTACTTTTATCTCCGATTGTACCTCCCAAACATCTTTAAGCACACTTAAAATTTATTTTAGTCAAGGAACATTGATTTCCAGAGACAGTCAAATAACCTGGAGGATTCAATAATTTTCTCATTAATTTGAAATGGATCAAAAAAGGGGAAACTTGTAATGAGACTAACAAAACAGAATGACTTAACAAAAAAAAAAAAACGACGGGTTGCACTCCGGGAGTGCCGGCAGAAGTGAAAACTTGAATATTAACGTTGTGCATTTTTGATATTTTGGAATGGTTAGGGAATAATTTTGCACGAATTGCTTTAATTATCAGTATAAAAGTACTATCATTTATGTGGTAGAATACAGTATTTATTTATTGCGCTATCGTACACGGCACACCCTGCCGGAACGCTAGAAAAAGTGGACTTTTGAGTGCGCGTTTGGAGCGCTGTATCTTTTCACCTGTACAAGATAGACAGGTGCTCTCGCTGACTTTTTTGTAGAGAATTCGATTCTCTACAAAAAAGGTCTTAACACTTTTTAATGTATCTATCACCGTTTTCGCTATGTAAGCGGTGAAAGCTCAAAAAACGCTATTTATGAATTTTCAATATTGTTTAAACAATATAAAAAAACATTTCCGGGAGTTCACATTTTGCACAAATGTTCTCTTCAGTAATCCCTACAAGAATCTCTTTTTAAAAATTTTTTATCTCTATTCTAAAATTAATGTTTAATGAGATAGGGCTTAAAATTAGTGCTATTGGAGTAAACCCGTATATATCTATCTGTCCTTTCGCGTTACACTGGTTTCAGTAGTATAGAGATACTACCGTTCGTTCTGTATTCTGTACTACTGTCTACTGTTATGTACTGTCATCTTACGAATTTTCGATCAGGTCACGTGTCCTGACGCCAGTTTAACATTTTTTACCCATTACAAAAAAAGTGTACAACGCAGTTTATTGTCTGCTCTACTGACTGTCTACTTTCCATCCGTCTTACGAATTTTTGATCAGATCTTACGAATTTTCGATCAGGTCACGTGACCTGACGCGAGTTTAACATTTTTTACCCATTACAAAAAAAGTGTACAACGCCGCTAAAGAAGTTTTCACTTCAAAAAAAAAAAAAAAAATCCAGATACTCATGAAACTCATGATTAGTAGGCGATAAGTGATTACGTGAATGACAACATATAAACACCTACTTTGACCTAAAAAGTCATAAACGAACACGTGAAGTATCGTATAGTGAATGACGACGCATATGGTATGTATTTTTCGAGTGTCGATTTTTTTTTTTATACCGACATGTGTCAGTATACATTCTGATTGTTCATTTTGATCATCGACATCATCATCAGGGACACATGGAGCTCTATACAGCAAGCGCCGTCTATATGTGGCAATACAACATAGACAGAGCTGAATTTATTATATGAAGAGAGCACTTTGAAAATATTAGTGTTTCACGTCAGTTAATCAATCATCACACCATTTACGAGAGAGAGTCAGTCCCTCGACCCTCTTGATCCTTTCGTCTTTGTACGGTCGAGAACCAACTAGCGTTGATGTCGTTAATACCGGAAATATTTACTGATACGTTCGACCGGCTAATATTATACCATGTGTTTAACTTTTGATTGTATATTCTGATATATATTAGAGAATATTTAAAATTATATTTATTTTTTGCTTAGTAGTTGATATTCGAGTAAAATTTTGAATATGTGTGAGGCCTGATCCGAGATTATATCAATGTGAACATACGTCGGTTCAGCGAAGTGTTGGTTTAGTCTTGGGATTTTAAAACTGGCCCAACCAATCACTTAATATACTCACTCATTCTTCACCCACATCATAGATATAATGTACCTAGTCGATTATGTTTGAAATTTGTCTTAAGTACATAGGTCACTAGATAAGTTTTGCAATACAGCCATATTTATTAAAGTTTTTGAAAATAATTTCTGTCACAGCTTATACACTTAGTGGTACCTAAAAACCAACTGTCAAAAATATCGTGCTATTTTTCTTCTGACAGTTCTGAACACACTTGATCCCAGGTCGCCAATAGCTCGGAATCGCTCGCAAACTTCCGACCTTTCAGCTAGCCGTTCACAATCGGAAACAAAGCGAAGTCACAGGAGCAAGATCTGGACTGTATACAGGATGATCAAGCACTTTAATGTCAGTATTTTCTGAAAAATTAACTGTCCCATGAGCTTGATGAGCAGAAGTGTTATCGTGGTGAAAATGCCAGCTATCCATTCTTGAGTTTGGACGAATCTCTTTAAGTTTCTGAACAATTTTAGGCAAATATTTATTGACATATCAAGACGCCTATACTGTGCACTGACTATCAGGACAACTCGTTTATCCTCCTTTATTAATAACGCGACTTTTGCTACGTTTTATGGAATAGTTGCTTCAACAAGACGACCTCTTGGAGGATCATTAACACTGAAATTACCACGTTCAAATTCACGATACCACCGGTACATAGTTGTGCGATGAAGAAACTTTTCTTTGAGTAAAGTTTTCATTTTTCTCTACACATTCATCTACGAACAGGCCTCGCATAAAGTTATAGCGAATAATCGCACGTAATTCGTCCTTTAACCACTCGGATATTTTTAATGTTTTAGTTCTGTACACAAATGGTTCAGGGGGACTTATTGCATGGCTACCGTCTAGTTATGAGTTGAACTTGATAAAAAAAATAAATGCAAGTACCTTGCGATTATAAACATTTTGTATTGCAAAACTTATCTGGTGACCTATGTAAATGTATTATTATTGTTATTAAATATGTAGCTAACTATAATTTATCTACATTTTATTGAAACACTCTTTATAATACAAACCATCTCTTGCTTGTTGTCATTTATTAGTAGAGTATAACAATAACAGACAAAGGAGTCTTACGTTACGTAAGTTACAGTCTTACAAGATACAACTTCATGCCATACATACTAGATGGATGGATACAAGTACTTATTCAATACACCCACAATATAATATAATTCTGTAATAACAATACTTGACGAGCGAACGATCTAGTAGTAGTAGTAAGTCAAGCCAATATTGGCGGTGTAGACTTTGGCTGAAGTCGACAACGTCTTTTTGTAATAACAAACTGTGTAGTTACTGTACCAACCCGACGTTCTTTATAACGAAAATCAAACAATTTTCCTTTGTTTATTTTCAATATTCTTCAAGTTATGAATTTTATTTTCACCAGTCTCCGCTTCGCGGCCTTATGTGTGTCCTTTTTCAATTCCAGTTTTATTTCCTGTTTCCATCTTGTGAACAATTTTTCAACGGATATAACATCAATAAATATTCTATGTATACCTATATAATGTTTAGTAGATACAGAGATATAATAGCATATTACCGCAAATTTTATTGGACAAAAGTAGATAATTAAAAAAAAAGAAAAACTGCCAGTATGTGGGCTGACATTTTAGTATTGGAAAATTAAAAAAAAAGTGGTTCAAATCGTAGGTCAATGAACATTGGGTATGTTATAGTAGTAAGTATAGATGGAACATTTATGGGGTGTTTCACTGAAGTACCTACCGGGGTATGATATGCGAGGAACATAATGTACGAGGCATAAATTGTATACACATACACATGTCGAAATTAAAACCAATACCATTTTGGAGATTTTTCTTGAAAAGGGTTAAATTCTGTTATCAATGTTATTTGCTCCATTTGACCATAAGTTTTGGGAAACACACTAAAAATTGTTACTGTGGATATACCATGGTCATTGCATTGATTACAAAGTAGCAGTTGGTCGTATCATGAACGTAACTTGAAGCTTCAAGTATACGTTGATATACAAGTCTATAAGTGTATAATATGTTCAAGTTCATTAGTCTATAGTTCAAATTTGTTTTTGACAGTTTGTTAAATGGGAAGGGAATTAGTTGGTAGTTTTTTGCTTACCTAATTGGATGCACTCGACGGTTTAACCGGCATAAAATTGTCTAAATTTTGGCTCAAATTACTTTTAAATACATATTCCGAAATACTGTCATCAAAATACATCAATAGTGTTTCACTCCGCTTCCTAAATGACATTAAAATAGGTAAATTTCTATAGTTTTAGGAGTGCTTCAATCTTGGAATTTTTTTAGAGATACAGGGTCACGTACATTAATTTTAAAGTCACGTCGAAATCTATTTAGCCGTTTATTTTGAGTCCTTTTCGGGACCACGAAATCCTGTGGGACAGTTCTGACATCACAGTCATTTTGTCAATAGTATTTAAACAAGACTTGGTCAATATCCGTCCAACCGTTTATTTTGGGAGCTTTTGGCAGCCGCACAGGGGCGGATCCAGCCTTCAGCTCAGGGGGGGTCAAATTTTTATGACCTAACACTTTAGTCGTTATTGTAAATATAATAAAGGGTGCCCAAATCTGCATAGAATTTTTTTATGTGAAACTTATAGGTAAATTCTATATTAAAAATCAGGGCCGAATCCAGCCTTCAATTTAAGGGGGAGGAAGAGTCAAACTGGTCGCTATTGCAAATTTAACAAAATCTGCATGAATTGTTTTTTTTTATGTGAAAGTTTTAGGTAACTTTTATGTTAAAAATTTAATAGAGTAAAACTTAAAAAATTGATGTTTATACATTTGTGCCAATGTCAACGAAGAAGTTTAGTTTATTTTTACAATTTAACATAATTATTGTGATAGCTGCAAATACAAATGTACTGAAGAAATGAAATACTCGTATAATTTTAAAAAAATGATTTATTTTATTAAATAAGTTTCCTTTTTTTCTTAGCGAATCGGTCGATAACATTATCAGGGTTAATTTCAATGTCCCGATGAATATTCAGAAGAGCTAGTCCAGTAAGACGTTCCTCACCCATCGATGTTCGAAGCCAGGGCTTCAAACAGCGGAGGGTTGAAAACGATCTTTCTGCTGTTACTACACTAACTAGAAGTATAACCGAGATTTTTAAAAATATTCTAATAGTTGGATAATAAATCTTGATCACATAATACCTATATTTTTTCAGCAAAAATTTTGCTTTATTTATGCACTTTCTAATTTCTTTTTTGTTAAGTTAAACATTATTAAACAAACACATGTGCAGCATCTATGCTAGTTATTTGATAAATGGTCATTTAAAAAAAAATTTGTTATTTTCTCCTATTTTCAAAAGCTAGATCAGTGGTTCCCAAACTTCTTGGTGTCGTCGATCTCTATCCCTTGCCATGGTTTTCGATTTTAGATACACCCCCTGTACAAATTCATAAATTTAGCAACAACTTCGAAAATATAATTTGTCCCAAATGAGGTGTCGATAACCTTTTTTTGGTCAATGCAGGTGACAACCAAAAAAAAGGTCACCAACTTCTCATTTTTACATTTTAGAACAACCAAGCCAAAACTTGCTTTGGTGTACGTCTACTTTGTTGCTATAGACTCCCATTTACATTTTAGCGAATCCCAATTTCATTTGGCCAATATGGACCCCTTGCAGCTTATTATTGACCCCTGGGAGTCAATATAGACCACTATGGGAACCACTGAGCTAGGTGCAAGGACGCATATATTTATATTAAAAAAAAAAAAATTAAGGACTTACTTTTTAAAATTTCCAAGTTAAAATTATACTGTTTAAAAATATTATTATAGATTTGTTTGTTTGAAATTTAAAAATTTATTTGTTAACTTTTATTTGTTTGAATTTTTTAGCGTAATAGTAAGAATATGTAACAAATACTTTCAGCTCAGGGGGGGGTCATAACCCCTATGACCCCCCCCCCCTCTGGATCCACCACTGCGGCCGCAAGACTTTAGAAGACAATTTTAACCATGTAAAGATCGATCTAGACCTTTATTTCGATCCTACCGCGACATTTTCAACCTTTAAAATGTTTCCGTATTAAAATGTAGGGTATCTCGTATCTACCAGTGAAAAAGTTTTTGAAAGTCTCGAATAATTCTCGAGAATATTCCAAACTACCTAATAAATTCGTTAACTTTACTTTTTTTATTATATTAGAAAATTCTAAGAGGATAATTTTATGTAAAAACCCAATTTGCATCTTTAGAAAATTTTTGTAAATTGATACCTACTCTGGCATAACTTTAAATTGTCTCCGTGTCATATTAAAAATAAAATTGACACTGAATTTTGTAAATGAAAAAAAACTCATAATTAATTTTAAAGTTACAGTCATTTGCATAATTATTGTTAAAATGGCACCCATAATAATACGCATTTACATTTCCGTAATTATTTAAGTTAAATATATTTACAATCCGTCATATAGGTACCTACCTACCTTGTAAACCACTAATATAACTATATACTAACATAAAATAAATAGCGTTCGCTGTTGTAATTAGAAAATTTCTCTTTTAAAACACAAAGTATATTTATACGACAAATAATATACAGAGTGTATCTTTTAAAATCTCATGTCATATAAAAAACATTTTATCTACGTCTAACAGGGCGACAAGAGAAATGATGGCACTCCGGGCACATTTCTAAAAATATAGTTAACAAGCAAAAAAATGTCTTCTTATTTTGTCCGGACCCCCAACTGAGGGCTCTTTTTTTAGACCCGGGTCCACGGACAACTGCCCCACTTGACCTCTTCTCGCCGGTCCTACCATGAAATTGCTTAATAATTATTGTACAAAATACTAACTAGGTAAGTTATGTTTCACATATACTTGTTCGACAGTCTGTACTTTACACGTATCTGTGTGTAAAGAATCACAGCTTACTACACTTTTATTCATTTTCATATTCTATATTATATTAAAACCTGTACAAATTTTTTACCTAACAATTCGTCAGTTGAGTATTGGTTTTGTATCAAGTTCATTTTTAAAAAAATATTTTCTGATAGTGGTTTCGACTTCCACAACGCTCAAAACTCACAAAACAACCAATATGTACCTACTCAGCTGACCAAGGGGCCAAACTACTATTCTGATAGTTAGCATTCCGACTGTAATTAGAATTTTACGTCATCAGACTTGGCAGAGAGGTGGGAGGTTATATACATATTTAGAGTTTGTGTTGATATGTGTAAGGTAGTGGATGTTTGTGTGTGACTCTGTATGTATGTAGCGATGGTCCAAGGCGGGAATGAATACGTATACTCGAACAACCATATGCATGTACCTGCTACTAATGATGTAACAATAAACAGCCACCACCGTGGCCACGACTTAACAATGAATGTGTACGCTTGAAGAGTCGATGGATGACTAATCCGTAAGTAGTATAAATTGCTACTTGTTGCAAATTTCGGATCACACTTTTTTGTATGTAGGCTTGATCTGTCTCATCTGTGCAGCTGACGAAGTGTATTTGACCAAGTGTATCTCGTCTATCGTGCGTATATGATTTCAGATTTATTATGGCTGTTAATATATAATTTGTTTATTTTGCTTGGAATATGGACACCATTTCTTTCTCTGTTTTGCACATTTTTTTTATTCTGCAAAACAGAGAAGGGAATAAATATGATGTTCATACTCCAAACAAAATAAACAAGCTATATCTACTTGTTTTTATTTGATATATGTAGTTGTTTTGACTGCGCAATCTCGCCAAGTAAGTGAGTAAGAAAATATGTACAATTAATGTAAGTACATAAAGAGGGCAGTATTGTATAATTTTGCTATAGGTACAATCATCAACATCTATAAATAAAATAGAAGGGTCTGTCTGTAATTTTCGAATTTTTAGGTATTAATGTATTTTCCAGTTAGCAAATTCGACATATATACCAAATATAACTAAAAAAAAATTTGTCTGTCTGTCTGTTTGTACGAACCGATTTAACTCAAAAACCATTAAAGTTATTGAGTTGAAATTTAGAGGGAATATAGATATTAACCTCCCGATCAATCTTAGCCACATTTTAAGGTGATCTCCCAAATGGTTATGTACAGGATGATTCAAATAGAATCTTCATGAAAAGTTTATGGTCTTCTAAATAAAGTAGATTTTTGAAAATTTGGTTATAGAAGTTTTCAACTATGAAGATTTTAATTAAAATATTTTTAACTTGGTGCCGTTTCCGGTTATACTGGAATTTGACACGAAATTTGTTATTTGAAGTGTTTTTGAGAACAAATTTGAATTCGCTTGAAATTGTTACTAATATTCTATGTGACAGTGACATTTCAGCTTTTTGAATTGATACAGACAGTCACATAAAGCATTTTTTTAAATATTTTTTGTTTATGGTGCAAATATTTTTTTTTCAAATGTCACCTATATTTTTTATCATGTAGAAAAATGTAAAGTCTATCTATTACTATAAGATATTCTTATACCTAAAACCGATATTTTTGAAGTTATATAGAATTTATATAATAAAATGATCAGTTAGGTTTTATATGGACACGGCTGACATAAAAACAACGGGACAGATTTCAGTGAAACTTTATAAATTTATTCCTTAGACGCTTCACCATCTCAACATCGACAACATGTCCAGTTAAAATTATCACAATATTCTTTATGTAGTTTGATATATTCAAGACAAAAGTTGATATATCAAAAATACTCTTTTAACAATAAACGGAAACAAAAGAAAGAAACACAAAAGATTACGATAAAAATAATACTTAAAAATTTAAATGTTAACTTGAAAACTTTTTTACTAAAATTTCACTTTAGAGAAGGATAGTAGTAAAGTTTAATTATGGAGGAACTGAATATAATTTTAAAAAGTCCACCAGGGTTCTGGGTTCCCGAAAAGGATCTAAAATTGAATTAATTTTAATACCATCAATATGAAAATCTATGGAAAGATGTCAGAGTATGAAAATTAGATATATTAATGGTTACTTACGAGTCGTTTGGCGAGCGGAGCGAAGCATTAAATGGAATTAATCTTTTTTATAGAATTTTGAACTGTTGGGCGAGCGAAGCGAAGCACTTTAAAAAAACTAATTTGAAACTAAATTTGTCCGATTTGTTTTGGAATAACTAATTTAAAGTAGTTTTACTCACAGCCAAAATAATTTTACACGAATGAAACTGGAGGGCGCAGTTGTCAAAAATAAAGTTAATGAGTACATGTTTCAATACTTTTTGAAAATTAATCCTGTAAAGAGTAAAATTGGGAATAAACGCAAAAAATTGGGGGAGAGGTCAAACTTTACATTTTGAGCGCCTACTGTTCTAGCGTCTCCAACAATAATGAGTCAGTTACTTTAGGAAATGTTCATATATAATGCAAACAGATTTATAGGGGATGTAGGGATTTAAATTTTCCAATAGGAATAGGGAGGATACTTATTTAGTATAAAGTCTACAAATCAACATACTTTTTTTACTTCTATACCAAATTCGTTTACACCTTCTTAAGAGGTTTATTTTAGATTTTTAATCTATAAGTATGCTTAAAGAAATGACCATTTCGTTTTTGAAAATTTTCAATTGCTTCTAGATAACTAGCTAAAAGGAGAAATGAAAAATAAAGAGAATTTTGATGAGTAAGCTTACCAATAAATAAAGCCTATCATTTCAGCTTATGATAAGAAAGTAGGGACAAAATATTTTAGCAAACTACATAAAAGTAATTACCCGTACTAAATTACGAAATTCACGCTTGCGAAGCCGCGGGTAACAGCTAGTATGCATATAAATTTATGAGAAAATTAAATAAAACAAATATTTTGAATGTTTTTTCGACATTTTAGTTTCCAGTGTACACTGTATATATGTATTTTCATTTGATGGTGACGCGTTGAGCTTTTCTATTCTATGTCTGTCTTTCTGATGTGTTATTCTATAAGTGAACTTTTCCAACTAAGTTGTCTGTCTATACTCTATAGCTCCTAGCTACTATATATACCGTAGACCGGGCTGAATAGGCACGAATTCAGACCACACCGTATTTTTTTAACTTCCCATTGAAAGTTATTATAATGACATATATCCACGTTTCAAGGTCACTAGAATCCAAATCCATCGTTTTTAGCGTGATGTCTGTGTGTGCGTTCGTTAGTTCGTTCGTTCGTTCGTGAATTTTTTTCGTCTCGCATATCTCGAGAACAAATGATGATGTCAACTTTCATTAGATGCGTAATCAAAAAATGAAGCCCGGATAAAGTTTTCAGCAAATTCGGATTAGCGGTTTGTTTTTTGTGATAAAAAAACGGAATTAACTTTATTAACATAACATAGAATACATGGATTTTTTACCATGTCTTTATTATATAATGGCCTAAGAACGTTCTGTGATGTTAAAAACGTCAGTAAATTATTATAAAATTTAAAAAAAAAAAAAAAAAAACTAGACGGAAAAACGGAATAAGAAACTTTTTGTGAAATATTTTTTGTCTCGCGTATCTTGATAACAAATGATGTTATCATTTGTTTGATAAGGGTGGTGCCCCCACCCTTAGGTAAAGAAGGCGAAGCCCCCGGTGTGGTGCAAGGGGCAAAGCCTCTATTTAGTCCAGAGGAGGAGACCCCTGGATTAAAAAAAAAGTTTTTCATTTGCAATAGTTTTTAAGGGCATCCAATGGGAAGTTGACAGTGTGGGTAGACCTGTCCCCGAAATTTTTTAGTATTTATTTTATGAGTACCTAATATTTGATATATTAAAAACGTATGCGAGGATGGTCACTTTATCACAGTATTCAAAAAAATTTTGAAGATATCGGTGGTTTTTGAAAAAATAACAAAAATCATATAATGATTTCGTTTTAACCAATTACCCAATGATTTAGGAACCGGATATTCAGGACCCCAATAATTAGAGGATTTCAAGAGTTTAATGATTTCGTTTTAACCAATTACCCAATGATTTAGGAACCGGATATTCAGGACCCCTCTAATTATTGGGGTCCTGAATATCCGGTTCCTAAATCATTGGGTAATTGGTTAGAACGAAATCATTAAACTCTTGAAATCCCAATTAAAACTACGTTGATTAAAAAAAAATCATATAATTTTTCTCTATGAAAAATTGGGGTCAAAAGAGACGATAAAAGGGTGAATGGGGACAAGCCGTAGGGCCGACCAAAATTTAAATTTAAAATATAATATAATTTCAAATTTTTTGTATTTATTCATTCAAAAAGGAAATAATATTTGATGATTTTCTGTCGAAATAAACGTAAAATCTAAAATAAAGTTTATAAAGCATATAGAAATGCTATGCTGAATGTGCTTATAAAAATATCGAATGACTTGATAACTTTGAAAGTACTCTCCTCTCTGTTCCAATACATGCTTCATCCGTCCTTAATTACCCCACATTCGTCCCTTTAAACTTTTATATAACGTTCCTACTAACCTATACAGTGTCCCTATTCACACCTTTTCCGTCCCTATTAATTTCCAACCTAGCCCAAATGTCAAGTCCTCATTATTTCCGCTAAAAAAAAATAAAAACAACTAAAAGTCTGCACTCTTCTTTCTTCAGATATGTTCCAAAATAACTAGATTTTTGATTAAACAACAATTTATTCATAAGAGCACCGAAATAAATAATTTTAAGATAAAGCTTTAAGGAACAAAAAATAGTATTGTTTGAAGACGTCAATCTAAACTTAATTTTTAATATTTTTTATTCAACTTCAAGCTTAGTTACTATTGTTACCCGAAAGAATAATATTTATACTATAATTTAAGTAAGATATATGTTCGCATTTACATTTAGTATTTTTAAATTAAGTTCATGAATCACATTTTTCGTTTCGTCTCTATTCACCCGCCTGTCCCGATTCACTCCGCCCTACGGTGGTAGTTGTGTGAAAACTTTACCATTAATACATATCATCAACATCATATCATCTTTAAAATGACAAAATTTAAATTTGCCAATGTTTGAAATGTATGTGGTGCAGCGGGCTAAATGGGTAAATGTGTTTGAATTCAAACTGTCACAATAAATTTATTTTAAACTATATTTAATTAAATCTTTCTCTGCTGCGGAATTGCTAGACTACGGGCTTAGAGTACCAAGCGACATAACTTATTACCAAATGTACATATAAAAAGACAGAAATAATTGTACGCCGTTTTAAAGTATGATGGTCATTGACCAATAACAGACATTCAAACGTTCTGAAGTTCTGATGTCATTGTCGAGAAATCTCATACTTAAATATGTATGTTTTACATACTAAGAGCATCACTACAAGAAGTGAAAGACATTTTCAGTAAAAAAAATTTTTTTCTTCACCTCCATCATAATTCATGCAATAAGGGGTTAAATCGAAAATTTTGAGAGTGCACACGTGCGGTAAAGTTATTCTTATCTACCAATTTTACTATCATCGTAGCAGACTCGTGACAGTTGTAGAAGAACGAGAACGACATGATTCGACGGACGAAATAGACGAACAAAACAAAACAACATTAACACAAATTTATTTAAATCATTTTTACGAAATGCGGGAAGGAATTATGTACATAAAATGTTGTTGTTGTTGAGGTCAAAGGGACAGAAAATAATTAATAAAAATGTCACAACAATTTAATTGAATAAATAGGAAAGGACAACAGACCGACAGACGGGTGATAAGAACAATGTAATTTATAATAATCTAAGTGAAAAAGATTTTTCAAAAACATTTAAAACAATTATGTAATTAATTGATGATGATAAAAATAAATTTGTTCGTTTGAGTAATGTGGGTTAATTTTTAAAATATGTATGTACATTTATGTAAGAAATCATAATATTTATTGGGATATTTGATATGATTCGCTTGATTTTTGATAAAACTACGTGGGTATACCGTTTAGGAGAGTGATGGGCAAACTCGGTCTTGATCGTGCATTTTCTGCCAGTGGCAAGATTTGTATGGAAAAATTTTATATACCTATTAAAAAATTCTAGAAACTCTATAGAGATTTATCAGAATATTTTTGAAAATTCCCCGGTATAGTTTATTAATTAATAATTTACTATAGAATTCGCCAAGAGTGAGGAAGATCAATTAATTTGATGCTTATTTACTTATAATAAATTATTCATTAAGGTACCTTCACAGTATGATTGGCCGAAAAACAGTCAATTTCCGCAATTTTTTTTCGGATGGATAGGATGGGGGAATCGGGATGAAATGCTCCCATAGGTAGAAAGCGGCTTACCGACAGATTGATAATCTATTTGATTTTTTTTCGGATGAAAACTGCGGTCGCAATCGTGTGCACCAATTTCCGCCCTTTTTTAAAGACACTTTTTTCAAAAAATTAAAATAATTATAAAAAATAAATAAAAATGAATAAAAAAAATTTTTTTCTACTCCTGTTGAAGAACACACTCATTACATATCCGTTACAATTGTTGAGAAAGTTAGGCATTATTCAAAGGTGTGGAGGAATTGTCATTACTTTTTGACCAATGAAATCACCGTATTAACCATTATTCAATGAGCTGGCTTTTGTTTTGTGTATAATATACGTATCAATTTTTAATTTCAAATATGTTGCGTAGTAACATCTAAGTAAACAAAGTAGCTTGTATTTTGTTTTCATCGTTTGTACATATATAAACATTTAAATGAAATTAGAGATAGATTAAAAATTGTATTCTTTTGATTTAAAAATATTCAATATTTAAATAAAAAAAAGTCCTAGAAAAAATATTGTATTGTATTCTACTCGCTTGCAATGGCTATTACCAGCTTGTTGAATAATATACTACTGTATTGTTAAATAGTAATATTAATCGTAAAAAAAAAATCGTCCCCATTCCCCCATCCTATCCATCCCAAAAATAACCACGAAAATTGACTATTTTTCTACCAATAACACTGTGATGGTACCTTAAAAGCATTTATTTAACTTGCAATGTTAGTATGTTTGTTTAACGTCAAAAATGATAAAAAGAGAATTTAAAAAATCATAAAAAGTGATATTAAAAAAAAGTTTGACTGACCCCTTTGTTAACACACTTTTCTAGATATAATACCAGGTGAGTTTTTTGAGAGTTACTATTTCTATTACAACCAAATTTTTATGATAGAAATGGTACTGGAAAAAAGTTCTTTTCTTGGATGTAATAGAAATGTAACCAAGAAAAACACTATCCGTTAAAGTAGCCTCAAATACATATGCATATTTTTACCGTCTAACTGATAAATTAAAGAAAAATTAAAAAATTAAAATTGGCTAAAAAAATTTTTTTGATCATTCATGTTGTTAATTAATGCATTAGATCAGTTTTATCGTAAAATTAATATATAGTCCCATTTAAAAATCTATAAGTTTGTATCATAGCTCGAAAACCATAAGAGCTATAAAGCTCCTGACTATAGCAATCGGTTGCCCCCGTCGATATCTATAACTCTTATTTGAACAATTTTTCGATTAAATCAACGGTTTGGTTGTAATAAGAATGGCAACTCTCGAAAAACTCGCACAGTATATTCGATCAACCTTTTAACATAAAAATACATAAATACTAAAATCGTTTGGAACGTGAACTAAGTTAACAAAAATACGTACAGTGTCCCCAGATTTTTGGCACCCTCGATTTCTGACACCCTAGGCGGTAAAAAAAAATGGTTAAAATTGTATCATAATTTGTCTAACATGCCGGAGATGTTATAATAGAAATATTTTAGAATTATTGAATATCAAAAATTACGTATTGATTTCAATGCCAAAAAAAAATGTTGTTTGGAAATGCTTTCAGAAAAAATAGGAACATGTGATTTATAATAGCAATTTATTCCGCAAAAATCTATATTCAAATTTGACTTTTAATAGAAAACCGTATTCTAAGAAAAGAAAGACATTTCTGATACCTCCCCGAACGTTTTCGTTAAAATATGATAATTTAATTTACGCCATTCATTTCGTTCAAAATTTACACAAGCGTCTGCCTTGCCTTGTATAGAGCGAGTAACTCGTATTATTATTATACCGTTGAAAGAAACGGAAAATATGAATCAATAAAAATTTGGGGGGGGGGAGGAGACGGGACCGGTCGGGCCAGGCCGGGCGCGTGGTAAATAAAAATAAAAATTTATATACATATTATAAATAAATGGCTCTACATAAAAATGATATATAACGCACTTTTAGTTAAAATATAAACTTTCCCATCAATAAATAGCTCCTGCGTACCCAGCTTGTTTGCTACTCAACAAAATAAAAAAAAAATAAATGACTACTCTTACTAGGCCACCAGAGCTAACTACTATTATAGATGACGGAATAAAAGGAATTGTACAAAAACTACAAAACACATATTTTGAGAATGTTTTGTGTCGTGTTTATATCAAAAAAAATAAAATACACATTTATTGTTAGCCCAAAATATGTATATTTAAGTAGGGGAGACTGGGGAAAAGTGGCCACTCTAAGGCAAAATGTTGTTTAGTTTATTTATTTGAAAAGAGATACAAATTAATAAGTATTTAGCATATAGTTGCCTTCCAATGGAACAGTAGTTGAAAAAATATCTATTTTGATTTTTAAACAATTGCTCGAGTCATAATGATATTGAATATTGCTTTTTTACAAGTTATTTCATTCAAAAATATAAAAATTTTAATTAAATAAAATTACAAAATTTACGTTAAAAATGACGTAATCAAAAACATCAAGCAAAAGCAGCTTACGTCACAAGCTCGTTCGAATATGTAGGTATTATATTTGTGATATTTGTAGTTAGGAAAAAAACTGTTTACTTTTTTGGTAACTATGAAAAAAATTTTTAATTATTAATTTTCATTACTAGACCTACTACTACTACTACTCAATGTTTAAGAGCCAATAACGTCATACGATTTGACGTCACAGAAAGCATCGTTTTGGCGATCTTTTTAAAAACTGAAATTTTATCGGTGATTTTTATTAAAAATATAGTACAAAATAATTTAAAAATGTGTATTATCAGTTTAGTAAGAAGTAATAAACACACTAAGATGGTTTTTAAAAAATTGTCAAATACCACAAAATTTTTGTCTTTCGCAACATGTGTAAAGGACCATTTTACCCCACTATGTTGGTTAAAGTGGCCAGGGGCACCTATTTTAACCCAAAAAGAAATCTTGAAGTATTAAACATGTTTATATACAAAATCATAGGTTGATTTGTATCATTAATTATTATATACCAACGGGCGGACGAACGGACGGACATTGAAGTCTCACTATAAGGGTTCCTTTTTCACATTTTTTCTCGGAATCCTAAAAACTGATTTCAGGCAATTCTTGTGTTTATAAAATATAAAGAACTAAAGAAAAGTTCTGAATTTAATATAATATGTTAAAATGTTCTAACAATTCAACTTGAGCAGTGATCGGAGACAGTAACCACTTTTCCCCATTATAAGCCTGGCCATTTTACCCGGTTAGACGCCATTTCGCCAAACCACAATTACTTCCAAGAAAGAATTTTCTGATTCATCGTATACTACACTATTTTAAAGATACTTAGACAGAGTTTTTAGCTATCCCAATTAAAAAATTGTATTTGTAGTTAAGTAATAAAAAAAAATAGTGAGAATACAACTTAAACTTACCTTACATCAACACTAGAAAATTAAGAAAATTCGTTTTAATTCATGCAATCTAGTGAACTGATCATTGCCGTTTTAATAGAATACTAACGGCTTCGCCACTAGATTGGAGTAGTTTCCGGTGAGTAAAGGCCAATGGCCACTTTACCCCAATCTCCCCTATATGTATAGTATGTTTACATGAAAAGAAAAAAATTTTAAAGGTTATAAATCTAGTTTTTTTTTTTTTTTTTGCAATAAATTATCAATAATTGTTAATATATTGCACACAGGAAATTAAATTTTTTCGTTATTTACGAATGGCCATATAAGAAAGGAATTCGCTTTTTCGACAAAACTAATAATTTTACTATATTCTTATATATGGTTTGAAAAAGTTTAGAAAACGTTCTACGCAAATTGTGTTTAAAATATTTTTATATTCTCACCCTACAACCACCGAAGGAGGGTTATATTTTTGGGTTATACACAATACGTAACTATGTCTGTTTCTCTGGCGCAGCCTCCATTCTAAACAATTTGATCGATTTTGAGAAGAGAGATGTCGTTGGATTCGATTTAACCCCGAAAGTGCTATAATATACATTAAATATCAAAATTAATTTCCTTAAGGGGATAAAATAGCGGATGAAAATTTATACAGAAAATCTAAAACATCTATAAGTTTCATCAAAATCGCAAATTTCATTCTGCATCCATAGTCTTGTTAGACTGATAAAATCGTCAGAAATATTCAAATTAGAGAAGTATTTATGCTACAGCTTTATCAGAGTCTTGATGAAAAGATATCTAACTTTCTTTTTCTACACGGAAAAATAATAGAAAATATTTGACATGTGTCAATATATTATTCAGAATTGTTCTATCGGAAAAATTAAATTTCCATTTACCTGTCTTGCACAAACTTTTCCTTAGAAAAAACTTTTTCAATTTCAAAGATCAAAAACAAAATACCTACACTTTAATTTTCACCTTTATACAGTAAAAATTGTTTGAACTATATAAATAAAATATATCAGCAAAATTAGCTATTAAATTAAATTTTATCGCCCAAAAAAAATATTTCAGTGGCCGAACGTTGCCGTAACTGTTAATACACATAAAAATTAAGTCATAAAATAAAAAAAACTGGCCATGGCCCGCTGAAAGATATGCTTGAACAAAAAAACGTAAGGGAGCACCAAAAGTTAAAAATAATCCTATCTAGAATATTTTTACCATTTATAGACAAAAAAAAAAATTATTACCACCATAAAAAGCGTTTATTACAAAAAAATAAAAGGTATAGTCATGAAACAAATTATGACCATTTTTCGAACAAAATACGAGCGAAGTAAACGGTGAACTAACTCGCGGTGAATAAAGTAAGTAATATTTATTGATATAGAATCCGTAAATTACGTCACGTAAAATTCGTTTTTAACATGAAAATAATAAGAGTGGCTTATGATTTTTAAAATATTGTACAATGCTTGTGAAAAGCTTTCGCCTATTCATTTATTGGGATCGGGAAGGAGATTAACCCTTTGCGCTTATAAGACATGTACCTACAGCATGACAAGGTGGTTTGTCCATTAACTCTACCATATTTAAAGGTGTTTTGTCTGTTGGATCATAAGACATGTACCACATGACACACTGAATGTTGAACTGTAATGACTGTTCATACTTCACATTACATGAATATTTTATTTAATAACTGCAAACACATTCATTTATTAGAAAAATAGTAAATAAAATAATACAAAATCACGTTGAATTATCTTTTTAAAATTATAAACTAATAAAAACAGCATTGAGGACGTATTTAGCGCATTTAGTATTCAACCTTGGGGAAACAAGGTTAGAACGTCAAAAGAATCCGTCAAAAAAAGAACGTCGGTCGTTGTCATGTGCTAGGGGAATACGTACAAAACGACATATACGGACAAAATGACACATCAGCCTTTATTCGAATTTAGCTACATGTCTTATCAGCCTATTTACAACTAACTTTTTTTTTGCTTGAGTGCAAAGAGTTAATTTTTTTTTTAAAAACAAGCTCCCAGTTTGGTAAACAGATATTTGATGAAATTTATCTTCAATCACAGACCAATGAACATATTATATATTATATTATATAGACTAATTATATATAAGAGGCAGCCAGATACGACCAAGTTCCGACCTAATAGTATTCTGTAATATAGTAAATAATGCAATAACCGATTGTATCCGTAGTAGGGGAGAGTGGGGGAATTTCGCGCAGTGGGGTAATTTCGCGCACATAATTTCTCGTGGACTGAAGCTAAATTTGATGTCCCGCTTGGTGCTGCCCCCAAGCGGTGACATCGGTAACTACTCCTACTTCTGCTCAGCGCGCTTGACATTCACACGAGTTTTGTTACTGGTAAACTTTTGTTTCGACGTTGTTTCTTGTTATTTTTGAAAGTTATTTAATCAGTGACTGTGATTTGATCCTACCATCAATTAACACACTTCTTTTAGCGGTGAGTAGCTCTTTTCTCCCCCATCATTTTAGTATATTTGGTTTGTTTATTTGTTTAATCTGAGAATGTACAGTAGGTTAGAAAACCACTCGCGTCCCTGTGGGGTAATTTCGCGCGTGTTCCGCCATAGTGCGCGGATTTCCCTCTCAACTGCTTTTATGGTTGTTTACATTATTTTTAATTTTCTATAGATGCCACGGACGTACACAAGAAAAACAAACAAGCAGTCTTGGACTGAAGATCAGCTTAATGAAGCTATGGATTCAATCAAGGACGGCTCTTCAATAAGAGGAGCCGGAAAAAAGTTCGGTATTCCTGAATCGACTTTAAGGGATAAATTGAAAGCCAAAGATAGTTTAATGCCGACTTTGGGTCGTAAGCCTGTTTTTGATAAAACGCAAGAAACAGAGATCGCCAATCACGTAGTAAAACTTGCCAATTTATTCTATGGCCTTACTCCTATAGAGCTGCGAAGACTCGCTTATGATTTTGCAACAAAATTAAATTTGAAACATAATTTTGACACTGAGAAAAAACTTGCTGGTAAAGACTGGCTCTATGGTTTTCTACGAAGAAATCCTGAAATACGCTTAAGGGAACCAGACAACACAAGCATCAACAGAATATCTTCATTTAATGAGGAAGAAGTTAGCCGCTTTTATACAAAC
Source organism: Brachynemurus nebulosus (assembly GCA_035578155.1). Lineage (NCBI taxonomy): Eukaryota > Metazoa > Arthropoda > Insecta > Neuroptera > Myrmeleontidae > Brachynemurus > Brachynemurus nebulosus. Next base: position 17,473,238 of record JAPWDM010000012.1, on the reverse strand, counting down.
CTTCAGAAGGTTTTTGAGAAGCATATGCTTATCCTCCAAGTAGAATTTTCAACCAGGATGAAACTGGGATATCTAACGTCCAAAAGAAATCAGCAAAAGTGTACGCTAAAAAAGGACAAAAGAGAGTTGGTACGGCCACATCTGCTGAACGAGGACGGACCATCACTGTTGTTTGTTGTGTCAGCGCATCGGGTTCATATGTGCCTCCAATGATTATTTATCCGAGGATGAGAATTGCCGCTCACCTAAAGAGGGGAGGCCCAGCTGGTACCGTTTATGAGTTTTCAAAGAATGGCTGGAGCAACGAACAGCTGTTTGTCAAATGGCTTGAACATTTTTGTGCTCATACAAAGCTTTCTAAGGATGACCCCGTCCTTTTGATTTGTGGCAACCATGGAAGTCACATAACTCTTGAAGCATATGAAGTGTGCAAGAAAAACCACATAACGTTGGTTTCTATCCCACCACATACTAGCCATCGCCTCCAGCCTTTGGACCTGACGTTTTTTGGACCACTCAAAAGTGCACTCTCAAGAGAGTTTGGTTTGTTTATGAGACAGCATGCTCATACCAAAATCTTGACGTCTGATATACCTTCATTGCTAAATATTGCATATGTAAAAGTGGCCACTATGGAAAAGGGAATCAAGGGATTTTCTGCCGCTGGAATCTACCCGCTGAACCCGGACAAATTTACATCGGAGGATTTCGCCCCTGCAAACGAATTCCGGGAACTAGTCGTAGAAGATGATCCAGAAACACCATCCAGGAAGGAGCAGTCCGTAACTGATCTGAGCATTGTTCCAAGGTCTTCAGGTCTTCAGGATGAACTTGTTAACAAGCCTGGACCTTCATATATATCAGTTGCAGATGTAGCACCAATCCCTAAACATAATGTTACCAACAAAGTTACAGCCTCAAACAAAAAGCTACATTCAGAGATTCTCACCAGCAGCCCTATCAAACTCTATCTTGAGAAAAAGAAAAAAGACAAGGAAAGTAAGGAGAGAAGTAAACTTGAACGTCAGAGAAAGAGAAACGAAAAGAATAGCAAGAAAGGCTCTTTGAAAAGAAAACTGGACTTTGAAAGCTACAAAAAAAGAAAGTTGACTAAAAAACGTAAAGCAGATGATTCATCTGATGAGTCAGACGTATCCCTGCAGGATATCTGCGACGATGACGAATTTAATGACGATTTAAATCCTAAAGATCAAAATAATGAGGTTTGTTTTTACTGTGAGGAGGGGGGAAGGGACAATGAACTTTGGTATAGATGTGTACTCTGTGGTTTTTGGGCACATGCCGATTGTAGTGGGTGGGATAGTGCAGAGGACTATGAATGTGATATATGTGTGAGTAGGAAAGGAAAAAAGGAAAAGAAAAAGAAAACATAAAGCCTGAAAATAACTAAAATGAACAATCAAATTTTTCGTAAATGATTTCAAAAGTAATTTCTCAATATTTGCATATGTAGTTTTAGAAATATACCTTATAATATTATTAATAACCATTTTGTATTTCAATAAATTTATTTAAAATGTAAAATTTGTTTAATAAATCCTTTTATAAAATTAAAACAATAAACGCGCGAAATTACCCCACATGTTGCGCGGAATTACCCCAATGGGTGGGGAATTCCGCGCAAGTGCAATGTTTTGCAAATTATTTTTTTATAAACCTTCTAGATATACTATGGATTCCTAATTAGTACATTAAATTAAACAAGTTTTTTAGTTATTATTGATAATATTTTAGCTGTAACAAATATGCAAATGGCCTATATTTAGTCAAAAGTGTCTTAAGCGCGCGGAATTCCCCCACTCTCCCCTAAGGTTTTCAAATAACTATTGTCAAAATATAAGATTGATAATAAAATTTTACTTTTTTTGAGAAGAAACTGCAAAATTTTGAAAGAAAGAAAGTGGTATTTGCTTTATTTTCAAAATACGTAGGGGAAGGGGGGGTAAAACGGGGTACTTAAGAAACCGTTATGATTTTAAGGACCGAAATATGCTGAATTTTATTATTTTCAGTCGTAATTAAAGTAAAATAATCAAATTTCGAGCTGCCGTAAGAAAAAAATTGGGTACCCCTTAATAATGTAAGATTATAAATATATTCATAAGAAGACGAAGCTACTAAAAGTATTTTTTGGGAGTAATTTACGTGAAACGAATCACCATTTATATTAGTAGTGGATGCAGAGGCGAAAAATAATTATTTTTTTAATAATTCTTACTACATAAAGTTATATTATCAATATTTTTTGTAAATATTGATATATTATAATATATTTATAATATAATATATTTATTTGGTTTTCAATATTATCAAATTTGAAAATATAAAAATTTTTACTAAATTTTTGGGGTACCCCATTTTGCCCCTCCCCGACCCTACGTATAAAAATTATGTCCTGTAATAATTATAGTCACATTTGCTCAAAAATTGACATTATATTATATTCATTAAATCTCACCCATCTCACCCTGTTAGCTGCTTCAAGAAAAATGTCTACAAACTGGCTTTACGCTTTGTCTATCTAGAAGTATAATATAAGTGTTCATTGGTCTGTGTCTTTAACATTTGTAGTATGCAATTAATAAAAAAAAAAAAAATAAAATAAAATAAAAATAAAAATAATTAATAAAAGTAAAAAAATAAAAAATTAATGGAATAAAACTTTTTTAAAATTATATGTAAAAAAAAAATTATTTTTAAAAAAATAATTAAAGGTTCTAGCCGATTAAGTATATGGTATTCGGCTCAGCGGCTTATTCAACTATTCTTTTACATGAATTCTCTACTATTCTAGTACTGATAAATGCAGAAACTTGACCTCTGTCTCCTATGTTGCTAGAGATATAGGGTTGCAAACTCTAATCTTTGAAATATGTAATATATTTTTTAACTATAAAATAATTTAGTTTTTGAGAGTACTCTTTTAGCCCCTAAAGAATCCTCTAACTGACCTTTATCAAAAAATTTGTATTGTTTGACTCAAAATTAGTGGGCTCGTAGAAGGGGCCTTAAAAAATATAAATCCAAATAATTAACAGTAATTATTATTCTAATAAAAGATATGAAATTTAAGATAAGATACAGTTTAAGCACAAAATCACTTTAAAGGTTGGATAATAACCTGTTACGCGTACGAGGAAGCTGTGTGCCATCACCTATTTGTGGTACAGTTTTTTTTTTTTGGGCTATTACTTCTTTGAATGAACTTCTCGTACTTTTAGATTCGACATATCTTTATATACATATCTTTACATACATATTTTTGTAAATAAACGTGTAGAGCTACTGATAATAATTTTAGAAACAAAAATTTTTTATTCAATAAAACATTTCATATAGTCCGCTGTACATGTATTACATGTATATGGTTAAGTTCGGGCCAATGAATTTTATTAAAACATAAGGTACAAAAATTAGGTGTCTACTACACTACATACCTACCAAAGCTACCAAATTTTTTTATACAACAGGGATGGATATTCGTTATATGTATTATCTTCCAGTGCGTTAGTGTTATATTTTTGACAAAAATAATTGTACCTCTGAAAATCAGATGCGCAGTCCGAAACTGAAAACTGCGTCGCCTGTGTATAACTTGTTTTTGCGAATATTCAAAATTATCTGGACTCCTCTTTAAGGGCAGGGTAAGGTATTAAAATAATTTTTTTTGCATTTTTTCATTTTTTTAACTGAATGGATAATATCTCAAGAATATTGTCTCAAAATTTCAAGTTGATTGGAGCAAAATTGACGAAGTTATAAGCATTTCTGTTGTTACCTGGCAGATGTTTCGCTCTCTATATATCTTTCTCTTAGTTATATTATAGAAATTTCAATGGAAGTACTAACGTGTTTATACCTGTACTGTATATTTTGTCAGTGTAGGGTACTTTAGCAGTAAGTATTCTATATCAGTTTTATACAAGAATTTTAAAGTGTTCAAAACTTTAAAGCGTTTTCCCCACAGCTCACGTTTTCAAAGTCGGTGCCCCTTATAACTTCAAAACTACAGCACCGATCCATTTGAAATTTTGAACACTATTTCTGTACATAATATACGAGGCAACGCAGGAGAGTTTTTTCAAATTTGTTAATAATTTTAATTTTACAATAACCAATTAGCCAATTTTTTTCACAAAAATCGTGTTTTTCCGTTCTAAGTGTTCCAAAAAAAGTGAAAAATTGAAATTTCGAAAAACTCTCCCAGCGTTACCTGATGAAAACTATTATTTAACGAATGAACTTTAATTTTTTTATTTCGGATGATCCAGCACCAAGTTATGAGGGGCACGGCAATTCTACTTCTTTCCGAGACACGTTCGAATAATTGCTGCCATTACTGTATTTTTTAATATTTCGTCGTGAAAATTTTATACAATATTCTTCGAATGTTATACTTTAATGTACCACTGGTTTTAATAAAGAGATTTTAAATGTGTCGTCACAAAAAAATAACAAAAACATGCCCTTTTTGAACGAATTAACCTTACCCTCCCCTTAAGTAAATTTAATCTATTTTGAACAGTATAATACGAGTAGTTAAAGAATTTCCAGAATTCCTCTTAAATTTCTCTCTTTTAGCGAATTTTCGAATAGGAAATTCAACTATTAGAGCCATTCTCGTGACGCGAACTTGAGTCCGAGACTATGACAGAAAGGGCATAGCAGGGTAAGATAGGGAAAATGGCCTTGACGCAAAATTGATTGTTTGGAATGCATCTGGGGGTAAGAAGTATTATTTCCTATAAAAACAATCAATTTTGCGTCAAGGGCCGTTTTCCCTATCTTACCCGGCTATGCCATTTGTCCCTAAAAACCGAAAATGACATACACTAAAATTTATATATCAAAATTAAAATTTATATGTCCGAAAATCTTGGACGAGGGGTATTCTAATTTCTCTTTCGTTTGCACCCAATCTACAATATTTTAAACGCAAAATTATTTTTGTCAATTGATGTATATTTACGTAACGTCCTTTTGCCTTTCTCAAGCCCTTCCCCGCCACATCCCCCCCTCAACGCCGGCCCACCCTCTGTTGTACAACTTGTTGTTATTGTTGTCTCCTTACTGTGTTGTTGAATTCCTTATTGCGAATGGGCTTTCAGGCATGAAATTGAAGTAGTATAATGAAATATCTTTTCTATATATACATTTTCAAAAAAAAAAAAAGAAGAAATAATATTATCAAACGTCAAATTAAAATGTGATGTGTATATTATCTAACATATGTACGGTCCGATATGACCATCCCTTTTTATTTTATGTTTAATAATGATCGTTTTGACAGAAAATTTCTATATTTTTTTGTCCATGGGAGAGTAGTAAAAAAGGTCCCTTTTATTATTGTCGTACAAGATATAAGAGTACTATCTGTTAAGAGTAGAGTATTGTGGCTAATATATTTGACCGTTTTTATCAAAAAAAGGTATACCTATATATTTTCTAGAAAATTTTATTTTATTTAAAAAAAAAAAATGTTTTTTGAATGTGGGTGATTTGCTGATGTGATACCAAGCAATGTGACGTTCACACCAAAATTCGGAAATTCCTTTCTATTGTCCGTTTTTGGCGGTCCTTTTTATTGGCAAAAAAAAAAAACTTGAATGAAATATTGAAAAAGTCGTCAAAAATGAAGATAGAGTAATTTTTGTGGGCGGAAAACAACATGTTATTTATAAAATATTTTTTAATTTCTTTAGTCACCATAAAAGCAGTCATAGCGGTTTATATACCAATACCGTAAGAATTTTGAAAAGGAAGAAATAATAGGTGAAGCGACTTGCAAAGTTTTTTGCCACAACTGCTGGTATGGTCATAACTACTGGTATCGGATCTTGATGTTTTAAGACCTAAGGAACGTAGAAAACCAAAGACCTGGTTGGAAATTTCCCAGATATTAATGTAGTTTCGGAACTACTGAGGCTGGACTGTAGTGATGAGCAAATGCAAGACCAAGACCAAGACTTGGCAGTCTTAGTCTTGGTCTTGTTCCTGCATTAAGAATCTTGATCTTGATCTTGCTAGAGCAGTTTGAGTCTTGGTCTTGGTCTTGGTCTTGCAAAATGCAGTCTTGGTCTTGCAAAATGCACTCTTGGTCTTGGTAATGCTAAAAAATCTCGCACTTTCTTGCATCTTTTTATTAGCGAATTTTTCCTTCTAAAATCAGAACTTTCTTTGTTTACGGCAATAATTATACTTTCAAACTATTTAAATAGTTTAGCAAGAGTCTTGCTTTTTTCTTTCTTTTGTCTTGATCTTGCTCACTTGAGTCTTGGTATTGGTCTTGCAGCCATATTTATAGTCATGGTCTTGGTCTTACTCTTGGTATACATAGTCTTGGTCTTGGTCTTGCAAAAAATGCAAGACCAAGACAAGACTGCAAGCCCAAGACTAATTTTGTTCATCACTAGGCTGGAGAAATCAGGTTTAAAATAACTCTATATATGGGGTTTTAGGAACTGGAATAAAATTTAGTCACTTTTTTCGCTTTTGGCGAAACATTTTGATTGTTTTCGACCGCCTACAGAATCCATTTATGAAAATTGATGAAATTTGGAACGGAAGTTCTACAAAAGGTTTGCATTAGTTATTTTGAAAATCCCACAATCGTATTGACAGCTTATCCTAAAGAATAATCATGAAAACAAGTTTTAAGCCCGCATCACAAAAGAGTCACAAGTGAACTGCAGTACTGGACACTGTGCTGGCCCATTGCGATGTTGGCTACATACGATGTGTATTGTTGACCTGAGTTTGTACGAAGCCAAGTTATTTTCCGTTATGCGGGTATTATATAGGCTACAATAATATAAAGTAAATGAAACTTCAAGTGTTTACGATCACGAAACAGGTTGACTGTTATTCAAAACTAACGCCATAGTCTAATTTATCGTTATTTCAAAAATTTGTCTCTGCATATTTGAAAAATTTTAAAAGACAACACATTTTTTGTTGGAAAAGGGCACACACAAAAAAAGGAAAATTGGTACATTTTCATTATACCCAATACAAACATATATACCGTGTGAGTTTTTTGAGAGTTGCCATTTGGATTACAGCCAAACCGTTGATCTAATCAAAAAATTGTTCAAATAAGAGTTGTAGATATCGAGGAGGCAACCGATTGCTATAATCGGGAGCTTTATAGCTTGTATGGTTTTCGAGCTATGATAGTAACTTATAGATTTTTAAATGAGACTATATATTAATTTTTCGGTAAAACTAATCTAATGCATTAATTAACAATATAAATGAAGAAAAAATTTTTTACCCAAGTTTAATTTTTGAATTTTTCTTTAATTTATCAATTTGGTGGTAAAAATATCCATATGTACTTGAGGCTACTTCAACCGATAGTGTCGGTTATATTTCTATAAAAACATCCAAGAAAAGAACCTTTTCCAGTACCATTTCTATCATACAAATTTGGCTGTAATAAAAATAACAACTCTCAAAAAACTCACACGGTATATATATATATATATATATATATATATATATATATATATATATCATAATGATGGTTACTATACTCCCTCTTCCCCGCCCTCACCCATCAAAAAAAGTGGATTTTAAATTTCACTTCCATTATATTTATCTGTACGTATGTATGTCGGTACGTAGGTGTAATTATTATTCTGGAACAAAAGAGGCCAAGATGAAATAAAAATTAAAATATTCATTTCAAAAAATGAGTATACCCTAATTTAGAATGATGTTTACCATTATATTACGTTATAATTACTATCTAATTTAAAAAAATTAAATTTCTCTCTCATGTACTCTTATCATGCATTTACTAACCTCAAAAATTTTCATTTTGTTCTGGAAAAAATTTTAAAAAAACAAACATAAGTCTTTTATTAATTGTATTTTAATTACCATGATTTATGTTTATGTGTTGCATACTCGACTTGACGTGTACCTAATGTAATTTCTAACGCAAATGCAATTAATATGAAAAAGCACAGGAATAGTCGCTACCACAGAATATTCAGAAACAAACTGCGTATCTCTGTACTAGCTTTCTCAATGTGGACAACAGCTTACGTCACAAATGACCTAATTTCCCACCACTGCAAACGCACAACATGTTACAATAAAAATTTCCTATCAATGTATGCGTGTGATTACAGTTGTGATTGTACCAACATCACTAACCGTAGAGGGAGACGACTACAGTGTATATGTATACCAGTGTTAGGGTACATGCATATTACTATATATGTATTCGCTTCTTGTTGAAACTGGTTGATAACAATCGATCTGAACACGGTTATAGTCACAGAGGACAGAGATCCCGCAACTATCTTTCAATAATTTAATTCAATACCAATAATACGAGTCTATTCCGATTAAAATTGACTGCCCAAATTTTGAGAAAAACGATTTCAAAATTTTGTAAAATTTTAACATTGGCTCTTATCGGAAAACTCTATTTGTTTTGAATAAAATGAAAACGTGTCAAAGGAATTTGCTAAAAATTTAGTACGTTATCAAATACAAAGTTACAAACCATATTTAATAAGAAGTAAAAATTATTCACTACGCCGTTTTTGAAATATAATTTATAAACATCATTTTACAACGTTTTTACAACGCTTTTTCGACAATGCTTTTATATTGCTACAACATAAGCGCGCGGAAATTAAAAAAAAAAAAAAAAAACAAGCGGTGTGCAAATATAATAACTGAAGAATATTAATATATATTATTTAATTTTTGATAAAAAAATTTTTTGTTGTGATATACTTTTGTACCTGACTATCCCGGAGCAACTACGTTAAAACAGCACACCTTATTTTTAGTCGACTGCCACAGAAGGAGGGTTATGTTTTTGCCATGTTAAAATATTTCTGTTGCTTTAGCGCAGCCTGTGGACTAAACAGCTTAATGGACTTTGATAAGAGAGGTGTCACTGGATTCGTCTTAATCTCGAGCGTGACACAGTGATATATGAAATGTTAAAAAATTCAGTATGGCGGTTGTAAGACGGTTGATAAGTAACTAAAACGTATCAAGTGGGGGGTAGCAAAATAATGGTCTTGGAGGGATGATAAATTCAAAAATATATAATATTTAGGTGTATCTTAAAAGTGAACACTAACAGTTTCATAAATCTATTATAAAATTGTTATTTATGCAACAAGTTTCAAAATGAATGTGCTTTTTTTACGAGTCGCAGAGTTGTCCAACGAGGTTTGCCGAGTTGGACAATTACAACGAGTGAAAGAATATCTATTTCGCACGTGTTGCATACAATAATTTTTGCAAATCTGAATTAAAATGAAACAAAATTAATGAAAAATTATGTTCAGCGAGGCTTGCCGAGTTAGAAAATTACAGGGAGTGAAAAGAATATCTATTTTACACGTATTGCATACAATATTTCTTATAAATCTAAATTAAAATGAAAAAAGTTAGTGAAAAGTGCGAAAATGATCCAAAATTGAAGACTGGATTTCAAAAACAGGCTAAGTGCCAAAAAAGAAAATTGACTTAACCCCGAAAGAGGAATCTAAGTGTTATTCCCAACACTCTAGACAGCATGCTAAAATTTATTTTTTTTTGCACTTAGTCTGTTTTTGAAGTCCAGCCTTCAATTATTACAAGCTTAACATTATAGGCAACTATAAATTTAACTTTTCAATTTAGAATTGTAAAAAGTAATTTTTAAGTTCATGTACGTTTTAAAAAAAAAGGAATAGGTATAGCAGTATTCCTCGTCAAAAATTGACAAACACTTAAATAATCAGCAAAATTTCCATTATGTGTGTTTATTTTCAATATTATATGGAACTCTGGATGCGTGAGGCAGACTCGCACTTTACCAAACATGCTACATTTTCGAACAGAAAATCTCGAATTTTACTTATTTTAGATTATTTCTAATATTGGAAATTTAAAAGCGTACTGGTAAGCAAATTAACTTTTTTTTTGTAAAATAAAAGTTCAAATTTTCAAAGAAACATGTACTATGGTACCATACATTATTTTTAACATTTTTCCATAATAATAACTCAGTAGTGATAAGGAAATGAACACACACACACAAGAGGACAACAACAAAATGACCAATTCCCCTCATCCCTCGATCAAGGCCTCGACTGGACTTTTGCCCCAATGGGTAATAAACAAACAGTAACATAAAATTAAGTTATATCATCTCACACGGCACCATATTATTAATGGGCATCTAGACCATTGTCATTAATAATCTACCTCTACATATAATAAAAATTGTTGGTTATGTTACTACCTTAATATTACCAGCCGCCAGCCCAGTATAACTTAATATAAAAAATTTGCAGTGGAAGAAAGAGGACATCTATATTTACTACCATAGATATATAAAAATCTAAATTTCCTATTTTATAACTACCGTGCCCACTGTCGCCGGCAAACAATGACGTGGACAACCACCACCCTTACCAAACGATTATGATACATACAACAAAACACATCATTTGTACCTATACAAACATGCGAATGTGTTAGTGCAATATACTGTATGTATGATTGGGCACCTTGCATATATATACAGTAGATACTGTCATGGCCGCACTATGTGACTAACAACCAACAATTACAATTTGTTTCAAAAAAGATATCCCTTTATTTTGAGAATTTTTTTGTTCAATAGAATTTTTACACTTAAGTATACATTTCATATTTACACACCATATTTTTTTTTGTTTCTCGAGTTGATTACATGGAGAGAAAATTCCTATAAAAATTACTGTGCTCAGCACTACAATCGACGTGTAAAAGGCGAACATATTAAATTCTGTAAGGTAAAAATATAAAGATTATAATTAATCATAAAAAATTTAAAGGATGGAATGTTCTTTTCGTAATATTATCTCCGTAAAATTTGTAAAACAGCACAGTAAAAAGTTCCATTATCGACAAAAAAAAATTTTTAATTGTGTTTATTAAAAAAATTACCATGCTAACATGCTAATAATAGAAAGAAAAAAAACAGAAAGAAGGTTGGTTGTGTTGGGAACGCTGTAATGAAACGTACCTCACTCAGCGAGTTAGGCGAGTTACATGCGAACCATAGGTGTGGACTGTGGAAGAAACTGTCAGACAGTTCGCACCAAGCACCTTGATTTATCACTGTGTTACAAGCAGCTAGCAGTCAGTTGCTTTTATACTCTCTTAGGATGATTTCATCGTTTAATTAATCTTTTTGTTATTTACCTATCTTTAGTATATGTATTAGAATATATTGTTGGCAATCATTTTTGTATACATGTTTTTACAGGTACAGTGCAACCAATATAAGGTCGCGAGTCAGATGCGGAAAATGAAAGAGTACGACAACAAGAATTAAACTATAATATACATGCATAAGAGTGTGATAAAAGTTGTGTTAGCACCACATTAAATTTTACCATGCTAGCACATATTTTTTATTTTGGTCGTCGATCGCGCACGGATTATAGGGGAGCATGGTAATTTTTCTGAAATTTTCTCTACAAAAATTATAGGATTTTTCTCTCCGTGTAGAAAACAGTGAGTTTAAGAACGATGTGACTCTTATAACGAACAGTAATAGACTAAATCACAAGTGGTGTAAATTGCACAATATTGCACCTTACGAACGACAGATTCTTATATGTACACTGTTTCTATAGTGTTTGGTGTTTACTATATTCATATGTTTGTTCGCTGGTGGTATGTGTGTTTGGTCGACGCTTGTCATTTTTAATTTGTTTTATTCGATGTAAGCGCGAAAAAATATGATGGTAATTTTTAACTGTGTGAATTCCATTTTTCTTCTTTCAGACTTTCAGAGTATAGGTACCATTTTTATAACGCTGAATAATAATTATATTAGTAAAACATTGTGAGTATTTCGTGTACAATTTCGACTTGTAGAGTGACACGTTCCAATAAGACTTTTACAACCACCATTTTTATACATACAGGGTGGAAAGTATATAAGTTTCGGTGCAGTGTAGTACAGTGGGTAGATCTCACCCGTGTAATTAATATTTACAATTTGATGCAAAATATGGGTCAAAAAACGGACCCTTAAAATTTTATTGAATCTTGGTCAACAAAATTATTTTGTACCTTTGTTATTAAAATGGTGTATGCATAATTTAGTTAGGGTCGTGTTTGGAAAAATTTGGAAACATTGTGGAGCCAGTTCACTGGCGATTTTCTTAAACTGTTAATTCCGAAAAAAAATCTTCTGGTTTAAGGGTCTACAGGGTGCTATGAGTCACCCATGCAAACAGCGAAAATTATTAATTTTCCACCCTGTATACTGAAAAAAATTTTTTGGCTTTAAGACTATAACAAACGAAATACCAACCCTTAGAAATATAGATCAATTTTTTCCTAAGAAAATTTCCAAAATTGTCTTTATTTTCACTCTGTCTGAAGGTATTTTCCCCCTTAAGTTACATAATATAATTTAGATAAAATAATTCAGTTAGGTCAATTGGTGTAATTTGAGTACATACATAATTTAACTCTCTTCAAAATTAATATCCTCTGGTTAGGTCCCATGATAAAAAATTTCGATAATTATCATGTAGAAAATATATAAAATTAACATATTGTGAAAAAAAATTCTATATACTCGTAATTTATAATCTTTAGACAACTTAAGATATAATATTGATTATTTAGATAATTAGAAGATATAATATTGACTACTGGATAGATTACATAAGACTCTCTCATTACGCAATTCACTGAGGCGAAATTGTTAAATGAGAAAGTCAAAGATCATGGGCGTCAATGTTTCTGATTTATATATTTGTATGATTTACTGTTACAAACTATTACTTGGACACTACATTCAAATATATTCGCTTTAAGACACGGAGGGGTACCATTATGCACATCTTGTGCGCGACGCAATTGTTAAATGGGGGTATGCGTTATAGGAGAGTGCTATGTAGATTCTTATTGCCTGTTGGGTATATGCAGTATATGTATACAAATGCAATCGTATTATTAGAAACTAGCATATATTTCAAATTATATTTTATTTGATTTTTTAAATTACCTTAAATTCAAGAAACTGACTATTAAAAAGATACAATTATGTCGTGTCGGATGTTATTCTTCATTAGCTTTATCTTGTTGAGTATCCGGAATATCCGGAAAACGGATTAATGGTCTTACCTTATCTCGTCCTTACTTCATTTTCTAGAATATGCTTTAGATGTACTTACCTAGAACAAAAAGAAAAATTATTATTATTTTAAAATATACTATGCATAAACTAATAATAAAACCAATACGGGACATTATAAATATAAAATTGTTTATAAGACAAATACATACTAACAGTCAAGTCACAGATGAGACAGATTAAGCCTACATACAAAAAAGTGTGATCCGAAAGTTGAAATAAGTAGCAATTTATACTGCTTACTGGTTAGTCGTCCATCGGTTCTTCAAGCGTACACATTCATTGTTAAATCGTGGCCACAGTGGTGGCTGTTCATTGTTACATCATTAGTAGCAGGTACATGCATACGCTTGTTCTAGGATACGTATCCATTCCCACCTTGGACCACCGTTACATACATACAGAGTATTACACACACAAACATCCACTACCTTACACATACCAACAAAACTCTAAATACGTATATAACCTCCCACCTCTCTGCCAAGTCTGATGACGTAAAATTCTGATTACAGTCGGAATGCTAATCATAATAGTAGTTTGGCCCCTTGAGTCAAGTGGACATTTTTCTTAAAGCGACTTTTTTTATGCGGTTTTTACAAAAATGTTTATAAAAATGGATAATGAGAATGAAAAGTGAACATAAGTTTGCGATAAAATTAGTTATTGTATGTTTCTAACATTTAATCAGTACCTACATTGCTAAGGAATATTACTATTATACATTACAAAGTTTTTTTACTGATGTATTTATTGTAATTTTTATAATATTATAAAACTGAAATAAAATGTTCTCATGTGTAAATTAGGTTCTTTATCTTGTTTAGAAAAACAATTTCTAAGGAAATCGTGAAGTTTTGGGCGTTTTGAATTATGTATTTTCTATGAAGCTTTTTTTATGCGGTCCCAATCTACCGCATAAAAATGGTTATGCCGGAGGTATACAAGAGTAAACAAGATCAATTTTGATCTTTATAAGACCAAGATTACATAATTTTGTTTTATGATTTTTCTGTGCGAATTTTTCGAATACGTAATAAATACTGATTACGTCATCACGGCCAGTTGTTAATTCTCCCGTTATTCTCCCGTCTAATAATAATTATTTTAACTACAAAATGATATATGATTTATTTTAACAAAATCTTTTCTTACATTATCATGGCCATATTTTCATATTTTCTTCCTTTTAGCGAATTTCCAGAATGGAATTTAGCTATTACAGTCACTGTCATGCCGCGACCTGAGCCCGGGACTATAGCAGAAATTTGTTTTGAGGTCCCTAGAACCCGAAAGTAATATTCACTAAAATTTATATATATATATATATATATATATATATATATATATATATATATATATATATAATATATATATATATATATATATATATATATATGTCCGTGCGAAAACTCTCGAACGAAGTATCTAATTTTTACGAAACTTGGTGAGAACATTGGAAGTCCCAAACCCTTGGATGAGTTCGTCAGCCAAACACGTTGGATGCCAGGAACTTGATTTTTGTTCTTGCAAAAAATCAGTTTTTTGCAAAAATTTCCACTTATTCAAAAATTTTTGAGAAATTTTTTTACACCAACTAAAAGAGAAGAAAAAATTACATAAAAAAAGGTCTTTCAACTTTTTTTCTATGTCAACTAGTTTCCGAGGAAAACTAATTTTTATAAACGGAAATTCGCTATGTTATACAGGATGCTGCGACAGGGGTATTGTTACATACAGTAGTGTTAGTGATTGATAGTCAAGTCAAAATGGATGATTTATACACTACTGGAATAAGACTGTATAGGTGCAGGGATATAGCTATCTTTTTTCAATTTATATTTATTACAAACATACACACATATGTATGCAAACGTTGTTGTTTAAGAAACAAATTATGGATATAACGTGACCAATTCATTTTCTTTTCCTTAGTTTTTTGTTTTCATTTTCCTTTTGTTATTTTTTCTTTTGTTATTTATTTATTTATAATGTTTTTCATATCTGTAAGTTGAAATTTACGTTTTCTTTTATCTTAATATGTAATCTGTTAAACGAAATATGAATATATCTGCGGAGTGGGTGATAAAATTTCTTTTTACTGATGGTTTGCATGCAAAAGATATATCTAGATACGAAAATTGTTATGATGATTTAAGATGTTTGAGGTGCACTTTGGAGGTGTGGAAGATCATTATGCGTAACATTTACAGCGCAGCGGACGTAAAAATCGTGCTGTTGCAACGAACGACCCAAATCATATAATCACACTCAACAGTAAACCGGTCATGTGTTTATATAGATAGGGTAAAAGCCCCTATACTGGAACGCGTTCAGTACTCGAGCAGTTTTGATATTTTATATGTTAAGGTACCATCACAGTGTTTGCCGACAAATAGTCAATTTTCACAATTTTTTTTCGGATGGATAGGATGGGGGAATGGGGATGAATTTTTTTTTACGATTAACACCACTACTTAAAAAAAAAAAAAAAACAAAAATTTTCTTTATTCATTTTTATTTATTTTTTATAATTATTATAATTTTTTGAATAAAAATCTTTAAAAAAGGCCTAAATTTGGTGCACTTATTGTGGCCGCAGTTTTTAACTAAAAAGCAAAAAAAAGAAAAACGTGTGACCAGCGGGGCCCCATCACAGAAGTCGAATATTTCCCTTCATCTTCGGTATTAAATGTCTACAAGCGAAATGTAATTGAAAATCTACAAGCGATTTGTCATTTTGGTGGTTTCAAAACTAATGATGAGTGTCCGGTTGATCGGGGCTATAAAAAAAGGCTTTTAGTTTTTAAGGGCTGAATCTCACTAAATTTCAATTTTGTGCCGATAGCAGTTAGTAGGAAAAAACCCAACACAATTCGTACGAGGGCATTCCTACCTATGCTTATCCGTCAATTGCTTTTGGATTTCATTTTTAAATATTGAAAAAGGAACTTAAATAGTAAACTGGAAGGCTTTTATGAAGATTCTTTTTTTTCCAAAGAATGCAAAATTTCTATTTTATAGATAATAAAAATCCAGAATTCCTACTTTATAGATAAACAGTGACTTTAATAACATTTTCAAATTACTTAATATTTGCGTATTACATTTGTTATAAAAGTAAGTTATTTTTTTTTTTTGAATTTTTTAAAATTACTATTCTCCTACTTGTATTAGAATAAAAATAATGCATTTAAAACACATTTAACAATACCACTGAATTCCGATATAAAAATGGGAGAAGTGGGGGAAAAAATAAAGTGGAATCCCTAAAAGGCACTAGCTGGATACTATCTCAATACACGTAAAAAATTTCAGCCCTCTAGATTTCTTTAGAGAGTCTCTAGACGTGTTAGGAAAAAAGCAAAAAAATCAAGGAAATATTGGCGTAAAAATCGTGGGGGTAAGGGTTAACAGTTAAAACCTCCAAAAAGCAGTGGCTGGCTATTAGCTTAATCTGTACAAAAAATTTCAGCCCTCTAGGTTTATTTGGGGAGATTTTGACCCGAATGAAACTGTTAAAAAACAAAAAAAATCATGTTCTTTTAGGTATAAAAATGGTGGGGGTAAGGGTCAAAAAGCTGATACTCCCAAAAGGCACCCTCTTGATACTAACTCGATCCGAATACAAAATTTCAGCCCTCTAGGTTTATTTGGGTGACCTGTGCGAGTTGTACAAACTTCGAAAACGTCAAAAAAGCGTGAAATAGTAGCTTAAAAATGGTGGTGGGCAGGAAAATATTAAAACCTCCAAAAAGCAGACCCTAGGTACGAGTTCTATCAACATACCAAATTTACACCCTCCAAGTTAATTCTGGGGGACTGTGGGTGCGTTAGATCCAGCCAAAATCCTTTTTCCCCTTCTACTCCCTGCAAATCATCCTAGGAAGCTGAATTTTGGATACGTTGTAGGTAATTGACCGAAACATTATTTCCAACGGGTTTGGAAAAGTTTTATTGTTTTGTTTTCCCCTCACCACCCCTTAAAGGTTGGGTCCGATCAAAAATTTGATCCCACTTTGATAGTATTGTTGTGTATCGGAATGAGCTCCACTTACCAAATTTAAGCTCTTAATTAACTTCCATAGGGGGCCCTACACATGTATATATATATATACATATATATATATATATATATATATATATATATATATATATATATATGACATTTTTTTTTCCTACAGAATTGTGTTCTACGGGTCCGAAAACGGATAGGGCCCCTATTCTCGCCTCTCGCCGTTCTTATCGTATAAGCTGTATAGGTCTAATTTTTTCAAGGAAAAATTCGACTAAGAAATCAAATGGATTATCAATCTGATTATCTTCCTATTTTTTCACACGGAAAACTGTAAAAAATTTTGTAGTTTCTATTCAAACCGCCGCCATTTTTTCAAATTTCAAATGAAAGCTCCCATAGGAACATAATAGCATACTTACAAATTGATAATCTATTGGATTTTCAGATAAAAATTGCTGCCGCAGTCGTGGGCGCCAAATTTCGTCATTTTTTAAAGACACTATTTTACAATAAAAGTAAACTGATCAGGCGTTTATAGATACCGGTGTCAACTATGCCTCCAAGAGACGACATCAACGCTGGTATCAAGATGCCCGTGTGGAAGAAATTATGGTGTCGTCCCAAAAGGGGTTTCTTACTGTACGGTAGCACCGATAAGCGTGATCTAGTCCACGTTTTAACTTTAATTTTTGACTGAATTTTCAACTATTTATAAACCGGACGTTGGTCTACTTGTTTTTAGTCGAATTTTCTCCGAAAAATTAGACTTATACAGTCTATACGATAAGAGCTGCGAGAGGCGAGACCAGGGGCGCTATCCGTTTTCGGACCCGTAGAACACGATTATGTAAAAAAAAAAGATGTCTGATATATATATATATATATATATATTTTCCCGCAACCTTTTAATATGTGTAGGGCCCCCCTATGGAAGTTAAGAAATGAAAATTGGTAAGTGGGGCTTATTCCGATGCACAACAATACTATCAAAGTGGGGTCAAATTTTGGGCAAATTTTTTTTCGGACCCGACCTTTAAGGGGGTCGTGGGGGGCGGAAAAGCAATAAAACTTTTTCAAACCGGTTTTAAATAATGTTTCGGTCAATTATCTACAACATATCCAAAATTCAGCTTCCTAGGATGATATGGTGGGAGTAGAGGGGGGAAAAACGATTTTCGCTGGATCTAACAGGCCCCCAGCCCCCCAGAATTAACGTAGAAGGTTGAAATTTGGTGTGTTGATAAAGTTCGTACCTAGGTTGTGCTTTTTGGAGGTTTTAATATTTTACCCCCACCCCCCTCATTTTTAAGCTACAATTTCATGCATTTTCGACGTTTTCGAAGTTTGTACCACTCGCACAGGTCACCCGAATAAACCTAGAGGGCTGAAATTTTGTATTCGGATTGAGTTAGTATCAAGGGGGTGCCTTTTGGGGGTCTCGACTTTTAACCCCTACCCCCACCATTTTTATACCCAAAAGAACATGATTTTTCTTGTTTTTTAACAGTTTCGTTCGGGTCAAAATCTCCCCAAATAAACCTAGAGGGCTGAAATTTGGTGTACAGGTTAAGCTAATAGCCAGACACTGTTTTTTGGAGGTTTCAACTTTTAACCCTTACCCCCACGATTTTGACGCCAATATTTCCTTAATTTTTTTGCTTGTTTTCTAACACGTCTAGAGACTCCATAAGGAAACCTAGAGGGCTGAAATTTTGTACGTGTATTCAGTTAGTATCCAGCTAGTACCTTGTAGGGAGTCCGCATCACTTTTCCCCCCCACTTCTCCCATTTTTACATCGGAATTGAATGCTATTGTTAAATGTGTTTTAAAAGCATTATGTTTATTCTAAATACAAGTAGGCGAATAGTAATTTTAAAAAATTTAAAAAAAAGTGAATACAATTTTTTAACAAATGAAATACATACATATTAAGTAATTTGCAAATGTTATTAAAGTCACTGTTTATTTATTTATTTAATTATTATTTAGGAATTTTGGATTTTTATTATTTATAAAATAGAAATTTTGGATTTTTTTGGAAAGAAACAATATCTTCATAAAAGCCTTCCAGTTTACTATTTAAGTTCCTTTTTTAATATTTAAAAGTAAAACACAAAGGCAATTGGCGGATAAGCATGGATAGAAATGCCCTCGTACGAATTGTGTTGGCTTTTTCCCTGTTAACTTCTATCGGCACAAAATTGAAATTTACTGAGATTCAGCCCTTAAAAACTTAAAATCTTTTTATAAAGCCCCGATCAACCGGACACTCATTATCAGTTTTGAAACCACCAAAATTACAAATCGCTTGTGGACTTTCAATTATATTTCGCTTGTAGACACTCAATACCGAAGAAATAATTTTTTATTTTTTATTTTTTTTTTTTTTTTTTTTTGAACGAAAAAATATCTTTATAAAGGCCTTCCAGTTTACTATTTAAGGTCCTTTTTTAATATTTAAAACTAAAACATAAAGGCAATTAGCGGATAAACATGGGCAGGAATGCCCTCGTACGAATTGTGTTGGTTTTTGTTCTGCTACCTGTTTTCGGCACAAAATTGAAATTTACTGAGATACAGCCCTTAAATACTTAAAACTTTTTTAAAGCCTCGATCAGCCGAACACTCATGACCAGTTTTGAAACCAACAAAATGACAATTCGGTTGTAGACTTTCAATCACATTTCGCTTGTAAACATTCAATACCGAAGATGAAGGGGAAAATTCGACTACCGTGATGGGGCCCCGCTGCTCACGGCGTTTTTTTTGATATTACATATGACATATCATTTCATATATCATATGTAAATTAAATATTTGCTATTTGCCTATATATATGTTTGATGCAAATTTTTTGAACGTTTATTTTATTTTATTATTTTACGACATGATTCCATATCCCATTTTTTTTTTTTTTAAATATTTGTGAGCTATAGTGAAAATCAACATACATGCAGTTCAAAATTTATTCCTACATTTGTACAGGGTGTGCCCAAATTAGGTTACTACAGTACTGTCCGTACCACACGATACAAGACTGTCTGCTAGAATTAGTGCTGGCTATTGATACTGTTGCTTGAACACTTGCTAGATTTCAAACGTGGAACATCTTCTATTCTCTGTGATTGTTTCTCTGCCGGTAACCAATGAGAAAGTCGCATTTGACACCTCGTTTACCGTCGCTACCAATAAAGAACATTGCAATATTCAGTGCAGAACATAGCAATGTTGCTTTTGGATAAATAATATTTTCTGTTTGCTCATTTGATGCATACACAAATGAATCAGAAAATTTTCCGACGCGACAAAAGCATGGATTTTCCTAATTTAATCCACACACTTGCAACGATTGTCCCTATGCTTTGTTAATGGGCATTACGTATGCCAGTTCCACCGAAAACTCTAAACGTTTGACAGTAACTTCAATCAAAGATTCATCGCAATAAACTATATGAAACACACACATTGACTCACGCGCCATCCATTGTAAAATGGTTGTACTAAATCAGAAACATTTGTAAACGTACGCACAACAGCTCACCAATATTCCGTTGTAATCGGATGAATGGTGTTATACACAGTAAAAAAATTTGTGTTCTGCGTAAAAGAAAAACTAGTGGTTAAAATTTTTTTATTAAATAATTAACACAACCCTGCGTTAATGTAACATTTCGTGTTTGTGTTAAATGAAAATATTAACACAAATTTCGATTTAACAGAATAAAAATGTTAACCTGTTTTGAACAACAAAGAAGTAACATAATATTTGTGTTGAAACATTTTGTGAGCAAAAGAATGTTATAAGTACGTAAGTTTCATTAGAATATATATCTACCAAAATATATATAATCAAAAAGATGAGAGTAGTTCTTACTATTAAACAAAACCGAAAAATTAGAAGTTTTTTCAGTTATTGATGAATATAGTGTTATTAAACGTTTAAAAATGAAACAATTTTCTCGTAAGCTTACATGATTTTTTGTAACTGAATCTGTAATAAAATAACCTTAAAATGTAAGAAAATTGTTTCATTTTTAAACGTTTAATAAAACTATATTCGTCAATAACTGAAAAAAACTTATAATTTTTCGGTTTTGCTTAATAATAAGAACTACCCTCATCTTTTTTATTATATATATTTTGGTAGATATATATGAAAAGAAGTAAGAATTTTTACAAAGGACTGAGTTTGCGTGCTTTGAGTCTCTTTTATAATAATATATGAACAAAATCGTTATATAATTTTTGACGAATTTCAAATATTTTAAGCTGCAGTGGAAGTAAAATATTGAATAAAAAAGTTTAACAACTAACTCTGATAAATCTGAAAAATTAACACAAAATGTATGTCCTCTTGTGTGTTAAATCATTGACACAAATCTTGCGTAAAGATTTGACACATATACTTTGTGTTAAATTAAATTTTTTTACTGTGTAGGAACGCATACGGGACAAACAAGGAAACATTCTAATCGTAGTGGACGTGTCATCTCTGTGACACCCTGTACGGAAAAAAAAATTAATATTGAACTGACAAATACAATATTTCATCCTGTATATGTATACGTGGTACAGATAGATATGTATTTGCTGCTACTTCTATGGTATGATGTAAAACATAAATCAAATGTTATACTTACTTTTTAAACGTAAAAAAATATGACAATACGTCCCTGGACATTTAATAGTAGGTACAATACAATATAGCCGAATATTGTGAACAGCACAACAAAACAGGCCAGCCAGAGCGTCAATGCCTCTTTTACGCGGCGCGGTAGGAGCATTCTATTCATATATATATATATATATATATATATATATATATATATATATATATATATATATATATATATATATATATATATATATATATATTTATATTAAAGCTATCATTTTAAATTATATTTTCGTTTAAAATGGTTGACATTTTATATTCTATGTGGCATATTTTCTATTCAATTTACAAAATGTTTATTTAAAAAAAAAAATTATTTTTATTTATTTATTTTATTTATTTGTTGGCAAATTTTGTTTTTACCAATTTTTTTTTTTACAAATTTATTTTAATAAATTGTAAATAACACGCCACTTTACAATGTGCAAATTTGGTAGTATCGAGCACAGATATAGGGCCGG
This sequence comes from Brachynemurus nebulosus, assembly GCA_035578155.1. Lineage (NCBI taxonomy): Eukaryota > Metazoa > Arthropoda > Insecta > Neuroptera > Myrmeleontidae > Brachynemurus > Brachynemurus nebulosus. The sequence continues at coordinate 17,450,900 of JAPWDM010000012.1, read as the reverse complement.
GGGTTCATGGGGAATTGGGGATCATACCTACTCTCCCCGTGGACGGACACAAAATTCAAATTTTATCGTGGCTTGTTTGAAGATGTCATCATCAGGTTATTGAAATTTCTCAAGATCTTCAAATTCCAAATAAAATGCTGAAATAAGGAAACTAAAAGTGTTGTTTCAAATTTCCTCGAAATCAAGCTTGGAGGAATGGTAGAAAAAGGATTTCTGTTGTAGGAAAAAGACTGATTCTGATAGCAAAAATGGAAAGATCATATCAAAATTATTCTAGTTTGATCAATCATTCTAATTAACATTACTTCCATAAAACGTGATTTGACAAAAAGGAAATTTTTTAACTCGGTAATATCATTAAGTTTATTACAATTTTTCAGTGCCTTAAAAACCGCAAACAAAACGATAAAAGATGGAGTTAGAAGCAAATGATAAGTACGAAGTCATTCCTTCAGTTTTTATCAAAAAAATTAAGAATTGAAGGCTAGACTTCAAAAACAGGCTAAGTGTCAAAAAAAAAAACTGAGTTAGACCCGAAAAAGGAATCTAAGTACCATTATCAACGATCTAGACAGCATGCTAGAATTTCATTTTTTTCGGCACAGCCTGTTTTTGAAGTTCAGCCTTCAATATTGAGGATCACTAAAAAAAGACTTCTGTCAAATTTTAGTCATATTTCTAAAATATGAGAGCAAAAATGAAAATTTCTCGCCAAAATTACACTAATTCAACCTATCAGCCTAATTAGATACTTTCATAAACTCTGATTTGAAAAAAATTTTTTAACTTGGTAACGTTATCAGGTTTTTTGTAACTTTCCAAATTTCCAATGCTTTAAAAATCGTAAAATGAAATCAGAGAATATTGTTGAAAATGCAGACGAATCATAGATTTCCAAAGTCCTTTTTTTTTATTTTTACTTAAATTCAGTGTGTAGAATCATCAGGAAAAGACTTAGAAAATTAAGATTTTTGTTGAGGCATTTTACTGATGATGGGAGATTAAAGAGCGGAGTGAAATTAAGCTTCGGTCCAACGTTGGAGCGAACATTCGTAGCATCGTACAGAATAGTGATATTGAGTCGAGATGCAGTTAGTCGATTAATCGATTAAAGTTGTTTTTCCGACAAAATTAGTAATTAGTCGAAAATATCGAGTATAGAATAGTCGATTATTCGACTAAATTATTCTAATCGAATTCATGTATAGAGTAACTCTTTCTAAAACAATGTTTTGAATTTAATTATTGACTTTTATTTTATTTAAAAAAAAATAAATACATATTACAATATATTATTCACATAAAAGTAAAAAATCATACAAACAGATAATTTTTAGTTTTAATTTTTCCAAGTCTTGTAAAAAATGTAAAAAAATATTAATAAATTAACCGATTTTAGTCATTTAAAAGAATATTAGCCATTTTAGTCATTTACTCGGCAGTACAATAGTCGATTAAAAAGTGACTAAAGGTAAACAAAATTAGTCGACTAAACTGATTAATCGATTAACCATTCGACATCACTAGTACAGAACCGGCTTAATACTTTCTCAGCCACATTTCCGTTCCAATAAGAACTGACAGTGTGTTAAACCTATAATAACTTCATAATTTCATTTTTGATTAAATTCTGATGCAACATGAAATATTTATTTAATTATTCTAAAATCAGAAAATCTAACGGAATCAATTTTATTCGGCCGTTAATTGATTTGAAATTTAAGTGAAAGAAATAATTTTTCTTTTTACTTGAACATCTTGATGTCCGCTCCACCAGAATGTTCCACTAGTTAGGTAGTGTTCTATCGTCATTGATGCTATATCATTCGATATATTGGAAGATTGTTTATTTTAATGAAAATTTATGATCGTCAGAACACGAAGAGAGAGAATTTCAGCATTCACAAGAGATTTTATTTGATTACTACTTGTTCGATAAAGATGGATGGTGTGAGTTTGCAAACATATCAACGAACTTGTTTGTAGTCTAGTAACTCTGTTTTCACTAGATGTTATGTGCTTATATACTAACTTACATTCAAAAGAGCATATGACAGCAATAATATTATAACCAACATACATTATAAACTAGGTCGCATACAGGCCCGACGACAGGGTGGGGTAGCCGGGATTGCATCCCCGCGGCCGGGACTTGAGGAACGAGTCCGTAGCTGTCGATAGAGGGCCCAGGAAGAAAGTTAGGTAGTTTTTTTTTGTTCATCACTTATGGAGGTATTCTAGTCTAGAAATTCGAAAAAATCGATTTTTTTTTCATATTTTTAAAGTTTAGACCTTTAAGAGTAAGCCTCTAAAAGGATTTACGGAAATTCGAAATATTTTTGGAGTTATGGTGATTTATTCCCTGTGTACTGTGTATCTTTTCAGTGTTAAATTCAATTGGTTCGACGTAGGGGTTTTTGAAACTTTTGTTTTTTACTATTTTTAAAAAATTTCCAAAGTTGGAAAAAGGATGCGAAAAAATGATTTTTTTTTTTAAATAGACTTTTTTTGAGTCTCCACTTTGCCGGCCTGTACCGATTTTAATTTTGAATTTTTTTAAATTTTTATATATTTTTTTGCTTTTCAAATTCCTATCAATAAAAATGTTAAGAAGATACTAAAAATACTAAAAAGATTTTTTATTACGCCCGTAAATTCACCTCAAAGTGCCTCTAGACTAGAATGTTCAATTAGAGAGGAAATTTTTAAAAATTGCGGTTTGTTTCCGGGGCCGGTCGTTTTTTTCCACGGTCCTGGTCGTATAGTAAATAGTTATTTGTATGATATACTCAAAACAGGATATGTAAGCAAATTTTGAGTATGTTATTATGATAATTAATAATTTTAGACATAGACTTCGCTGAAATTCACTGAACGATCTTGTTAATTCAAATTCAAAAACGAAATTTGTAGCAGAGAAAAGGTTTCCCAGTTTTCAGTATTAATAGTAAAATGTCCCGGGAATATAGTTTAAAATTTTCTGCTGAGCGCTGAATGCGTTTGAAAGTGTGAGATAGCATCTGTGCCTTACTTGTATGTTTACAACTGCCTACATTCTATTACGTGCCGAAATATTTTCGTTTTGACTATGATAATTAGGTGTATATACCGAAACTTTAAGCACGTTTTTCTTGATACCGCATTTTTACAATTGTCTGACATTCTCATTCAAAAATCTACTCCGTCAGTTTGTTTTTTGAAATATGTAAAATATTTTTTTTTAATACGAAATTAGAGGAAAATTTCATGAATTTTTTTTTAAGTCGTAGGTACAATTTCCTCAATTTTTAAATATTTTGCTTTTTTAATTTTTTTTTTAATTTATTGACATTCTACATAGTTATGTTTATATTATATGGAATTTTTTACAACCACTGCGAGCACTAATTCAGGCATTCATACTATTGGTAGTGTAGATTAAACATGTGATAATTACTGACCAATTGAAGTATACAAATATCCTAGGAATTTTATTAAAAAAATACTTCAAGAGTTTGCGGTGTGTTATATAGGGGAGAGCGGTGTCAATTGTAACAGGTGTCAATTGTAACAATGGTCGTTATTCCGCCATCTAGTAATTTTAAGTAAAAACAACAGTTCCAGAGTGTGTATAAGAGTAGTCTGATATACCGACTGAAATTTTAGAAGCCTTAACCCTACCAGTCAGTTTTTATTACAGTTAATAAAAAAACATGTTGAATAGTAAATGTCAGAGCAGTGATAATTTTTCTTTTGACGTTAAAATTATTGCAATTTGAGGTAAGTTGAAATGATTATATGATAAATAATTCTATTCTTTTTAACATATTCAAACTACTTTAAATTTAAAAAAAATAATATAGTAAAAATTTAAGTTTATTTGTTTCAAATACGGTTGGTGTCAATTGTAACAATGAATTTGGTGTCAGTTGTAACATGTTTTAATTTACGTAGGTACGTTTGTTAAACAATCATTTTTAAATTTAACCACATTTTTTTTAGTTTATTTTAATTGTATACTACTTCGGCTTATTTTAATTCTATAAATTCTCCTTTTCTACCATTGGAAAGGATTGGTTAAATTTTAGAATAATAATTTTTAAATATAATTTTTCCTTTTATAGTTACATGAAAAATGGTTAAACCTCGTGAAAGGAAAATGAATCGAGGTTCAGTAAGTCAAGCAACATACAAATCTGCTGCAGAGGAAGTAATGTAAAAGAAAAAAAAATCAATTCAAAAAGTTGCATAATTACTTAGATAATGAATTTTTCTGCCTGGAGTGCATGGAACCGTATTCTGAGAGCAAAGAAGATTGGCTACAATACATAACCTGCAAAGGGTGGGCACATATTAATTGTGCAGGAACGAAACGTAATTATTAATGTGTCAATTGCACATCAGAATAAAAAATTTCTATTTTCATTTTGAACGTGCCCATGAAGTAAAATTTAACAGAATAAAGTTTATTTTGTTTATTTAAATAATATAATTAAATAATAATAAACCAAAATTAAGGAAATAAAAGTTTCTTCATATGTACCTAATATTGTTTTTTATTTCTTTCAAATATGTATGTGTTACAATTGACACCAAGGCTGTTACTTTTGACACCACTGTGGTGTCATTTGTAACAAAACAAAATGTCACCTTTTTGTCTATTTATTTCGAAAACCAGATATAGAGAGTCCAAAAATTGGTAACTAATCGATTGCCAAGACTTGATTTAAGTGTTCTACCAAATTTTGAACGTTAAAAATAAAATCTGTGGGTATTACAGTGGTTTTTATCAAAAATGTTACAATTGACACCGCTCTCCCCTACGTGTAATACTACCTACTTGTATAGTCAAAATCGGAAACAGTGACTTCAGAACGAGAATTTTTTGAGCCTTTTTATATAACCGTGGCCAATATATACCTTATTATGAAAATAAAAGACATAGAATGACAAGGTCTATTCTTGGCCTATGGTACATATACAGAAATAAATAATATTATTAAATCATATATTTTATTTACAGCATTTCAAGGAACTTTCTATCCACTTGAAGAAAATTATAAATACTGAGTAGCTATAGGTTTTCTTTCTAATCGGTACAAGTATTTTTTTCGACATTTTTAAATCAGGTTTTTTCGCAGATATTGCGTATTTTTGGCAATTTAATTAACTGAACCATTGGCCAAGAATCGACCTTATTGATTGTAATGACCATTTATTAGACCATATCTATACATATAATAAAATTGTAACAAGACCATTTCTGTACATGGAATATTTTTTGAAAATTGTACTGATACAGTAAATAGTTATCGATGTACATACCAAAACAACGATTTTTAAAATTTTTGTCTGTCTGTCTGTCTGTCTGTCTGTCTGTTCACGCATCACGCAAAAACTATTGGACAGATTTTGATGAAATTTGGTGTGATGATAACTTATTACCTGGGTCAACATCTAAAATACTTTTTACTCCGGGAAAATTTCACATTCCCACGAGAAAATGGAAAAACCATTTTGAGCATGTGCGCACATTAGGCAAAAACTATTGGACGAATTTTTATGAAATTTGGTGTGGTGATAACCTATTACTTAGGTCAACATTTAAGATACTTTTTACTCCGGGAAAATTCCTCATTCCCACGGGAAAATAGAAAAACCATTTTGAGCATGTGCATGCATTACACAAAAATTATTATGCTTTGCAAGTTCTGTACAATTATTACACATACATACTTCTCATTGAGTTTATAACAATGCGTTGCGCGAACGACGTCGCGGGTACGGCTAGTAATTAATAAAACACACATAATATTAATTTCAAATTTATTTCTTCAATTCGGCATAACTGACGCCTATTGAATGTTATCTGGGAAATTATTAAAAGTACATCTTGTAGTTTAATTAAATATCATTTAGGGAAAGAAATCTATTGAAATTCTTTCCTTAATTACACAAAATTCATTTATTAATTAAAATAGTACCTACTTTGAATATTTCATTATTGTTCACACATGATTTCTCTGTTATATTTCCATGAATCGGTTAAAGATTCAACAAAAGGTTAGACATTCCATGAGCTTTGAATAATTTTAATTGTTTTAAGAGTTCTTTCTGACTGGAAGATTCAAATGCAGAGAAACTTCTGACTGGAAGTTTCTCTTGATTCTTAAAGGTAACGCTTCGACAATGCAATTCCGTGAAAAAATATTGTTTTAGCGTCATTGGTAAACCTATAAAAAAATAACCACTTTTCCAGTATATTAGACGTGACATAGTGACCAATTAAAATTCATTCTATATCCTAAAGGCACAAAATGAAAGCTCTATTAAAGTAATAATGGATTCAGGTGAAAAATAAGTAAAATTTAATGTTAAATTAATGGTTTTGAAGTTCAAAGTCAAACTTTAAAGGTAAAAAGTGATTACGTATGTGTTAAACAACTTGTCTCTCTTCTGTACCAACTTCTGGATACCCTGAAAATGCGTGGCAAATCAGCATCTTCGGCGAGCATGAATAACAATGACTCTCTACATCACCTGGTGACATTATCGTCTGAAAAAAGTCGAGGAAACGTCTCGGAAAACTCGTTTACGGTTATGACCCTTGTCTTGATAAATATACAATAATAGCTACAGAGGTCATCATTTTTGATTTTTACAATATAATTTTCTTTCAATATTTTCCACATATATCATCGAAATATCATGAAAATCATGATATATTAAATTGAAAAAGAAAATTAATAAAGATAATTTATTACACATGCCAGTCAATGCTTATAAAATAGAGACCTCATAAATATTATTTATAAATGTTTGTTTGTTTATGTTCAATATTTTCATATTTTTCGCAAAAAAAAGTAATTTAGTTTCTAGATAAAAATACTACATGTATAAATGTTTGTATAAGTACAAATAACGAGACTATATGCGAATGAAAAAAAAATTATGTCTCTGGCAACAAAATTATTTAATGATAATGGTCATAATTTATTGATAACAGTACCTACACTTATCAACAAAATACTAGACGAATAGTAATAGCGTTCAATTTAAACAAAATACATATATATAACGTAAAAGCCCCCATTATGGAACGGTATCTAATACTGGAACAGTTTTGACATTTACATATTTATTTCTTTAATTAAGTAAGGAAACATTAAATTCGAGGTGAATTTAAATTGAAAAACAATCATTCTATTAATAAGAATTTTTGTTATCAGACGTTTCTTTCAGAAATAACTTCATTAATATATAAATGTCAAAACTGTTCCAGTATTAGATATCGTTCCATAATGGGGGCTTTTACGTTAGTTCCTTTTAGTTGCAAGTACTTTGGGTACTAAAATCAACGAGATCTTATAAACATCATTTTTAAATTATCAGTGTCCGAGTTAGGATTGGAATCGAGCCAAGATCCGGATAATCTATTAGTCAGTCAGTCGATGAGTGCCCAAAACATTGATTTTTGTACGCTAGTATTTTGGAAATTGCCGGAAATGGAAAAAATTAAGGTTCCGTAAAAGTCAAATGTATACAAGTTGATTTTGTATATTTGCACTTTAATAAATCTACTCCGAAAACATTGCAAATTGTGTAAAGGTCAGATTTTTATCACTAGCCCCGTCAGAGATACAGGGGCTCAAATTTCTGAAATTTGTAAAATAAAAAAGTCAACTTTTGGAAGCTTGTAAAAATTAAAACATACAAGTTAAGCAGTTGAAATTATTTTTGAGAAGTTTTATCCACATATAACTGTTCCCATAAAAAATATAAAGCTGTAGAAGACACTCCTTCTATAAGAAAAAAAAAATATTCAAAAGTAAATTTTGCTAAATTTTGATATCCAACTTTAGTTGAAGTTTTCTTGTGAAAGAGACGAAAATAGGGTAAATATGGACATAACTTAAAGAGAGATTTACTACCTTTAAAATTGGATTTATTCTAACCTTTTAAAATGAACGGTTTGTGAAATATGTGCATATAAGAGGCTGCAAATACAAAAATCAGCGCAAATTGGAAAACAAAAATGGTCGCCACGCTTAAACGGTTTATGATAATTTTTTTTTTTTAAGTATTAAACAACTGGGAAAATATTAATTTTTTCTAAAATGGTTGAGCAACCACCTCTGGACCACTTTATTTGGACTGACCTTGTTATAAACCAAAATCGAATTGTCCGAATTTCATCAAAGTCTAGGGGCAGGTAGCCCAAAACGGGTAAGCTAAGACTGAACGTCCAAAAAAGTGGCTTTTGACCTCGATAAGCACATCTTCTTTACTTATTACGAGATAGAATAGTTATCGAATTGTAAAATGAAACTTCGCTTAAGAAATTTTTATACAATATTTATTTTTAATAAAGAATATACAAAATCTCTGCAAAAACCCACTTTGCCCGTATAGGTATCCTAAAGCGGACAATCCTCTTTGGGCAAAGCGGGTAAGTCCATTATGTATTTAAATACTGTTATTATTTTTTAATATAAACTTTCTTAATCATATAGAACTTAACAATAATAATAATTAAATAAAGAAAATTGAAAAAAGACAAAAATAATAAAATTATAACAATTAATTGTAACTTTTTTTATAACCTCCATATTCGAGTGTAATACTTCAGGTAGTTCCACATCAAAATCACCACAAACAAGGCTGAAATATTTTTTTCAGCTTTTTCCCCCATTCCGTCGTAAAAAGAAGATTTATTAATCTTTTTTCTTCCTTTGAACAGTTTTTTCCATTAAGGTGCTTCTATTTTGTCTACCCGCTTTGCCCAAAAAGACTTAATTTTGTTAACTTAGAATAATTTCAAAATGAAAGCCGATACATGTCTATCTTTTTCTACATTAAAAGTCAAATGACGCTTAACTAGGACATTAAACGACACAAGCGTTCAAGTGCAACTGATTGATATTGGTTGATATTCGGTTAATTTCGATATACACACGACCTGACAAAAACATTCGATACGATATACAAGCGCTTACCCGCTTTAAGAGGGGTACCCGCTTTGGGCGACCTTCCCCTAATCAAATAATCACTGATTATGCGGATAATGAAACTGGGTTATATTGTTTTAAAATAGAAGTATATAACTTTAGGGCTCTCAAAACGCTTAAGGGGAGGTTTACTTGAAAGTCGTTAAAAAAAAGCGATTTTTTTTTTTGCAGAAATTGGTAGCTAATTATGTGTAGAATATGTTCCCAAAGTGATTTTGCTGAAAGTAATTTAAGGGAAGGTTTACTTGAGATTTGATAAAAAAAATCGATTTTTTGGCGAAATTGATAGCAAATTATGTGTAGAATATGTTCCCAAAGTGATTATACTGAAAATAATTTAAAAACAAGATTCTTGCTCATTAACCGAATCCAGCTTTCTATAAAAAAAAAAATTCAAAAAACGTAGTTCACGCAATAATGAGTATTAAATATAAAATTTTGAAAATACGTTTCTTTATATATATTTTATAATATCTCGGAACTACAATTTTGGAGCTGGCGGACACGATAACGCAAAAACTATTCGATGGATCTTTTTTTTTAATTTTTATTTTAAAGATAATTCAATTCTTCGGCACCTCTAATTAAGTTCGATACACTTTCAATATTTTTTTTTTATTTTTAAATTTACTTTAAAGAGCGAAAAATAAGACAAAAATCGTAATCAAAAGTTCAAACATCCGCATTTTTTTTCTTTCAGCAATTTATTGATATTATAGGTAGAGGTGCCGGTACTCTTCATTTATTTTATAAATCTTTTTTTGTTTTTGGATTTCGGTGGTTTATTACCGGCGCTAGGATGCCCACCAACAAGGCATTGGATTTTCGGATCGTCACACTGAACTATCTATAAAATGGACACTTTTTTGTGTAGTCTAATATTTAATAAATATGTGCACAAAATTTGAAATTGATATTTACTCCCGTTCTTGAGAAAAAAATTCTAGAAAAATACATAATTTTTAAGGACTCTCGAGTAAACCTCTCCTTAAAATTGTATATAATAACTGGGAAGTTAATATTAATGTAATAACGTATAATATTCACTTTATAAATCAAATCACTTAGGTATTTTAATATATCAACCTATCTTTCAAAAAGGTATTTGTTAAATTTACTGCTCTTCACTCATTTAGATAAAAAACATTGTTTTTGTCACGACTTTACAAGTAGGTATTTCTTTTACATTTTTTTTTTTTTTTTTTTTTGAAAATAATGTAAAATTCCTGTGAAGAAGTAATTATTATTATCTTTTACCTACTATTGATAAAAAAAGGTGTAAAATATTTCATGTCTTGATATATTTCTGTGTTAAATAATTTCAAAAGAAATTGTCACTTCTTGTTATCTGAACACCAAGTGAATTTTTTAATAGGACTGAATGAATGGCAAGAAACCGAAGATCAGTTTTTTTTTTGTAGGTTGGTAACAATAGAATGAAAAGTAAATAATGTGATGTTTCACGGTGCTTGTTATTTACGTTTTAATTTTTTTTTTTTTTTTTTTTGAAAATATATTTTTAAAAAAAAATCCTATTCAATAGTAAACAATGAATTTTATAAGTATTAAATATCTGGTTGGTATTAATAATATGTATTTTTTTTTAAAAAGTCTTACATAATAATAAACACAAGTTTTCAAGGTAAAGACCGAAGATTTATTTTAATGGGAAACCATTATGGGCCACAAATTGGACGGAATAGCAAGAATATGGAATGTTTATTGGTTATTATTAAAATTTTAAAATGTTTAAATTTGTCTTTAAGGGTAATCTTAAGAATTACCGAAGAGTATTAAATTGGATATTAAAACTGAAATCAAAATTATATTAAGAGCCTTTTAGACGGTCATATCAGTTCTCAGTTCAGTTTCAGTTTCCGTTCTCGTTTCATTTCAGTTCGGAAGAAGGTTTGTTTTTACACGGTCCATTCAGTTCTCACTGTTCTCAGTCGTTTCAGTTCTTTGTATAATCTGAGTTGCCCTAAACAAAGTGTTTCATTTTAAAAGTCTTCAACTTATATCCTTATACTAGTTTAAAAGTGCTAATATAATAATAACTCATGAATGAAGACTATTTCACTGCAATAGCGTTAGCTGCTGAATTTAGCGTGCTGAAGAAAGAGCGGAAGAAAAGAAGTTAGTGGGGTAAAGCTCGGTTTCTAAAAGGAATTCATTGTCGCATATAAATTTAATGAAGGCACTTCGCTTAGAACCATGTGATTGGTTGAATTATTTACGAATGAATAAGGATACGTATCTCTTATTCCTTCCTGATTTTCATTCTCGCCGTTCATGGTAAATACAGTCGGCTGTTGGTCGGTGACGAGCGAAAGGAGACCATAATACCATAGTGATGGTTTCTATACCAGTTCCTGCTTCACTACTTTCGCTATCCCTAACTTTCTTATCTTCTTTGTTGTAAGTTGAGCGTAGGCTATTTATTTTAGATTTTACCATCGTATCCTTTATATTTCTTTAATATAAGAGTGTAAGCAACTTTCCTAATATTTACATTGTGGTAACGTACATCTGTTTTATTCCATGAACATGGTAAGGTTTTATAAATTTTAATAAATTCGACAACAAAATCGTGATCCTTGTTGGACATAGCGACAGTTGCCTATATAAAATGTGCACTTTGTCAGATTTTCAAGAAAACTGACGTGAGCGAACGGATTGAGGCATGATGCGCTTGTTTACACATACGATTTCTAAGAACTGAAACGAAACAAATAGGTCTATCCATCCTGTCAGTTCTCAGTCTCCGTTTCAGTTCTCCTTTCCAATTTTGATTTTTACACGTAGGAAAAACTGACAGTTCGACTGAAACTGAAACTGAACTGAGAACTGATATGATCGTCTAAAAGGCCCTTTATACTTAAACTTAACCGTTAATCTGAAAGAAAATGAACCGAGTTTAAAAAGTTCTTCTCTGTGATTTCGTTCGAAAAAGTTAACTCCTTTCTATTAATAATAAAATCATTATTATAAGTACAAGTAAAATTTAAAAAAAAATCAGTGACGTTTCTGCAATTAGTTAATTAATTAATATTCGTATATATTTAATAGATCAAGAGTCGGTGGTCAATTTTCATTGGTTATTTGAATAGTCGGTTATCGAGAGGATGTGGTCTTGGATTCTTACTCGACACAGAAATGCAATTCTGACACGCCCCCACGGCCGGATTGAGTCATGCCTAACGTTCAAACAGAGTAGAAAAGGACAGTTCTGGCTTTTCGGTAACATCGTTTACGCAAAATTAGATCATCAGTTTCGATACTTGGTAACTTTTTCTGCGCTTTTATTACCCTTTGGTAGTATGCTAGTGAGCTAGGGTAAATATAATAGAAAACGTTTCTTAAGAACAGTGTGATCTCTGATACTTTCTGATGCATCACATTGCGTTTTAAGTTATATTACTAGCACGGATACACAATAACTTGACATTTTTTTCTAAAATAATTACAAAATTTAATATAAGTCGGGATTGTTCTGTTGACAACTTGGAGAGAACTTTGCTAAAACGTTTTTTATTGGTCAAAAATGTCAGAATTCTCACTTTTTGAACGTTAGGGATAACTCAACCTGGCCGAACGGGCTTGCCAGAACTACGTTTCGATATTGAATATAGGGATCCAAGATCCTATTCTCTTAATGCGACGTCTGTCGAAATAACCATCACAAATTCGTCACTGACTCTCCGGCTATAATTCACAACTTTCTGTATACATGTACAACTCAAGCATATTAGGAGTGCCGTTCTCCTCTTTCTTTCTTTTTTCTTTTTTTTTTTTGAACAAATCTTAATTTGCATTTAATTCTACTTATTCTACGATATTATTACATCAGCTTTTATATCTAAAACGTAATTTAAATGCATATACGAATTCGCATTTTCTATAATATTGATATATTTATGTGCATACATAGATCGTCGCCGGATTGTACAATCAGCCAAATTACAAAATGTCTGGCGGTTTTACAAAACGTCGCTGTGAAGGCATCATGTTTATTATATTTTGTCGTATTGCAAAATTGTCCTGATTTGGAAATTGTATCTAACAATTCACATTTTGAAAATTTAATTAGGTATAATGAATTTTTGGAAAAAAGTCACCAGTTTTTATAAAATGTTTTTTTTTTCGCTACGTACGTTTCGAGACCATATATAATCTCATCCCCAGGCCTTAAATAATATAGTATACAAATGTTTTCAGAGTAAACATTAATTAAAAAGTAATTAAACAGTAATTCAAAAGTTTCGTACTGTTTTGGTCAGGAATAGCTAGGAAAGCAATATTATCTCAATAAACAAATGAATTATAGGAAAAAATCGTCGATGGTGCTTCACCTGCTTATAAGTCAGTTGAAGCCCTTATTTAATATTTTTTAATTTTAGTTATTTGTAGACGGGTACTTTAACATGCTTGTTTACAAAAAACAGTACGAAAAAATGGCCGATATTGACACATGCACACAAAAATAAATTGTGATGAAAAGGCTTATAGTATGCATGGAATTCCCTATGACTCATTTACTAAACCAATACAATTTTGAAGATGTCGAAACTTGTCATCGTTTGACTAACATATTATTCAGTTCATCACCAACTTTCGTAAATATCGAACGCATTTTAATATCCATAGAAGATGAATATAGATAATAATCAGTACAAACGTGCTGTGCTACATTTTTTATTTTTGTGTGGTGAATCTGCCAGGTCTGCAGCGATAAAAATTAATAGTGTACCTACATGGTGAGCACACTATTAGTGTAAGGACTGCCCAGAAATGGTTTAAAAAATTTCAAGTTGGAGAAAGCAGCATTGATGATAAACCCCGTTCAGGACGTCCTGTTAATTTTGATGATGGCATTCTTCGAAATCTTGTGAAGTCAGAGCCACAATTAACAGTGCATCAGATCGCAGAAAGGATTAATTGTCTTTGATTGTGTTTTTTTATATTATTAAAAAAAATACGCACGAACTGGCCTAATGTTTTGTAAAACTGCTAGACTAATCGGACTAATTCCACAATCCCGCAGCGACATCTATACTTATATCGATTATTATATAGATGCATATGATGAAGTGCTTTTAATTTTATTGAAAGCTTTCAAGCACTACTGTTGTTTGCTGTTCAGTCGATGATACTTTACCACGAGCTTACAAGCTACCATGGTCTGCGATAGTAGCTCCAGCAGTAAGCACTGTGTGTGTTCGGGGGACTTGAATGATGAATCGAATATAAGTAGCTAAGCATAAATTAATGAGTGATCTCTTTTAAGTGATTATTCTCGCTTTTTACACGGTTTTGTTCGGATTCATTATATATTTTACCTAATTTATTATTGCTACTTAACAGGAAACTAAGTAGTTGATTGTAAAAAAAAAATTAAAATTGGTTGGAATTCTTTTTTAAATCGATTACGAAAAGACGAAAGGAAATTCAAAGAAGTATGTATATAGGTATGATTATAACAATCAAAACCAACGGCTAGAAAGTATTTGTAAAAAAATTAAGGAGATTCGCTAAAAAAAATAAATCGATTTTTTTTCTTCCTAATCATGCCCCCTAAGGTGTTAGAAATATTCTCCTAAAATTTTATTTTAAAAAAATTAAAAATCGAAAAGTTATGGGCATTTTAGTGCACGCACTTTACTATAATTCAATTAAAAAAAAAAAAAAAAAACTTTAAATGCTTTTTCGCACAAGTACATTTTTTGACATGGTTCCTCATGTATCTCAAAAAGTATTTGAGATATATCGACATAAATCAAAGTGTACATCATTCCTCGATACCGTCATTTTAGCAGGAACTAGGATCTTTTGGTCCCGTAATATATTTTCAAAATGACGGCTGTTTATAGTCGAGAAAAAGCGGTGATTTTTAAGAATTTATATTCAAGATGCGATTTCTCACTGGTTTTTTATTTTTTTTTTTTAAGATCCTAGTTAGTGCCATAACTGCATATTTGTATGCCTATATATATTTTCAGACAATTCTTAATTTTTTGATTTTGGTTCACCGGGGACTTCAGAACGCGAGGAACCATCAAGGGGGAAAAAGCTCGCAGTGCTGAATTCAAAGCCATTTATACTCAACACATTTTTGAATTTAAAAAAAAAAAAAAAAAAAAAAAAAAATTGTAATCTCAAGACATGTAGAAACAATGTTGTATATTTAGATTTTTAATAAAATATTTATTTGTATAAAAAAAAATCTGGAAATCTGGCGTTGGAAAAATCTGAAAAGCAGTTTTATTTAGCGCGAAAATAGCGCGAAATTCCTGGGTAAGCTTGTTTATATTATCGCCGTTGGTTTAGATTTTGTCGTGTTCACATTTTTGCTGTTAAGGAAAGGATTTTGGAAAATAATCACCAGTTGTAATTTGAAAAATTATTTTTATTCAGAGCGACGTACGTTTCGGGGTTTTCTAAATCATCCCCCTCATCAGGCCTTATCAATAAAATAAAATAAAATAAAATTAACAATGTTAATTTTAACAATGTTAATAGTTTATATCAGGAATAAAATTTCTTTTTAAGAAAAAAATATGTTGGGTACTCTCATGAGCTATTACATCAAGTTCATACACGAAGAGAAAATTCATATAAAAATTACTGTGCTCAGCACTACAATCGACGTGTAAAAGGCGAACATATTCAATTTTGTACGGTAAAAATATAAAAATTATAATTAATAATAGAAAATTTAAAGGATAGAATATTGTTTCCGTAACATTAGCTCCGTAAAATTTGTAAAACAGCACAGTAAAAAGTTCCATTGCCAACAAAAAAATATTTTTTAATTGTTTTTCTTACAAGAATTACCATGCTGTATTATAATATTTGAAATGCTATCTGTTAATAGTAGAAAGAAAAAAAGAGAAAGAAGGTTGTGTGTGTTGTGAACGCTGTTGAAATGTACCTCACTCATAGCAAGTCACATAGCCAACCATAGGTGTGGACGACCAACTTGGTCGGACGGGTCGAACCAAGCACCTTGATTCATCAGACTGTCTTACAAGCAGCAAGCGGTATTCATTACACTGTCTTAGAGGACGGGGATGTCACCGTTTAATTCATCATTTTGTTACTTCACTATCGTTAGTATTAGAATATATTGTTGGCAATCATTTTTGTATGCATCATAAAGAATCGAAAGTCGGAAAAGATCGGGCATCTTCGAAATTTTTACAGGTGCAGCCCAAGCAACATAAGGTTGCGGGTCAGAAGCGCAAATGAAAGAGTACGACAACAATAATTAAACTATAACATATATGCATAAGTGTGTGATAAAAGTTGTGTTAGCACATTAAATTTTACCATGCTAGCACATATTTTTTATTTTGGTCGTCGACCGCGCACGCATTATAAGAGAGCGTGGTAATTTTTCTGAAATTTTATCTACAAAAATTATATGATTTTTCTCTCCGTGTAGTAACCATTGATAGTACGGAACATTATTTGGGCAAGTACAACACGCACCTGACCATCTTCTTTAAATCGGCACTGTCAATTCGCTTAATTATATCAACTACATTACAATTCTTCGCTTGTACTCTTTGGGTACTAATTAGTCTTTACAGAACAACTATGTACAAACAATTTAATATTTACTTATTTATTTTATATTTATTTTATTTAAAACATCAAAAACTCATCTTAATTTGCATTGATAATGAACTGCGATGCCCTAAGAAAATAAAAAGTTCATGTAAACTTGAATGAACTTATTTTTCTTTTAACATTTTGTGAAAAACTTCGTCTGTTATTTAAATACAAAAAGAATATTTTCAAACAATAACACATAATTGATTTAAAAACAAAATTTGAAAATAACAATAATCATTTTACCTTTTCCCTTCATTATTATTTACTTTTTGTCGAGGAAAAAGTTTTCCACTTGTAAGCACTTGTAGGTACCTACGTGTACACCTTTCTTAATTATGAAAATTTATTCTACAATGTTGGTATTTGTGCGTGAAAATACTTCGGTAAGATATTTTTCTGTTCAATGTTTGTAAAATTACTTTCATTCTCAACGGCTTGAAGAAATATATACAAAATTTTTGAAAGAAATTATAAGTGTAAACACAAGGGAATAATGAAAATAATTTTAATAGAAAATTAAGGTGTTGTGTTTGTAAGCGAATTTTACTTGGTAGATAAGGGTGTTAAAAAATCAATTTTGTTTCTGGGTGTACTAAAATAGCGGAAGCGTTGTGACCGCTTTCAAAATATGAACATTTTCACGTGTATTTTACGTTTTAGAGTCTCCCGAACAATTTTGATTTCGGGTTTGTTAGTCTGACCGTCTGTGTGTCTGAAAATCCCACCAAATGGCATAATTTTGAAATTATTCGACCATTTTTTATGTAATTTTTAGAAATTATGCGGTTTGGTTCCATATTTTACCTACACAGTAAAAAAATTTGTGGTCTACGTAAAAAAAAACTAATGGTTAAAATTTTTGTGTTAAATAAGTAACACAACCCTGCGTTAATGTAACATTTCCTGTTTGTGTTAAATGAAAATATTAACACAAATTTCGATTTAAGGGCAGGGTAAGGTATTAAAATATTTTTATTTTTGTATTTTTTTTTTTATTTTTTTTAACTGAATGCACAGTATCTCAAGAATATTGTCTCAAAATTTCAAGTTGATTGGAGCAAGATTGACGAAGTTATAAGCATTTTTGTTGTTACCTGGCAGATGTTTCGCTCTCTATTTATATATATTCCTCTCTCAGTTATATTATAGAAATTTCAATAGAAGTACCAACGTGTTTATACCTGGACTGTGTATTTTGTCAGTGTAGGGTACAAAATTTAGTTTAGCAGTAAGTATTCTAAATCAGTTTTATACAAGAATTTTTAAGTGTTCAAAACTTTAAAGCGTTTTCCCCACAGCTCACGTTTTCAAAGTCGGTGTCCCGCATAACTTCAAAATTACAGCACCGATCCTTTTGAAATTTTGAACACTATTTCTGTACATAATTTACGAGGTAATGCTGGAGAGTTTTTTTCAAATTTGTTAATAATTTTTATTTTACGATAACAAATTAGCCAATGTTTTTCGCAAAAATCGTGTTTATCCGTTCTAAGTGCTCCAAAAAAGTGAAAAGTTGAAATTTCGAAAAACCTACCCAGCGTTACCTGAGGAAAACTATTATCTAACGAATGAACTTTAATTTTTTTATTTCGGATGATCGAGCACCAAGTTGTGAGGGGCACCGCAATTCTCCTTTTTTTCGAGACACGTTCGAATAATTGCTGCCATTACTGTATTTTTTAATATTTCTTCGTGAAAATTTTATACAATATTCTTCGAATGTTATACTTTAATGTACCGCTGGTTTTAATAAAGAGATTTTAACTGTGTCGTCCCAAAAAAATAACAAACACATGCCTTTTTTACGAATTAACCTTACCCTCTCCTTAACAGAATAAAAATGTTAACCTGTTTTGAACAACAAAGAAGTAACACAATCTTTATGTAAAGCAAAAGAATGTTATAAGTACGTAAGTTACATCAGAATATACATATATCTACCAAAATATATTTAACAAAAATAATATAGAGTAGAGTAGAGTAATTCTTATTATTAAACAAAACCGAAAAATTATTATTTTCAGTTATTGACGAATATAGTTTTATTAAACGTTTAAAAATGAAACAATTTTTTTCCATTTTAAGGTAATTTTGTTACAGATTCAGTTACAAAAAATCACGTAAGCTTACTTGAGATTGTATATTATAATATTATAATATGCAATCTCAAGTAAGCTTACATGATTTTTTGTAACTGAATATTATAATATTATAATCGTGATTATAATATACAATTTCAAGTAAGCTTACATGATTTTTTGTAACTGAATCTGTAACAAAACAACCTTAAAATGTAAAAAAATTGTTTCATTTTTAAACGTTTAATAACTGAAAAAAATTATAATTTTTCGGTTTTGTTTAATAATAAGAAATACTCTACTCTATCTATATTCTAATGTAACTTACGTACTTTAACAACTCTGATAAATCTGAAAAATTAATAGAAAATGTATGTCCTCATGGTGTTAAATCATTGTCACAAATCTTGTGTAAAGATTTGATACATATGCTTTGTGTTAAAATAACACAAAAACATATGTCAATTTTAACACAAATTTTTTAACTGTGTACTACTAGTCCCATTTCGTTTAAATTTTGAAAGTATTTTCAAAGGTTTAATTGGCTTGTCAAACAAAATGGACCAAATTAACGTATTATCCTTGTCCAACACATAATGTGGAATTGGGAAAGAACATTCTAAGATCTAGAGTTACAAGTGTCAATCACATTTCCGCCGTTTTCCTCCAATCTTTCTTTCCTGAGCGACTGGAAATTTTGAATAACTCTCATATCGAAACTCAATATGCGATGAAATATTACTTTCTATAAGTACCACAGCGGTGACAATATTATTTTTCGTTGAATTGTGCAAAATTTTAATACTGTACGGTCCGCGCACTTTCACAGTAAGCTTCCTCAGGGCCCGGCAATACTTTTAAAGAATTTAAAAAAAAAATGATTCCACATGTGTAAACATACACATTTACAATAAAAGCCATAACAGACAAACACATTGATGATAATAAAAAAATATTTAAGAAAACACAGACAATTAAATATTTTTGTTACAATTACATATACCTACACATTTCAATACAATTACAAAAAAAATAATATTTTTAAGTGTTACGTTAACCTTCTATGAATGTTTACAAGGACCAACACACAGAGAGTCCGTTTGTTGTAAGTCAATACCTGTTTGCGATAAGATCGCAGACATGTGTGATCATATGATTGTGATCGGCAGTTCTATACGGTTGTTCTGGCTATTCTCCGATGCTGTGAATGCCGACCGTAAAATGTTAATAAAAGAGTCTCGCTTTTTATTATTAAACGTTCCACATATTTTCAGTACATCGAATCAAAAAGCAAATCAAAATAAATAGCGGGATTAAATTTTTTAAAAGCCTTATTAATCAAATTAATATTTTTTTTTAAACTTTTTGATTTGATGGCGTTCGTACGTATAATTGTTGGAGTATTAAACCAAAAAAAAACTTGATAACCCATTTTAATTTTGCCTTTTTTTTTTACAAAACACGTAATATCTAAATAAATAAATGGTGTGTCATTTTGAAAAATATATGAGGCTTAACAGATTAAACTGATTAAAAGTTGAAAATTGTGCCGCTTTACATCATTACACAGAAAATCCCTTTTAGCTTCAATTTTAAATTAAAAATTCTTTTGATCTTGCACGGTTTTTTTTATTATGATCATATGAATGTGTGGTATAATGTGACTTGGGTATTTTAATTAGGATTAATATTTGCATGGAAAAAAGTTTAACAGCCTCATTATTTGAAATTAATATTTGGAAAAAAAGGGTTGTAAATTTGTTCAATAATGTGTAATTGTTTAATTTCACTTTTTCCTTCGAAAAACATATATATATATATATATATATATATATATATATATATATATATATATATATATATATATATATATACAGGGTGGAAATGAAATAACTGTGCCACTACAGGCAGTGAAACATTCCACCTGACAGTAAAAGATACTGGGTAAAACGTATCCAAAAGAGCATATAACATTTAGAAATGCATCGTCACATTAGAATTATTGTTAACAAGTTAAAACATGAGCAATGGGGAATTTGACTAGTTTTGGGAAACTATTTTAAAATATGCATATTTATGTATTATGCATGTATATAATTTTAATTTTTAAAAATAATGCTGAAAATCGTTAGAAAAAATTAACTTAATATTTGTTCTCAAAATTTGCGCGAAGACGTTCAGTAGCTTCAATTACGTCACATTTTCTCAGGTGTTATGTAACTAAGAAAAAAAAATTGTTTATTTTTCACATTACTAGGAAAAAAAATTGTTGATTTTAAAGAAAATTAATTAAATTTAAATTAATTTCCATAGTTATGTTTGCTAACCGGAATTTACGTAGCGACCCTAGTGGTGAAAGTGTTGAAATATAAGAGAAAGCAACGTCACAGCCCGTTTCTGGTGACGTAATTTATAGTTGAAAAATATTATTAATTTTTTTATAATTAAATAATGATAGTTAGGGTCAATTAACATAATAAATTGCTGTCTTTTATAATCAATTTTCATTAAAATTTATTTTTATTGTTTTTCTTTGATACTGTCAAATACCCCATTATACCTAACCAAAAAAAAAAAAAAAAAATTCCAAAGACGTATTTCTTTTTAATCAATTATTGCTTTTCTCTTTTTTGGCGCCAACTTTTTTCCAATTTTCTACGAATGTGGGTACTCAATCCTTTTTTAATCATCATCGAAGAATGACCGGTCAATTCAGTTACATCCTGTATATTATCCTAATGATACACACTGTTTCAATTCAAAAAATATATTGTTTCTGCTGTGAAGTTTCAATAAGTAGGTATTTAGGTTTTAGTAATTTACAAAAAAAAAAAAAAAAAAAAAAATACAATTATTTTTACTCTGTAAAACATAATAGTGCCCTAAAGTGTTCAAAAAGGGATAGAACGTCATAAACACTAATCTTTATTAATGTCAATACGTTTTTTTTCGAATTACAAAAAAAGAGTAACTATGTAGCTATGGTTTATTTCAGTTAAATTTAACCATGCTTCGTCACTTTGAATTTAAATAATTTCCGTTTTCTTGGCTTTATCTCTTTCATTATTGCATTTACGTAAATTTTAAGTTTGCAGTTTGTTTTTAGAAAACAATTGAAGATTGATTTGTTTCGAATATAAGAATTATTTAATTTTTTAACGAAAACTAATGATCAATTGTATCTGAAATGCGGTATATATACAACCTATTAAAGGATCGGGCAGACCGGTACGGTCTACTATAACACGACTATTAGACTATAAAACTATTTAGATAAAAAAAAAAAACGACACAGCAAGTGTTTACATGTGACACACTCTGAAATTATATAGAACGCCGATAGCAACTTGGAAATTATTTTAAAAGCTTCTAATTTAAGTCAAAGAGATATTGTTTAGTATTGATATTAAAGTACAAAAAAATTTTTTTTTTTGAATCAATTTATTTGGTTTTATTATTATTATTAGCACTTGAAGTTGGCGCCTCAATGAAAAGCACGTGGATGACTCCAGTGATTTTGACTCTTGAGGACATCTGAAATCAAAAATTCTTAATTAGTCTTAATCTATAGGTATGTCATTCTGATCGGAACTAGAATTAATTGTTTTCACCCTTAACTTTCCATTTTACAACCCTGTTTGTGCGACAAAAAAATGACCGAAAAATTTTTTTTCGAAGGCCGCTGTTTTGTTATTTTTTAATGACATATCTATAGATTAAGACTAATTAAGAACTTTTGATTTCAGATGTCCCCAAGAGTCAAAATCAGCCGGACCATCCACGTGCTTTTTTTGAAGTGCCAACTTCAAGTAATAATAATAATAATAGTAATAGAACAAAATTTAATTTATTCAAAAAACGTTTTTTTGTTAGGGTAAGTGCGGGAGAGATGCCGCAGTAACCATAGTTCGTCCGTTGATTGATAGATAGCGCTATTAATGTTAAAATAAGTTACTTATTTAAGCTGTATATGGTAACATTTATGATTAGTCCATCAGTTTAGTAATTATCCAACTTTTTATTATTATTGAAAAGTAAGTTTTTTAACATAATATTTTATCAAGCATTTAATTCATTAGAATTTAAGAATGCATATTTCACTGTTTTAATGAAAATGAGTTTTGTTATTAATTTAGGTATATTTTAAAAGTACTGTATAAAATTTTTGGTTAGAATTCCACACTATGCTTGCTATAGCAACATCCGGGATCTATCCCAACAAAAAGGAAAGACGTCGCATTTAAAGTTGGTATAGATGCCGCATCATATTACATGTTAAAATCATAGACTTATACCTTATTATGCAATTTTTTTTTGGACTGTAAATTATGCCACGTAAATATAAAAGATCCATTAATGAATCAGAAAGAGCTCTCATATTAGTGAAGATAACGAAAATAATGATGATTGCCTGTGTATTGAATGTTTTGAAAGGTACTCAGAAACAAATAAAAATTTGACTGATTAAGATGCATTAAGTGCCAAAAATGGTTACATATGGCATGCATCATGTATGGAGATGTGTGTAAAATGCAAAATTTTTAATATGAACTATGCGGCGTCCCTCCTACTTTGATGCGGCATCTTTCCCATAGGTGTGGGAGAGACGCCGCTTTGCAGGCTCTACAAAAATATTAATTATGAATCCTTTATGACTCAAAATTTAAAATTATTTATAAATAATTTTAAAGAACAATTTTCACATTTATTGTGTACCAACTTTCAAATTAATTAAATGCATACTTTAAGAATTATCAAGTGTTTTCAAAGTGTGCGACATCTCTTCCGCATTCACCCTACCTTAAGATGTAAATAAAAACATATTAAAAATTCAAAACTTTTCATTTGTTCTTTGCCAAAAAAAATGTCCCTAAATATAGGCATGAAAAACAGGGCGTTACCAGACTACTACCTTAATAAATGCATGTGTTTTTAAAAATGACTGTTTAAATTGCTCACTATGGTAGGAATTGTGTAGTAAATGCTGATTTTATTAGTTAGCTTTAGTAGTGATGCACATGGCGTAACGAGGCCATTATTCAACATAAAAGCTTTGTGTGCTTTACGAGAAAAATAGCATGAAAAAATACAGTAAGTAAATAATGGGATTTTCATGGTTACATGAATTTGTTAAGGTAATGATGTATAATTGGAAATATTAATATTATTTTTGAACAGAATTTGTACATACTTGGACAAGAATTATTTACAGAAATTTCGTAGTTTCCTAACAGTGACGTAGCGTGCCTTGGAGGGGCCCGCTATTCAAAATTTGTTGGGAAGCCCAAATAAAGGGTAACGATTTCTCACAAAAGAAACAAAAATGCTTGCATTAAATTAAAATAAATATTTATTGATTATAAGTTATCGCTTCCTCCTAGAAATTGAACCTGGTCAAACAATTCAAGTTAAATATACACTTTTCGTGCCTTTTTTCCGGCAAATTGATTTATTAAATCATCTATAGCTGAAAACGGTTTCAATTTTTCTAAAATTTCTGCCTCTATAGACAATAGTCACAAGTCTGATAGCCGTTCCTTCCCCATCGAAGTCTCTTTGTCATTTCTGAAGTAAAAATTCTATTATAGGCACGTATGACAGTTTTTAGGGGTACTCAGAGATTTTGACCTCTGAGTATCCCTCATAGTTTTGCACTTTCCACATTCTAACGTGTGACCAACTTGCACTTCACCAAACTTTCTGCTGAACTCAGTTCGCCAAGTTTTTGGGGTAAAGGGGGTATTTTTCTTTATTACAAAAATAAAGATTTAAAACGTTAATTCTGGACCTAACTATTAATAATTTAATAGTCGAACGTATAAAATTAAAAATTAATTAGATTTTTTTCGTAATTGCTAATTTTTTTTTAATCTTTCTTGTTAGCAGTAAGGTATAAATAAAAAAAATATAATTGACGCCTATACTATTAGGTACATGATTATTACTGTGTCGTTTATGGATATTTAAATGATTTTAATATTACCTACATATTAAATTACCTAAATGATTTTAATATTACCTACATATTAACAGTAAATTACTATCAAAAAAATGCAAACTTTAACAATATTTTTTAAATTCATTCAAATTCAATTTAATTGCGATTATTGCGATTAATTTTGCTATTTAAATATATTAGTTTTTGACATTTGACGTTTTGAAATTTTACTCAAAATATACATACGTAATTTACACATGCTACCTATATATATAGTGAGTATACCATAGAACACTAGAAGCCAACTAACATAAAAAAAGTGAAATTCGCTTGGAGTCATTTGTAAGCCAGTCACAGCTTAAGGTGGTTACCTTGTGACATGCTAGTAGAAAAAATTGTAAACCTACAATTACTTTTTGTTTAATGGATAGATGTGTTGGCACCTACTACTTTTGATAGTGTTATGTATGCATACTATCAAATATAGCCTGTCCATGTACACTTACACTATCAAAGGTTTTTATGATAAACAGTTTGGCATCATCGCAGTTTATCCCAACAAACATAATGTTATTTGTCTATCATACAGACCACTGAGTAATGTGTCATAGAGTGTTATTCTATTTTAATACATATTATCAGGTATCGGACATTTTTCGGATCATACAGTATCGTACTTTGTATACGCAGGTATGTTTACTTGATGTTTTGATGAATTGCAGGTTTTTTCGGACAGGTCAGGACCGTACTTATTGCAATAAAATTTTGCAACTAAACTTCATGAAATTGTGCACATTTGAATGAATGGAACTGGTCAAAAATTACATTTTTCGCCATTTAGAATACTAGCGGCTTTTTTTATTTGAGAAAAATAAGAGAATCAAAAAATCGAAAAAAATTTTGTAAAATTCATTGACAAGTTGTTTATATATTGTTCATATGTTGAAAAGTTGAAAATATTTAGACGGTCCACTATAATACCTATCAGATACATATTTGCTAAGATTTTTTGTTACAGAAAACAAATTTCTAATAAACAACTATACTTCTTTTTAAATTGAAAACAATAAAAAAAGATGGATTTATTTAATTTAAATGACAATATAAACAGAAACTCGTTCGATAGTCAATAAAAATTATAGTGGCACTTTTCAGTTTTGGCAGGTCAATAATAACAATTTAAAAAAATGTTTACATAAGATACGTGGAAATAATATTTTTATACGGCATACATATATGTGTGTGTGTGTTCTATACGTATGTTTATCAAAATATCTAAGTATTCATCTTTTATTTATATTAATCACAATATTCAATCACACAAAAGTCAATATACCCGCGTATACAAAACACGATACTGTCTGATCCGAAAAATTTCCGATACCTAGTTATATATATGGTGTTTGTTACTTTGTGGTGTGTGTACACATTATACATAAAACATAAGATACATGACTATAATACATACCATACATACCATACCTACATAGATGTCGCCTGACATATTACGCTCGTATAGGGATGTCGTTTTTTAAAAAAAAAATCGATTTTTGAATCGATTCGTATTTGTCAACAAAAGAATCGATGCTTAAATTATCGATTGTATTCAAAATCGATTCCAAGAAATCGATTCAAATTTGCTGTTGCAAAAGTGGCGGTAATTTTTAAGTAAAAATTTATAATTCAGAAAGATGAATTTTCGAAGTCTTTTAAGAAAAAAATATTAAACGTGTACATACTTAATTACCAACATTTTTTTTTTAAATCTTATTCTATGGTATAGAGATGAATCACACCATCACAACAAAGTTGACAATTTTTGTTTTCATTTAATATAAAATGTTAATTGTATAAATATTATCTAAATTGTACTAAATGTTGAAAAGTTTTTATTTAATTGCATACAAAGTTTTTTTTATAGATTAAGGGATAAAAAAAGAATTAAAAGTTTTTTTCTAAATTCCCCGCCTAAACTTTATTGTTTTGTAAGTACATGGTACAGTTGTCAATTTGTAAATTTTGACAATTTGATTTGATACATAGAGATTTATTATATGCATTTGATGCTTAAAATTTAATAATCGTAGTACCGATAATAGATTTAAATTTAAATTAATAAATAAATAGCAACATATAAATAAAAACGCAATTTATATTTTGAAAAAAAAAATCGTTTCACGATTTCCATAAAATAAAAATCGATGTGTGAATCGATCTCAAAATCAATAATCGATTAAAAATCGGTTTTCATTCTTCCGATTAATCGATTTCTCGATTTATCGATTAAAAAAAGACATCCCTACGCTCGTATATATGTAATTTTTTACTGAACAAATAGATAATTCTTATATAAAAAATAAAATGTCTGCTCAGTTACGGCATAAAGGTAAATATATTAAACAAAAAGTCCTGAAGAAAAAATTGAAATTTGTTAATCAGATGCGTGAAGGAAAATTAAAAAAAAAATCGGAGATCGAATCTAACCTAGACGATGGTAGAAGTGTAGTTGAACTTAAAGAATTGGCAAAAAATCTAAGGTGTTGTCAATGTAAAGACCGCATTTATTTGGAAAATACTAAGAAAGAGATTCATTTAGGGTTGAATTCTGTTTTATGGATTAATTGTGAAAAATGTAATATTTTAACGAAAGTTCCAACTGGAAAATTTCACACGAAAACTAACAAGACTTCTAATAAAAAATACAGTGTATCTGATGTTAATACTAAAGTTGTCATGGGTAAGATTTATTATTTATAATATTTATTCATTGTAAGAGTAATTTATCAAATAATTATATAGTATATTTTATTTATGTTATTGTTACCAGGTTGCATAGATGCTGGTGTAGGCCATACAGCATTAAATAAAATACTAGCTTGCTGTAACATTCCAGAAATAACTCAGGCTTTGTACAAACGATATGAGAGGGAAGTAGGTCCAATAATTGAAAAAGAAGCTAAACAAAGTTGCAAAAGAGCTGCCGAAGAAGAACGCAAATTAATACTGGAAAATATTGACAAATTATGTGTTGAGTTGTAAGGGCTTAAATAGTTTATTGTCAATGATCTGTTGATAAATTCTAAGCTATTATTTATTTATTTATTTATTTTAGACCGATTGAGATTGCTGAGGAAATTTATCCACATTACTGCAAACTTCATAAATCTATTACTTCTTCTTCATCTACTTCAGTTGAGATATTTGATACCAATATAAATGATATAATTAGCATAATTGTATCGTACGATATGGGCTGGAGTAAGCGAGGAAATGGAAAAACCTACGACAGTTTAAATGGTTACGGGTGCATTATTGGGTTTTTAAGTGGAAAAATTTTAGATTTTGCCACGCGCAATCGTAAATGTAATATGTGTGATGCTGGCCACCCTAAAACAGATCATGATTGCCGCAAAAATTTTCAAGGTAGTGCTAAGGCAATGGAGCCCTCTGTAGGAGCAGAATTAGTTGTTGATAGTGAAATTCTAAAAGAATCCAATCTAAAAGCTCGTGTTGTAATTGGTGATGAAGACAGCTCAACGATAGCTTCTATACGCAATAAAACTACCGAAAAAATTTTTAAACTTGCTGATCGCAATCATCTTCGGAAGGCATTTGTGAATGATTTATATGCAATACAAAAAAATTTCAAAGAAATGAGGCAAAAGGGAGCCATTCTACACTTAAAAAAATGTTTCAGTTACGCTGTCATTCAAAACAAAGGAAAAAGCGAAAGGCTTGCAGCTACTTTATGTTCTATTCCTGATCACGTGTTTAATCAACATGAAAACTGTGGAAGTTGGTGTCATCATCATTCATCAGAGAATTCTATACCACAAACAATTATATTTAAAGATCCAGATCTACATGTAACATTAACACAAATTTTCTCAAAATATGCTAAAAATGCATATAAATTTTCAGTAGCCGCATCAAGTGAGGGTAATGAGAGTGTCAATAATGTCATGGGCCATAAGTCACCAAAAATTAACTGTTACAGTCGTAGTGAATCATCTGATTTTCGATATGCCAGTACTGTATGTACAGTAAATGACGGTGAATCTCATTTAATTAATGTTGAAAAAGGACTGTTATTATCACCTGCGAAACGTTTAAAAAAATTCGCACGTAAGAAAGACTCGGTTAGAACTAGAAGAGCTACAAAAGCAAAATTACCTGTCACTAAATTACGGAGAAATATTTTAGCTCAAAATAGAGAACAATTACGAAAAAAAAATGAAAATTCGGAAGGTATGCAATATAAATCAAATTGTGGATTTTCATCAAATGAAATAAATACAAATTTCAATTTAGAAGATCAAATTAAGCATATAAACTTTACAAAAATGGATATTTCACCCGAGACCTGTAATGTGGTATATTTTGATTTAGAAACATCTGGTCTACGAAGATCTGATGAAATCTTACAGATTGCAGCGAAGTTTGAAGACCAGGAATTCAGTGTATACATCACGCCAACCAAAGAAATAAGTCAAGAAGCCTCCGAAAAGACGGGTTTAAGAATAATTGGTGGTCAGTTATATTTAAAAAATATCAGACTTCTTACTATTCCTTTATATAACGCTTTGGTTTCATTCTCCGAGTTTTTAAGCTATTCACAGAAACCTTGTGTGCTTGTTGCACACAATGTTAAGTTCGATGCTTCATTTCTTATTCGTGATCTTTCATCGACAAATATGATTGAACATTTCCAGATAATTGCTGGGTTTAGTGATACACTACCATTATTCAAAAAAAAACTTTCTCAACGCAAGGGAGAGGGTATGTTTAAGCTAAATACCTTAGCAAGAGATTTTTTGGAAATAAAGTCTGATGATAATTTTCATGAAGCTTTATATGATGTTCAAACTTTAGCTGAACTAAGTTCGTTATTAATTGAAAGTAAAAAATTGTTTTCAAGTACTGTGTCGTTTGTAGACGCCATATATAATCAAATACGTTTGCGAAGAATTGCAACCATAAGACCATCATTACAGCCACTAGACAAAGTTGTTTCAAATGGAATGCTAAAAAAAATAGCAGGTGAAAATATCACTTATGATATTTTAAAAGAACAATTTAACACTCAAGGAGAAACCGGAATAAGAGCTCTAATGAGTGAAAAACTAGAAAATGGAAAGCCTCGGATTACTAAAAATCCGCGAATTTTGAAAAACATCATAAATTTTTTGGGATCAGAAAAAAGTAAAGAAGTATAGCGTCATTAATTTAAATAAGTGTGTTCTAAGAATGTATTTTTATTTTATTTTTTTTTTATGTTAACGTTTTTATCAATATATATCAATATTTTTTACAGTTTGAGATATAAAATTTATGTTATTTATTTTATACTGTTAAATTACAAAAAAATAAATAAAGTTTATAACTATATAATTTTATACTTTTTTAATTTAAATAATTTCATTTGTAATAATAAATTTATTATTCACTAGCATTTACCCGCGGCTTTGCCCGCGTATCAGCAAAAAGCTGGGCGGATTCTAATACGCACTGTCGTCAAAAATATGGGAAACTTTGAACCAGGGGGTGTCCACACGGCAGTGTACCACAACATTAAGTACAGTACCGTGTCGAAAGTATGGATACACCTTGAGTTAAGATGTCCGTCCCTATGCTTTTAACGACATAGTGTGCGTTGGAACCCGCTCAGCCCTTTTATGAGTGACTTTTGAAATGAAGAGAATATACAAAATTCGAATGAAGTCAACGATTCTTTTCTTTACACCGTTTTAAATATATTTTCCCACGGGAATAAGAGTTCCCACAGGATTCAGATATTTTTTCCGGGGATAGAAAGCAGTCTGTGTTCTTTTTTGTCCCCTTTGTAATCAATATGTAAAGTTTGAAACCAATCTTCTATTTTTTTAATAGTCAGTTATCGTTATTTCATTGTTTCGGCTTAAAAAAATTTCCCTCGGAAATGAGATACTTTCTCGGCGTAAAAAGTAACCTATGTTAATCGCTGTATATCGTTGTATCTGTTAACAATATGCTAAGTTCCAACAAATTCAAAGAATCTTTTTTTGTTTCATTTAAAATATATTTTCACACAGGAATGAGATTTCCCACGGGATTAAGATGTTTTCCCGTGGTAAAAAGTAACCTGTGTTCTTTTTCGTTCTCACTGTTAACATTATACAAAGTTTGAAACTAATCGTCCGCTTTTTAATAGTCAGCTGTCATAATTTAATCTATTTTCCCTCGGGAATAAAATATTTTTCCGGGATAAAACGTCGCCTATAACTATTTCTGCCCTCCAAGCTATGTCTGTGCCAAGTTTCAAATTGATAGGTTAAGTATGGTTAGAGCGTGAAAGCAAGTCAAATAAACAAACGCACCTTCGCATTTATAATATCAGTATGGATAATCTTAATTGAGTTACAAATTAACGGTATTTAACATTTTTAGGCTACTCAGAGGCCATAACCTCTGAGTAAGCCTTATCGTTTCACAAAAACACTATTCTAATGTGTGACCAACTTGCATTTCTGTTTGCTGAACTCAGCTCCCCAACTTTTTGGAGTAAAGGGGATATTTTTCTTAATTACAAAAATAAAAAATTTAAGACATTAATTTTGGACCTAACTGCTAATTGTTTAATAATCGAACGTATAGAATTAGAAATTAATTAGATTTTTTTCTTAATTGCTAAATTTTTTTTTAATCTTTCTTGTTAGCAGTAAGGTATAAATAAAAAAAATATAATTGACGCCTATACTATTAGGTACATGATTATTACTGTGTCGTTTATGGATATTTAAATGATTTTAATATTACCTACATATTAAATTACCTAAATGATTTTAATATTACCTACATATTAACAGTAAATTACTATCAAAAAAATGCAAACTTTAACAATATTTTTTAAATTCATTCAAATTCAATTTAATTGCTATTTAAATATATTAGTTTTTGACATTTGACGTTTTGAATTTTACTCAAAATATACATACGTAATTTACACATGCTACCTATATATATAGTGAGTATACTCTATTTTGAAAGTGTCACACCATAGAACACTAGAAGCCAACTAACATAAAAAAAGTGAAATTCGCTTGGAGTCATTTGTAAGCCAGTCACAGCTTAAGACATTAGTCCGTCAGTAGTCGTCGTCGAGTCAACACACCATTATATTAACAATATACCCATTGTTAGTTGAGCACGTTGAACAGCTCTCTCTGGTAATACGTGTGATGTGATTGTATGTGTGTATACACATACTACTACAAAAAACCAAACTAATACACTGCAAACAGTGTGTATGTACACAAACAGACTACGTCACAAACTCATTACAAGTGGAACAGAGGCAAAGCCAATCTAGTTTGTCCCCTTGTATCACACAGTATATAATACATGATAGGTACCTACAACATATGTACATAAAGCTACGGATACACGAGACATCTAAATTAGCATTATTGTGTGCAATGTTTACACTATAGAACACTAGAAGCAAACTAATATCAAAAAAGTTTAGTTCGCTTGGAGTCATTTGTTGGTCTGTCACAGCTTAAGGCATTTAGTCAGTCGGTGTCGGTCATCGAATCCACTACGATTGTTATGTATTGTAAGACCATTGTTACTTGACCTGCACGTTGCTCTGTCCGATAATACGTGTTTTGTAATTGTGTGTGTAAATACTCACACAGAAGCAAACATCAAGCCTAAACCACTACAAACAGTTTGTACTTACACAGCATAGTGATGCGAAGTGGAGGAGATTTTACGTCACCTTTCTGCTACAGTCGGAATACTAACTATCATATAGTAGTTTGGCCCGTTGGTTTACACGTTCAAGTAAAGCGGGTTCTACACGATGCTACGAACGTTCCTTCCAACATTCGATCGAACGTTTGAGGCAGTTAAGTTCGATAGTTGGTGCGACGAATGTATCTGCTACACGGTGAATCGAATGTTTGATCCAATACGAATGATGATGTGTTGGTACTCAGTGGACGATGTTATCTGTCTGATGTTATCTCTAATGTTATACACTGATGTTGTCTCTCTTCACATGAACGAGCGTGCAGCTGCTGAGTCGAACCAACCAACGAACCAACATTGACCTTCAAATGTTCGAAGCACCCCTTTGACTCGGTGCAAAAATACCGACATCGAACGGGACACGACCAAATGCGAACGTTTGACGCTCGACATTGGACACTCGTAGGTTCGAACAACGGCTACACGATGCTATGAACCATCCAACGTCGAATGTTGGAAGGTGTTCGTAGCATCGTGTAGCAGCGGCTTAAATTTGCAGTCTAGATAAGGCTAGAACAGTTGTATACACTCGAGTTGCTAGACTTCTCTAGCAAATATTTGAGGTTGTTTACACAGTAGTGTCACACACGGCGAATAGAATAGTGTCAGACATTTCACACAACACCTGATTTAGATTATAATTTAACATTTCTAAATCGTATTTTGTATTGCCATATTCTATTTTGAATTGAAAACTAATATTTTTATAAATGTTGCTGCAAGACGGCAGTTTCGTACTGAAAATAATTTATTTCATTTTTTGCTATAGTGTAAATCCAACTTGTAAAATTTTATTGCGTTTACTTTTTTCTTAGAGTTGTAATATAATATTATCTCTGTATTATCTTTTGGATGCGTCTCACAATTTAGGATTACCTTGTTGGTAGTATCTTAAATCAACTTTTCTGTCCTTTTGTAAAAAAAAAAACTTCTACACCAAAAGCGTGTCGTGTGTCCGTACCTTTATAATCTTTTTAAAATAAATTATTTTTTTTTTTGTCAAAAGATTCTTATATTATAACATAACCTATTTGTATGACTTAACGTTTATGTAAAAAAAAACAATATGTTTTCATCCAAATCATTTTAATATTTGCGACGATTTGAATTTTTACACAAAATTTCGAATGCGAAAGGAATTTTTATTTTGGAAAAAATTCGCCCACGAATACAACACAAAACGAACTGGTATGCTGTTTTTTAAATAATAAGTATTTCAACTAAGCAGTAATGTATCTTTTTTTTAGGAATAGTACATTATCTTCAGAAATAATGTTTTTTTTAAGGAGAAGTTTTCAAAGCTACTACTAGCAAAGTAGTGAAATTAGTGTCACACAAAATTGCTTTGTTGCGTGAAGAATTCATTAAATTTCCAACAACTGACGTCGAAAAGGCGCAAGTTAAAGAAAATTTTTATAACATTACGCGGTTTCCGAGAGTGTTTGCTGCTTTACATACATACACGGTTACATATACAGGCTGGAAACAGATTTATCGAACGTGGGGCAAGTATGGTGAGAAATTTTTCTCAGGATCAATGTGATCTCTGACACTTTTTGATCAATAATATTTCATTTTTAAATCGCGTTACCATGGATCTGCAATATTTTTGTGTTTGTCAGATTAAATACCCCTGTCGCAGCATCTGCATAACATAGCGAATTTCCAAATTTTAGGGACTGGCGGATCTCATCTAAGAACTGTACCTATTTAAAATAGTTTAGCTTTCTAAGAGTAAAAGATTTTTTAAAATCGGCTGGGTAATTAGTTTTGATATTTTTGGGACCCAAGAACCCGAACGGACTTTGTGCAGCATAGTTGTATCCATCTAAAATAATTTAGTTCTCTAACAGTGAAAAAATTTTCAAAATCGGTCGGTTAGTTTATTTTTTACAATAATGGGAACAGTAAACCCTGGCGGAAATCATACAACATAACCTTTATTCATCTAAAATAATTTTAGTAAAAAGTTTATCCTAACAGTAAAAAACGGGTCCTAGGGATCTCATATAACTTATGGTAGTCCGTAAGGTTCTTGTGGACATCATTTAATTACTTAATGAATTCAAATACTTTAACTTACTAACGGTGAAAAAATTTTCAAAATTTTCGACATTCGCTAAAAAAATCATTGAAAAATATTTGATATGTTTCGATCAATTAATGGTCAACATCAGCAAATAAAAGTTACTCAAATCGAAGAAAAGAATGAGTTATTTGTCCGTAGAAATTAAAATACAAATTCTGAAAACGAGCAAAGAAATATTGAAAAAACTAGATCGGCAAAACATTCTGACAAATAACACTACCCAACTAATACTTGCCAATTTGAATGAAACTTAACATACTTATTAAACAGCGAAAAATATTAAATACGTGTTTTTTTATTTCGGCTAAATACGCTTTTTAGGGGTAGAAAACACCATTCAACCTCTGTAGATGAAAACAGTTATAGCTAGATATTTTTGAAACGACATATTTTCTGAAAAAAGGGCTGAGTACCAAATTTGTAGAATTTGAAGCGATGCACTTGATAGTGACCCTGAAATCGATTTTCAAGGTCAGTTGAAAATGATTAGCCATTGCCGAAGTTTGACCATATCCTGTACCTATAAGCAGTAATTTCATGTATTGACTCAATCTATCTTCAAAGTTGATTTATAGAAAAAATTAGAAGAAAACATTTTTGTAAGTAATTTTAGAAGTAAAGTTAAGAAAAGATTTAATATCACTCTAATTGTAAGTTAAACATTAACTTTATGTTATATTATAAATTTTCAAAATTTTTTAAAATTTTTATTGCTACTCTATAGTTATCATATTAGGAATTCAATTGAACATATGATTAACTATTATTTTTCCGATTGCGATTGAGCAAGTATTTTTCAAAATTACTTCTTGATCACTTATTTTCTATCTTGCATGTGAAATTCGTTCGAATATACTTTGAACCATTTAGGGGTGAAAAGTAAGCTACTCCTTTTGAAAAATATTAAATGATTTTCAAATGACTTTGGAAATTGACCTCAAGGTCAACTTCAAAGTCATCATCAAGTGCTTCACTTTGAATTCTATAACTTTGGTCCTAAGCACTTTTTTCAGAAAATATATCGTACCATAATCCACTTCTATGTTGATTCCTGGTCTCTTTTCCTGCGTTTCTAATATTTATGTCAATAAAAAATGTGCTACCGTAGACAAGGATGAATAGGTACGCATTCAGACTTCACACCGTATTTTTTTGTATTTATTTTATGAGTACCTAATCTTTAATATATTAAAAATTTACGCGAAGATGGTCACTTTATCAGCAGTATCCAAAAAAATTTAAAAATATTGGTGGTTTTTGAAAAATTAACAAAAATCGTATAATTTCTTCTCTATGAAAAATTGGGATCAAAAGAGACGAGAAAAGAGTAAATGGGGACAACCCGTAGGGTCGACCAAAATAACGGACCCGATTTTTTTCATCTGACACAGTCGCCATTTAAGAAGTGAAATTACCCCTCAAAATTAGGGTAAAATTTCAATTTTGCTAGATTACTTGAAAACTGCGGCAGATAAAGAAAAATTTTAAATTGACACAACACTTCATTTTTAGAGAGCTTTCTACTGATATATACAAAGCCAGAGTCGGACCTACTAGAGGGGCTATTTTGGTAAATTTGGGGGTAAAAAAAGTTGTATAAGCGTTTTTCCTAACATCTAAAACAAAAACAAGAGCCTTATCACCATTTTTTCTAAGCATTAAAAGCTGGTTTATATTCGGTTTCTATTGAAAACTCAATTAGACTGCATGTTAAAAGTGAGCAAAAATTAAACCTGCAATAACTTTTAAACGCTGTAGTGAATCTAATTTAAATTTTCACAGTCGATTAAATTTAGAAAAACCATTATTCGCACAAATTTTCATAAGACTGTCACCATTTTTAAGTACCTCCATAATATCCTTAACTTGTAGCTATGGTATAATTATCAAAATTTTTTGCAGGTTTCTTACTAATCATACAACATGTAATGATTCATACAACATACAACACATAATTCCTGAGTAGCCCTAAATAATGCGTGTCAAACACGCACTTGACGACTTTTTTTTGTTCGTTTTTTTGTGGTTATTGCGTAGAGAATTGACAGTTTTTCAATGGAGGAAATATAATAATGGATTCATTTCATCACTATCACTTATCGAATTCTTTCCACAAATTTTTCTGATTGTTTTATCTTGTAATATCTCTTTTGTAGTTTAAACTATTTATGTTGTTGGAGAATTTTTGTGACCAAACGCGTTTTGAATTGTCACTCTTCAAGTGTAAGGTTGAGAAAAAGTCAGATTTCAGGGGTTAAGGGGAGATTTGCCAAAAAAACATCAAAAATCCACATCATTTATTATTATTTATTTTATACAAGTAAAAATTTTATTAAAAAACTAAATACTGTAAAAGCCTCTATACCGGAATGCAATCACATATGTGTCCGAATAGTTCTGACATTTATATAAATATTAATGAAGTTATTTCTGAAAGAAACCTCTGATAACAAAAATTATTATTAATAGAATGATTATTTTTCAGTTTAAATTCACCTCGCATTTAATGCTTCCTTACCTAATTAAAGAAATACATATATATATATATATATATATATATATATATATATATATATATATATATATATATATATATATATATTAAACAATTTTTGTTGAATACAGTATTTTCATCCTTTATTTACGTCTGATACTTAAACCATTCTATGCTTCCTACTTTGAGCTCTAGATATCATTCTATGTGTCATATTACTCATTCTAGTGTCATTAATATTTCTCTGTTTGGATATAGATGTCGACATTTTGTAAATGAAAAACATTAATAAATAACAATTTTTGGGTTGTATTTTTTTTAAAATATATTCGTTGGATTAAAAAAAAACTTTCTTTCATGCTTATTAAAAAAAAAAAAAATGGGTGTTTAATTTATTTGTCAATTTTTATAAGCCAGTTTAATTACACACCTAAAAATAGTATTCCGGTAATAGGGGCTTTTACGTTATACAACATTATTTCTATATGTTTTAAGATTACAATTTTTTTTTTTTTTTTAATTCAAAATTAGGCTGAGTATAAATGCCTTTGAAGTCGACACTGCGAGATTTTTCCACCTTAATGGTTCCGCGCGTTCTGAAATCTCCAGTGATTTAAAATCCAAAAATCAAAAATTTTCTGAAAACAGGTGCATATTATACAGTTATGGCACTAACTAGAATCTACGAAAAAATTAAAAAACAGCGTGAAATTGCATTTTGAAAATAATTCGTCAAAAATCACCGTTTTTTCTCGACTATAAACAACCGCCATTTTGAAAATATATTACGGAACCAAAAGATCCTAGTTACTGCCAAACTGAAGGTATCGAGGAATAGTATACATTTTGATTTACATCGATATCTCAAATACTTTTTGAGATACACGCGGAATCATGTCAACAATCGTTGTTTCCAGAAAAAATTATAACGTCAATCAATTATAGTAAATTGCGCGCACTAAAATGCGCAAAACTTTTTTATTTTTCATTTATGTTAAATAAAATTTCAGGAGAATATTTTTAACAACTTAAAGAACATAATTTTGAAAGAAAAATCAATATTTTTTTTTGGCGGATCTCCCCTTAAGTAACTTTTCTAATCAAAATAGTGTCTTTATAATAACCAAACATGTGATGATTCACTCCAAATTTATACTAATAGCAAGGCTCAAAGCGTTATAGTAAGAAACTATAATGGAAATACTGGAAAACCTGTATACAACCTGTACAATATATAAAATAATAAATACAGACACAAATATAAATACAAAATACCCCTGTCGCAGCATCCTGCATAACATAGCGAATTTCCGTTTATAAAAGTTAGTTTTTCTTGGAAACTAGTTGACATAGCATAATAGTTTGAAGACCTTTTTTATGTGATTTTTCTCCCCTTTCCAATAGTGTAACAAATTTTTACAAAAATTTTTGAATAAGAGGAAATTTTGGCAAAAAGTTAATTTTTTTCATGAAAATTGCTAAAAAAGACATGTTCCAGGCATCGTCTACCGGTTTTGGACTTCCAATATTTTCACCAAATTTCATAAACGTAAGACATTTCGTTCGAGAATTATCGCGCGGACACACACACACACACACACACACACACACACACACACACACACACACACACACACACACACACACATATATATATATATATATATATATATATATATATATATATATATATAAATATTAGTGACTATTTTTTTCGGTTTCTAGGGACCTCAAAACAAATTTCTGCCATAGTCCCGGGCTCAATCGCGTCGTGGCTGTAATAGCTGAATTCCATTCGCTAAAACTGTCAACAGTTATGTACTTATTTGAAAAATATGTATATTAGAGGTACAAATACATTCACACACATAGATATACGTATATATACATTTTGTACTATATAAGGCGTTAAATTGGTTCCATACCAATATACCTATCAATCTATCATCAATGACACAAATATGAAATAATGCATTTAAACAAAATATCTAGTAGTGTTTCTTAGCCTATGGGGTAGACGTACCTAAACTGGATCTATATTTTTTCTTTAAATAATAATAAATTTATAAACTTTATATTAAGTTTCTTAGGATAATACAATTACGTATATGTTTTTTAAACCGAAGTTCCCTATTTTTATGGACTAGTTTCCAAAGGATATTAGTCCATAAAAATTGAGAACTTCGGTTTAAAAGAACTTATAAATAAGAAATTTATTTTCTATAAATGTGTACATGTCTGAAAGCAGATGATTTTATTAAAAGAATCCTCAATTTGATACATTATAAGCACTAACTGGTTTATTTCGGCTTTTTCAGATTATTATGAATAATTTTTTAGATTTATATTATTAACATTAAATACGTCTAGAAAGTATTTTTCGTCTCCAGATCAATATTTTATTTGAGGATTGTGCACTTTTTACGGCAAAAATTAAACCAATTCTTTCAAAGAAATTAAATTATTTTTTATTGATTGCCATCAATTAGTAGTACCTACTCATGTTAGTATTCATCTTATGCAACTAATAAACGTTAACTTTTTTAGCGTAGGTCAGTCTTAAGGTCAAAAATATCCAAAACTAGCAACATGACACATGTGACCGATTTAGGGAAAAAGTAAACAGGTTTATTAATCAGTCTTATAATTTAATTACTTATTTTAAGATTTCACTTGAATTGAACTACCTGGAAACGATTCTACAATGAAATTGATAAGTAATCCGTAGATCCTCTATTAATTGAAATATATAGTTGTTTATATAATTGATTTTGAATTTTAAAAGTACCAAAAGGCTTTACTGACCAACTTTTGGTACATTCATCCTATAAAGATTTTGTTTCATCAATACATTCAGATGCAGAGGACATCTTTTAACCAATATGAGTAGGTATGTATATCCACATACGTATATCTCACTATTGCAGTTATATACATACATACATACACATTATATGATTATACACATACAACATAGATGTAAACACACTAAAATTATAGAAAATAAATTGACTTTTTTTTTCTTATTTTCTCAAAAACTAGCAAACGTAGAATAAAAGTTTAAAAACCTTTTGTATGTGATTTTTTCCCGTCTTCGCAATGATGTAAAAAAATGTGGCAAAAACTTTTAAATTATAGCAAATTTTGGCCAAAAACTCATTTTCACAAAAAATGCTCAAAAAGCCATGTTCCTGAGCTCCGACGTTTTTGGCTGAAGAACTCATCCAAGATTTTTGGATTTCCAACGTTGTCACCAAATTTCGTAAAACTAGCAGTTTTTCCTGAAGAGCTATCGTGCTGATACATAAATACATAAATACATATATACATATATATATATATATATATATATATATATATATATATAAATTTTAGTGAATGTTATTTTTGGGCTCTAGGGACCTCAAAACAAATTTCTGCCATATTTTCGGGCTGAACTTCGACTATGGCTTACACCATAATAGCTGAATTTCCAGAATTCTTTCTGGAAATTCGCTAAAATACACAATGGCAATGTTTGTTTAATGGATATTTTAACATTAGTTATACAATTTAATCATTTTTACATTATTTGCATATTAAATGCAATCTATATGTATATTTTATGTATCTGTATGCACCCTAAATGCACCTAATTGTATTCCTATCCGTAACGCTCGGAATGTATATATTATATATAGGGTGTTCCTATATTAAAATTGCCAGTATGGGGATCTCGTAAACGGTTTCGGTTAAATTAAATGAATTATGTATGCAGAAACAGTAATCTTTTGCTAATTTCCGTGGTTCACTTAGGGTAAAACAGGGATAGATGGCCATACGGGAGAGATGGTCAACGGCTGTAGTTTCCAAATAACTCGCTTGATAGCGCTACGAATCAGTCAGTAGTAAGTCTTTCTTGCCCATGTCACGTGTTGTTTGTGTCGTCTATTTACTTTTAAAAAAAGTGAGCATTTTTCATATTTTTAATTTTCAGTATACCTTAAAATTATATCGTAGGTCAATATATTTATATTTTTAAGCAAGATAAACCGTATTTAGTAATGGTAACATGCATTTCAGGATTATTTAGGTATAATTCCATACCACCACGTTTTTTTTGTTTACATTCTCGTCCGCCATATTTGTTGACACATTATGGTCATTGTTCTTGCCGTTTGGGAGAGATGGCCATACTATCATTGGGCTAGTTGAACGCCTGTTTAATATTGTTTTTATTCTAACATATTTCATTTTTTTACCAAATAAATACGGTTCTAAGCCTGGTTCCACTAAAGGTAGATGGATAGAAAAGATCTAAAACATGCTATAAATAAAGATAAAATGACTAAAAACGTTATTGAATCCTTTGTCTTTGCATGTATGTATGTATTAAGAATTGAATGTATTAAGTTAATTAAATACATGTAAACAAATTATTAACTTTTTAGTACAATTCCTCCTTCGTTTTTAGGGATTTTGTGGGCTAGCTTTCTATCACTTTGGTATATGGCCATCTAACCCCTATATACGGGTGAGATGGCCAAATGTTACGTAATCATAAAAAATCCAATATTTTTTTAAACTAAAATCTTACTTTGTTATGGAACTCGTATTTTGGTTCACATATATATGTATGAAGCAGTTTCTGTAAATTTTCCAGATTTTTACAGCCATAATTGGCTCACCTATTGGCTTTTGAAAAAATCATG
The DNA here is from genome assembly GCA_035578155.1 of Brachynemurus nebulosus. Classification (NCBI taxonomy): domain Eukaryota; kingdom Metazoa; phylum Arthropoda; class Insecta; order Neuroptera; family Myrmeleontidae; genus Brachynemurus; species Brachynemurus nebulosus. Next base: position 17,409,215 of record JAPWDM010000012.1, on the reverse strand, counting down.
GCCATGTATCCCTGTTTTACCTTACAACGCTCATAGTGAACAAATGTGTAAAATTTATCAGGACGCTGTTTCTACAAAATTTTATTATTTTTTAAATACTTCTTTAAATACTGTGCTTGTCTGTAAAATATAATAATTATCTTTTAGGATTTGTTTTTGTTAATTATTCACAAGTGTTTGAATTTAAGCACATATTATGGATTTTGTTTAACAGCTTTCCATTTTTGATTTATTTTTATAATTCATTGATGATAGTACAGCGTAATGATGTCGAGCCGAGGAACTGTTAGTCGATTAATCGACTAAAGTTGTTTTTCAGACAAAATTAGTTATTAATCGAAAATATCGAGTATAGTTTTCAATCGAATTCATGAATAAGGTAACGTAGGTAATTCTTTCAAAACAATGTTTTCTTTCTTTTGAATTTAATTTTTGACTTTTAATATTTTTTTAAGGGGGACCACCAGTGTGACCGTCTGAAAAAAAAGTGATTTTTGGGAATTTTTTTAAAAAAACTACTGTATGGAATGTTTTAATATTTTAAGGATATATTCGTTGATATATAATAAATTCACGATAAAATTTTTGGACCAAAAAATTGAAAATTCAGTGAGTTATTTGCGATCTCCCAAGGCCCAAAAAAAAAAATTTTCCCACTGCTGACCTTCACAGTGCCTGAAATTAAAAATACCAAGAAGCCTATTAAACTAGAAGGTATTGCCCGTGCCATGACCTCAATCGAAAAAAAGTTGAAATTTAACAAAATGGCGGAGTTTTTAAAAAAAAATTCAAATTGTGCGCGAAAATTTGATGATTTTTGGCCTGCAAAAATTACATTTTTTATTCGATAGGAAAACTGGAGGTTCATGGCACGAAGAAACATATATAAAAGAAGCTACAATAAGAATCAAATCGATCGGATGATTTGTCGTCGAGTTATAACTGCAGTAAATTTGGAAAATGTAGATTTTCGTTACTTTACCTTTTAGTAATCACTGAGAATTCTTATTATAATTATTTACGATGTAATCACTCTAACGGTCATAATAAAACTAGATGAGTCGTTTAAATGTGCCAGGATCTAACTTCTCCACAACATGTGTCTGGCAGCCACGTCCAGAAACTCCCGAACTATCAACCTTCATACATTTCTCAGTACCTCCAAGTTCAATGAAAATCAGAATCCGCTCTTCGGATGGCTGTAACTCAAAAACTATTTGAGATATGTACTTGAAAATTTAGTATGTTATTTTTAAAGGCGTTGACTATCGAAATTTGCAAAAAAAATTTCCAGTTCTTTCAAAATGTCACACTAATTGTCCTCTTTAAGGAAAAATACTCCTGTCGCAGCATCCTGCATAACATAGCGAATTTCCGTTTATAAAAATTAGTTTTTCTCGGAAACTAGTTGACATAGAATAATAGTTTAAAGACCTTTTTTATGTAATTTTTTCTCCTCTTTTAAATGATGTAAAAAAATTTGGCAAAAATTTTTGAATAAGTGGAAATTTTGGCAAAAAACTAATTTTTTGCAAGAGCAAAAACCATGTTCCTGGCATCCGACGTGTCTGGCTGAAGAACGCATCCAAGATTTTTGGACTTCCAACGTTGTCACCAAATTTCGTAAACCTAGGACATTTCGTTAGAGAGTTATCGTGCTAATACATATATACATACATACATACATACATATATATATATATATATATATATATATATATATATATATATATATATATATATATATATAAATTTTAGTGAATATTATTTTCGGTTTCTAGGGACCTCAAAACAAATTTCTGCCATAGTTCCGGGTTCAAGTCGCGTCATGACACCTACTGTAATAGCTGAATTTCCAGAATTCTTTCTGGAAATTCGCTAAAAGATATGTCATACCACCATATGTATGCTTTAATCACAAAAAAGTGAAAAATCATATAAACAATTATTTTTCTAGTTTTCATTTTTTTTGGAATTTTATATTAAATAATATCGAAAAATTATTAAATTAGTCGTTTTTAGTCAATTTAAAAATGAATCATTTTTATTCATTTAGCGAGGATAAAATAGTCGACTAAAAAATGACTAAAAGTAAACAAAATTAGTCGACTAAACCGTTTAATCGATTAATTATCCGACATCACTAGACTACAGCGTCCCGATAAATTGATTTATAATCATTTTATAGATGTATGTATAGTCCCGACACGCAGCGGATATATAGTATACGAAATTTAAGTAAAGAAACAGTTAAAGTTGGGATAAACGTATGTTACAAGTACGAGGACCCTATGTGCCACACGCCATTGGCACAGCGTATTGTCTTTGACTGTACATCGCACGAAATTTTACTTGCAATCAAATTAGATTTAATTCAAATTTCGAAACTACTAATAACAAAACAAATTCCTTTCAACAACAGTTCTAGATTGTAGCTAAATGGTAACCGCAAACAGAATTTAAACTTTAACACAACATAGATAGATAGGTGTATTTTTGGAGCACACATGGTCGGTTTTTAGGGCACCGTAAGTTGCCAATACATCGGTGTGTGTAGTACGTACGATGATAAAACAAGTTTTAATAGCCTAAAGGTGGCAGCTGTTTAATACGCTAGCCGAGAATGACGAGGAACGTTGGACTTGAATCGGTTTTAAATGCGCCTGATTGAATTTGATGTTCAAATAGGTGTGTAAAAAAGATTCAAAATTGTATCGCTTACATTATTAGCTGAACGTTAGCTGTACGTACGCTTATAGGTACGTGGCTGCCATGGCCAGCTATAGAAACGGTTGAATAATTTGTTAAAAAATATTTTATACATTTTTTTTAGTGCCCGCATTTACGAAAACGACGTTCCTCGTATTTGTATACGATGTGGAAATGTAACAGTAGTTTAACGTGGAATTCTTATACCGTTTCAAAGTCTTCCTTGATTAATTTTGAAAATCATTCGTTTCTTTAAGGTAGTTGGTCGATAAAACGATTTTTTCAAAGGATTTTAAGACAACTTGTCTAGATATTTATTTAATCCAATACCAATAATACGAGCCCTTACCGAAAAAAAAATTCACAACCCCAATTTTGAGAAAAACGATTTAAAAAGTTTTGTAATTTTAACATGGGCTCTTATGGGAAAATCCAATTTTTTTTTTGTGAATAAAATGAAAACGTGTCAATAAAATTTGATAAAAATTTAATATGTTATTTAATACAAAGTTACTTTTCTAAGAAAGTAAACAATCTTAGAAAAGTAAGTAAACTTTTATGATCTTTTATTTTTTTTTTTAACTATAATAATGGATGATAACAGAATGGTAAATGTGTTTTACGCAAAGTTACCTGCTATGAAAATGCCGGCTTACGATTTAAGAGTTTGAAATTTTTTTTTTTACAATTCCGGGACTAAAATACATGGTTTAGTCTCTCATAATGGGAAGTAAAGTGTCACTTTTTGTTCCAAGGGATTAAAAATACTTTTGTTCCTGCTTTTCAAAGTAAACAATCGCCCATCAATTAGTAAATACATATTTTTTTAGAAAAGGTTTTCTATGAGCGCCTACTGTTTATTTTTATTAAAAATTGTATTTTCCATAAATTTTATTATTTTTTATACATTTTTCTCAATTTTCAAAATTTTTCTATAACCAAGTCCTAAACTTTTTCGAATAATTTTTCTTGGAGGTTAAGGAATAAAAGTTAACAACAATCTTTTGCCTGCATTTGTTTCAAAATTTGTATTTTGATTTATAAAATTACTAAATTGGCAATTTATATGATACAGAAATGCCAATTTTATAAAATATTAAATAAAACGAAACAAAGACAATATATCTGTAAATTTTCGACATCAGACACATGTATTTGGTAACATTAACGTACTCTACTAACGTTAGAGGACCAGATGTTATTGTCGTTAATTTTAATCTGGAAGAAAAAAAAATATTGTTTGAATATAGATATGCAGTATTAAGCTGCCACCAATCTATTATTTATGCATGGATATCAGTTTTGAAAAGCAGATGTTTTACCACAAAAAAAAATCTATAAATACAATATCGGTTTGATATAAATAAAACATCTTTTAAATATCAGTAAAAATATTCTGTATACAGTTTATGATTTATTAAAAATGTTTTTAAATTTAATTTTATAATTTGTCAGTTTTGATTATATTTAAAAAAAAATAAATAAAAAAAAGTTTAGCGTACATATTGCTGCAAAAACAAACGGTACTACTGTATCATCTCCCAGTTTATTGGATTTCGTCGTACAATAACAAAATCGTAACAAATTCGTCAGACCATATCAGGCATTGCATTAGGTGGTCGACCGGCACTTGATTACTTTTAAATAGTCAGTAGTGATGTCGAACCGAGGAGCAGTTAGTCGATTAATCGACTAAAATTGTTTTTCAGACAAAATTAGTCATTAGTCGAAAATATCGAGCATAAACCTAATAGTCGACTAACCGACTAAATTTTTAATCGAATTCATGAATAGGGTAAAATATGTATGTAACGAGCTTTCAAAAACGAGGTTTTTTTTTTAAATTTAACTATAGACCTTTAATATTTTTCCTTTAAAGAAAAGAAAGACATGAAATATGACATTATGTGTCACATAAAAGGGAAAAATCATACAAATAGAGAATTTTTTAGTTTTCATTTTTTGAAGTCCAATAAATAATATGGAAAAACTGTTAAATTAGCCATTTTCAGTCATTTAAAAAAAATTAATCATTTTAGTCATTTAATCGAGGATAGAATAGTCGACTAAAAAATGACTAAATGTAAACAAAATTAATCGACTAAACCGATTAATCGATTAATTATCCGACATCACTAATAGTCAGTGTTGGTCCTTCGTACGCAATTTAATACACAATTTTGTTTCTAAAAAAGGGTACTGAATTTTTTAAATTTATAGATAGTAAAAGGTTCAGATAATCATATCTCTAACAAAACAAAGGCTAATTTTAATAATACCCCTGTCGCAGTATCCTGCATAACATAGCGAATTTCCGTTTATAAAAATTAGTTTTTCTCGGAAACTAGTTGACATAGAACAATCGTTTAAAGAGCTTTTTGTGTAATTTTTTCTCCTCTGTTAAATGGTGTAACAAAATTTGGCAAAAATTTTTAAATAAGTGGAAATTTTGGCAAAAAACTAATTTTTTTCAAGAACAAAAACCATGTTCCTGGCATCCGATGTGTCTGGCTGAAGAAATCATCCAAGGGTTTGGGACTTCCAGTATTTTCACCAAATTTCGTAAATGTTGGATACTTCGTTCGAGAGTTATCGCGCGGACACATATATACATACATACATACATATATATATATATATATATATATATATATATATATATATATATAAAAATATATATATATATATATATATAAATTTTAGTGAATATTATTTTCGGATTCTAGGGTTTCGGTTTAAATTTCTGCCATAGTCCCGGGTTCAAGTCGCGTCATGACAGTGGCTGTAATAGCTGAATTCCATTCTGGAAATTCGCTAATAAATAAAAGCAAAAAATATTTTATACTGTGATTTATGAAAAATTTTAGCTACTGCCTACGCGATACTGTCTCCTGAATTAATGCGTGTTGACAGACACTTGGTGATTTTTTAAGTAATAAATATGGAAATATGATAAACCTATTTCATATTCCAATACGTGGTAACGGTTTTTTGAAAAGTTTAAAAAACTTTCTAACCTTATTCAAGCCTAAACGTATTCAAACCAACAACGGCGTACTTACGTACATCACTCTTAGGGTTCCGAAAAAGAAATCTCGAAATTTGTCTGGTAAATTTCCGTATACACCAAAAAATTTTGTGGATAACGAGAAAATGGATAAAAAAATAAATGGTTTTCAATGATTTTGATGAAAAGTTGTGAAAAGTTATCTTTATGAATTCGTGATGATATGATAACGCGGGCCACATTTTGGGAGCTCCTGATTTAGAAGATCCGAAAAAATTAATAGAACTGTCAAGAAACTTTCTTTTTCCAAAGCAAAGCAAATAAAATAAGTATCAATTTATCATTAGTAATGTTTATTTAATAAATTAAAACACAATTGAAACTGGATCATTGACTTGTATTGTGTTTGTGATTTGCCAGAGTCAACCTACTCAATACGACTCGGTTCTGATATGGTATTTATTACTATATTATTATTATTATTGTATTCTAAAACCGGTTTTATAGCATAAAGTAGTCGCGTTTTAATATCTACAATATAATAACTAATACTTAACTTACCTATGGATTATGCTTAATACTTTTTGCGTTTATATGGCAAAGTAGAACCATACATAGATAAAACAGTATTAATAGCTTAAGAGATAAAAGTATAAGAGGTTACAGATTAAGTTGTAGATTTTAAAAAGAGAAGTTATCAATTCGATTCGTTAGTAATCAATGTGGGCCGGGCCTCTGAACAAAAGTGCCAAATTTTGGTAGTGTTTGTATATATACCTCATTTCAGATACAACTGATCATGAGTATTCCTTAAAAAATTAAATAATTCTTATATTCGAAACAAATCAATCTTCTAGTCTTTTCTAAAAGCAAACTGAAAATTTAAAATTTACGTAAATGCAATAATGAAAGAGATAAAGCCAAGAAAACGGAAATTATTTAAATTCAAAGTGACGAAGCATGGTTAAATTTAACTGAAATGAACAGGAGCTACTTATACGATTGGAATGATTCTTTTTGAATTTATTTATGTATCTTCCAATTTAGGCAATGTTATCAATTTCATCAAAATCGATTCAGTAAACTTTGGGGTTATTCTAACTGCAGGTAATATTTAGAAATAGTCACAAGGAAGCGACTTCCTGTAAAACAAATCAAAATGTAGATTGAAGAACAACAGCAGGATCTACATGTCAAAAAATAAAACAATCAATAAAGTCAAAAATATTTGTCAATATAACATGTCTCGGCCATTAGGCCATCTTCCAAAGATTATGTAGTTTAAGAGATATCCTCACACGTAACTGTTATTCGTAGTCTTTTTCATGCATATTCGGACACAACTCCGGCAAATACGTACCGATTTCGATAATTTTTATCATCTTGAAAGAATATAGGTAGCTTCGAGGTGGCCCCATATAAATTTTATCAAAACCTGCCCATGCACTTTGAAGATACGTTACGCACTTTTCAATGATGGGCAGTGCAGTATAGGTATAATTATATTGTATTGTGATTGGATTATTCTACAGAGGCAATTAAAAGGGGAAAATAAACCTTTTTAGGACAAAAAATAAAATCGACTTCAAAATAACAAAATCACTGAAAAATCTGAAAAAATAATTATAGTTCTTGAAGTTAGAGCCAAGCCAACACTATTAATTTATTGTGAGTTTATGCGGTAACACTAAATGTAGTTCAGTTGGTTTGGTACCAACCTCAAAAACTGTTAGTGCATGTTGTGTTTCACTTAAAATATAATATTAACAGAAACCCACAGAACCGAACACTTCACATGCTACAGAAACAAGAAATCTGACTGAGCTTTTGTCAGATATTTAGTCGATACAGGACACATACCGGAGAGAAACGTTACAGTTTTACACGAAGCAAACAAAGGACCCAGACGAAATATTTTAGAAGTAATGGAAATTTATAAACACAATTCTGAATTACTTTTAAATGATTATACCGATATTTACAATTCTACTTTATATTCTGTTTTATAATTTTTGTATACGATTGTATTTCCTACTTTATTTGTTTATATTTCACATGCTTCTAACTAACCTAAACTTGTTTTCCTTGTTTTTGACTCCGCTCATTACTTCTATTCCCACTAATTTCCCATCATGCATTGCTACAATTTATAAGTTAAGATTTAGAATAAATAGGCACGTATCTGAATGTAATCTTTACACGTTTAAGAATGGGCATATTGACCGAAACATGTCATAAGTGTTTTAATATTCAATAAACGTGGTATTTTGCAAAGTAATGTGTTTTTATTTACGAATTAAATACGGAATACCATAAAGTAACGCTTAAATCTATTAAATTTAATATTAACAAATTTGATTTTGAAAAAAAATCACTTTAAAATTTCTTTACGAAAAATGCATTAATGTCACGTTTGATACACCCTGTACGTACAAGGCATTAACTTCAAAATAATATAGGCATGACTGATTTATCGACTCTAACAGCAAATCAACGTAATGGCGGTACTCGAGCTGGCATGACCGTGCAAATTTACAGTGGCTATTTTTTCTTCTAATAGATACACATACATACTACATATATTCTAATTTCTTAAGTCCATTGTTTTGTAATCACTCATAATAACTATATCAATTTTCTAACATTTGAAATGGAGCACAATATATAAAATATTGTAGTCATTACGTAACTGATACAGTTGAATAATCGATAAATACCATTTGGCGGCAATTATATTTTCAATATTTAGATCAAATTTTGAAATCACTATACTCAAGATAATATTTTAGTCTAGAGGCGTGAATTTCGGCGGTTTTTTTTCAGATTAAATAAAACAAATGGAACAATAGTACCTATGTCATACACCAAGGGACTAAAGTGCGAGTTTTAATCCCGAGTGTGAAGTTTGTTGCCAATAAAGGTCCTGTAAAGGCCCGAGGAATAAAAAAAAAACACTTTAGTCCTGTGGTGTATACACTATTTTTTGCAATTCCGGGACAATTTAAAATGATAAAAATTTAAAAAAAAAATTACTTAAATGTTATTCAAATTGTATGTAATAATATTCCATCAAGTATACTTTGGATAAATCAATCGAATTCTACAATATATATATATATATATATATATATATATATATATATATATATATATATAAAAGAGAAATACCACTCATACACTCACTAACTCACCTATCACAAAATCTCCAAAACTACAATACTAACAAACTTGAAATTTTGCATGTAGGTGCCTATTGGGTCGTAGATGCTCGCTAAGAAAGGGTTTTGCAAAATTTTTGTTCTAACCGTCGAAATTTACGAAAAACCGTAAAATATTAATTTTTTATTACTGTAATACAGCAATCTGTGGCCAATTTATTAAAAAATTATACAATTTTTAAATTGTTGCTAAGCATTTGGAAAAAATAATTTTTGTAATTTTTAAGTATTATTAAATATGTATTTCTACAGATACCACCTAAAATATTTTTACCTATGTCTACTATGAAATTACTTATTTACTGTACAAAATACTATTTTAAAAAACCCTTTTAAAATCTTGGAATAAGTAAACGGCAGTTTAAAATTGATCCCCAGTAGTCTGAAACAATAAAAATTACGCAAAACTAAATGACCAAAAGTACTCTACTCCTAAAAATCTAAATAAGTATGGTTGTCTACAGAACCACGGGCCACAGCTAGTACAATATAAATGCTTGTCTCTGGCTACAAGAATTTGTTTATTATTTTCAATGACCTAGCAACGCTATTTAATTTAAGTTAAATTTCTGTAAATTGTGCTTGTTGATTGGTTTAAACGCGGGAGCAAGATCATTCTTTAGTCTTTTGGGACTAAGGCCCGATTTACATTATCACTCCACTCTCACTCCGATATCACTACGCTCCCGATTCGATATAATCTTGTTGTGTTCACATTACAGTGCTGATATCATGCTGGTACCCATTCGTTCTCTATTCACATTATAATGCTGCTCTGGGTACACTCCCAGTTCGGTCTCAGTTCGATACAAATATCTTTTCATAACAACTGAATGCAAGCGGAGTGGAGTGGAATCAAAAGAGTGTATACACTATAGGTACAAGCCATAACAAGTCTGATATCGCTCCAATAAAATATTACCTGAGTGGTATTGATATTGGAGTGGCATTGAAACGGGAGCGAACCGCGACTGATATCGGACCGATATCAGAGCGATGATGTGAATACACTCATTGTTTATTGTGTAAGAATATTTTATCGAACCTGGAGCGGAGTGATATCGGAGTGAGAGCAGAGCGTTAATGTAAATCGGACCTAAAAGTGGCACATTACTCCCTATTATGAAGGACCAAATCATATGTCTTTTAGTCCCGGAAGTGCAAAAAAAAACTATTCTTACTCTCCATTTTTAACGAATTTCCCGAAGAAAATTCATATAATACAGCCACTGTCACCTGTGAAGGAAATTTGACGTTAAGCTATTTGATAATAACATTTTCATTTTGTTATATTAATTATTAGTTTATAAATAGAATCCTTTCGTGTCTTTCACGAGTTAAAAATGAATTTTTGCAATATAATTATAAATACTGATTTTGTTTTCTTCTTCCGAGATATAATACTTGAATAAACATTGAGAACATCGTTCGATGCATTTACGATGTCTATTGTAATTAAGTAAAATGTGACTCTAATTGATGCAGTGGCGTGCGGTCCATGGAAACAAGGGAAGCATTGCTTTCCTTTAAAAATCACATTTGCAACACACATTAAAAAATTTATTAATTTTATTCAATTACATTAAATATTGCTTAACGATTTGATAAAAAAAATATCTAATCCCGCTTATGTGCAGTTCTCTGCGTTATTCGTACCTTTTGTATAACAAATATGTATGGATAAAGTACTATTAGAAGCAACCTTTAGAATCAAATCTGGTATCTATACATACATATAAATGCTACAAAAATTAATGAATTACAGTTAATAAATGATTACGTAACTTGAATCAGATGGCGATTTTTACTCATTTCAAGTGTTTCGTTTCACACTACTCGTATTTTTGTAGACGATATCTTATCAAAAGTCTATTTCTTCCTTATCAATAATGAACAAACTGCTTTATAAGAAAATTTTGAAATGTCGTCGAAACTGTAAGACGATTTGATATAGTTCTATTCTTAAATTTTTTGGACATTGTCACTGGGGGGGGGGATTTTGGAAATCAGGGACTAACAGCTTAATATAACACAGTCCTGCCAGTGTGTTAAAATTTTGTGAAAAAATATTTGTTGTATAAAGTTTGTAAAAAAAATATTTGAAGAATCCAATTGCCTCCTCTATCTAAAATGTCGCTGGCACGCTACTGAATTGCGATGCAAATATAAATGAACATACTTATACCCGGTTATATCGATTCAAGTAACAAATAGCTTTTTTTTCTTTCTTTATAACAAAAAGCAAGAAATTCTTGTTAAAAGCATCTTGCTACATTATTTTTAGTATCATGCTTTTTTTTCCATTATTAGAGAATTCACAATAAATTGATAGATATTGCCGCGTTTAATGGAAATTGTACATATACGGACGGCTTTTTTTTATCTTTTTCAATTTAAAAACGATCTAGTTAGTTAAATGTAGTTGCTTTCTTTCATCATTGTTATTTGGATATTTTTATGGTTGATCTAACGTCATTAATTGACAGTATTAGACAGTAGAGTACCGTCAGTTGGGGCGAATGTAGACGATTTTTTCAGTTTTTTGGCAAATTGTTTATCTAAAAAATTCTAAAAAAATAATTTAAATGCTTTAATATCATGAGAATATAGGGCAGTAATAAAACTATCAAAATTGGTACTGCAACATTTTCTTTTTTTTGTTTATATAGTGTCTAGATTCGCCCCTATGTGTGGGGGGAATCTGCACAGTGCTTTATTTGTAATATAAATCACATTCAGTCATGCATATGGCTAAAATCGCACATAAAAAGATAAATAAAAATAGCTGAATTTCCAATCTGGAAATTCGCTAAGATAAATAACTGCATCAGGGAATGACTTTTGATGGGTGGAATAAAACATTTTGGATTTAAATGAATTTTATTTCGATTTGTTTTTGAATCTATCATTCAAGGTCAATTTGGGAACATGGAAATATTCAGAAACTTGTCTGAGCGATTTTCTTTTATTTTTAATATCGGAAAGCAGGGGCGCAACAACTACATATCTACAGGGGGTCCAACAAAAATTTAAATTATAAAATTTTTTGATAACACAGTTCTCCGATGACAATGGAAAATGTTGTAATAAAATGTCGTCTCCGAAAATTTGATTTTCAAATAAAAAATATTAGTAAACCACTAAAAATTTTACTTTTTAATATAAATAAAATAAATTGAAGGAAAATTTCCAGGTAATTTTAGGGGGTCTGGACCCCTTAGACCTCCCCGGTTGTTGCGCCTCTGTCGAAAAGAGCCCATTTTATGTTATCTAGACTACAATTTATGTAGTTTATACCCACTTTCTTTTTATATTGACACACCATGGTGTATGAATTCACCTCACCTATAGACAATTTTTTGTTAATCAATTTATAAAAAAAGAAAATAAGCACAATACAGCTTTCATTTTTAGTTTCTGTATAAGATTTAAAACGCGCGTTATTTTTAAAAATTATAAACAAAGCGCCTGTAAAATAACAAAATACAAAGACGTCACGTTCACCGCTTTTCTTTGATGACTAACTCATAACTGACAAAATTCAGTAGCATAAATTGATCTATGACCTTGTACGGTCATAACACTGACGAAGAAATATCGAGAGGCAGCTCTGTCTAGATTCGCCCCTACTGTCCAGATTCGCCCCAACTGATGGTAGTCAGTCACTTCGTAAAATGTACCAATTGTTATATAATAAAGAAAAAATCTTTGTTGTAGCATCATGCGTAACGTAGCGAATTTCTCAGGACTTTTAATGGAAAAATTTAATATCATATAGAACAGGTATGTAGTTTAAGACATAATTTTTCTTCTACGTAAACTTTTTCCACTTTTGTATACGAATTTGTTTGGACGTTATTATAAATTTATTTACAAAAATTAAGTAATTTCTGTTCAGAACAAATTTTAGATTTAAAACAGAAATATATTAGGTAGTAAATTTCTACTACCCAATTAAGTCCATAAAGTTTTTAACCATCAAAAAACTTAATTATAGTAAAATGAGATCTGCCTGATGCCTTTTGAATTACGAAAATAATTTTTTTACACACAGTATAAAAACAAAATGTAGATCAGATAAATTAAAAATCCGCTTTTATTTTTAAATTTTTATGGAAAATCAGTTTATACCTATAGAATATTCTAAAAGGTCTGCCTTAACCCTAGAATCATACGTTGGTCTACGAAAAACGTTAATCATACATCGTCGTCAATTTGACGAATGGACTTTTACGGAGAATTTAAAGTTTATTTATAAAAAACATTTTTTTACATAACAATACTACAAAAGCAAACAAAATATTTTAAAAAAATTACATTTGGAAAAATTTTTTAATATAGGTAAATATTTATTAATTTTTTTAATCTTTTTATCAAGGCATATTTTCATTATAAGAATTAAAAAATAGATAAATACATCAATTGTATCATAAGACATGTCTTTCAAATAATTAATTTATAATCTATTATGAGTCGGTGAATATGTGTGACTTTACTTTATGTGTGATATGTAGTTATTTCTTCATTAAGCACATTTGTAAATTTTCTAAAATTTGTTAATAATTTTTCGAATAAAGTCTCAAAAAATAATAAAAATTAAAATATTTTCCACAAAATAAATTGTTAATCTTTTATTAAGTCATTCGAAATGCATTCTTTAGTTTTCGATTCAATATATTAAAACTTCAGTATTATGTTGTCTCTATAAGTCAAACAGCTGCCATCATCTTTCACATTATCATTATCATTGAATAAATTAATTATAACATGCACATCTTTAATAAATTTTTGAAAAATTAGGAAAACTTTTATATGTAAAGTACAAAATCTTTAAGAAAAAACATACGTTAATCATACATCATCGTCACATTGACGCACACTATTTTAATATAAACAAAACGACAGCAACTATAAACAAAATCGATACGTGTTTTATGTTATCATAACAAATAAATTAGATACCAGAAGTTTTAGAACAGACAAGCAACGACAAGTTGTAGTACTGGAGCAGGTAGAGAAGTTTAGTCTTCAATTTGACGAGCACGTATGGTTCTAAGATTAATATGATTTCTTTCACTTTTTACGATAATATATAACAAAAATTTCAAAAAACTTTTTACGTTTTGCGAAAATCCATTTTTAATTGTTCTCGAACAATAATCATTCCATGTCATCGAAACTCATTTTAGCTGACGTTACCGCTCTTTCTGCGACTGTAAAAGAAATTTGAAAAAAACTTTTGAGTTGTAGCAAATTTTGGTAAAAAAATTAATTTTTTGGACGAAAATCACCCGAAACATTGCACCTTATTAATATATTATTAGTGTATGTATAAATAGTGAATATAATTTTTGACTTCTATGACAGCGGTTGTAATAGCTGAATTTTCTATTCGAAAATTCACTAAAAAAAATATATATGTACATACATCAATCAAAAATTTTAATAAGTTTCTTTATATTGTTCAAATATGGTTCGCTTTTTTTGAGATTATATAAGTATGTTAGATTGTGTGCTATATGAAAGCAATAGATTATACAACCGTCTGAAGCCAACAGGCGCAAATAAGTATGTATTTCGGAAATCTCGATTACGGTTCCTAAGAAAAAATATCGAAGCAGGTAATTCCTTTAACTTTCGGCCTTTAGTCGTTCTCCTTAGATGTTTATCAAAACTAGGTAGGTGTGTGACAAGGATTATACATTTTAATTAAAATTTGCAGTGTCTAAATAAGGAACTGAGGAGTCATTAAAAAATTTGACCCCTTACTAATCTGAGAACTGGATCCGCTCCAGTAGTATGGTTAATTAAATTTTAGGGCAGTGTCTAGGCCAAAGACGTAAGGATATTATATTATGTATTATAAAAAGAGCTGTAACAACATTGTTTTATTGAAGCAAAAGTTGTGCTAATTCAAGACAGTGGCGGTAACAAAATTAAATGTTTATATATGTACGTAAAAATTCATTTTAAATAAGTTGACTACATTTACTATTAAATTCACATAAAAGAGTGGTCAATTTATCTTAAGTGGACTTTATCATGCTTTACATGCTTTGCATACCTGATATGTAATATTAAATTATTATTTAACATATAATGTATATACGCAAATATTTTTTCAAAGAAGAGGTGAAATGTTCCTTGTGCTTTTTTTCTAATAGAGTTTTTACATTTGTAAGCAGAACTAGTTGCTATAATATTTTCTTTAAAAAAATATAACGAAAAAGGCAATTTAAAAAGTGAAAATAGTGACAATTTTTACCTTATTTTTTCAAATTTTCTAACAAAAATATGACTGGCAAAGCTTCAATTTTAATTTTCAAGGGCAGAGGTTCCCAATATTTTTTTCCACGGACCCCTTTATCTAATTACTATTTTGACAGGGATCCCTAAATCCAAAAAAATTTAAAAAAAGTTGTATTCTTGCAAATAGTTAGTGACACTTGTATAAACATAATATTATAATCCTTAGTTTCTATTAATTTATTAATGATACTCTTGTATATATGATACACTATGAATATATCATAAGGACATCTCATGGACCCCTTATTAATCGTCCGCGGACCCCTAGGGGTCCGCGGACCACCTTTTGGGAATCTCTGATCTAGGGTATCTCAGAAAGAGATATATATATACTATAGGCAATTTACATGCTATTTATAATACTTTTTAACGTCTCTTTTTAACGTGTACGTAATATCTTTCGTACATAATGTAAATTACTGGTCCTTTCATACTATATATTATTAATCCTAGAATCATACGTACTCGTCAAAACGACGAACGAACTTCTCTACCTGCTCCAATACTACAACTTGTCAGTGCTTGCTTGCTGTGAATTTCTGTTATCTAATTTATTTGTTATTATAACACATAAGACATATAAATTTTGTTTATAGCTATTGTCGTTTTTTTAATACTGAAATAGTGTGCGTTAAAAGGACGACGATGTATGATTAACCCATATTTTTTTTTAAAGATTTTGTACCGCACATATAAAAGTTTTCCTAATTTTTCTAAAGTTTATTAAAGATATGGATGTTATAATTAATTTATTGAATGATTATGATAATGTGAAAGATGATTACAGCTGTTTGACTTATAGAGACGACATAATACTGAAGTTTTAATATATTGAATCGAAAACTAAAGAATGCGTTTCAAGTGACTTAATAAAAGGTTAACAATCTATTTTATGGAAAATATTTCAATTTTTATTATTTTTTGAGATCTTATTTTAAAAATTACTAACAAATTTTAGAAAATTTACAAATGTGCCTAATGGGGAAATAACTACATATCTATAGGAATATTTATGACTGAGAAATTTCACATTCTGTAAAGTCACACATGTCCACTGACTCATAATAGTTCATAAATCAATTATTTGAAAGACATGTTTTATGATACAATTGATGTATTTATCTATTTTTTAATTTTTATAGTGAAATATGCTTTGATAAAAAGATTAAAAAAATTAATAAATATTTATATTAAGAAATTTTTCCAAATCCAATTTTTTTTAAATATTTTGTTCGCTCTTGTAGTATTGTTATGTAAAAAAAATGTTTTTTGCAAATAAACTTTAAAGCTCCTCGTAAAAAGTCCATTCGTCGAAACGACGCCGATGTATGATTAACTTGACTCGTAGACCAACGTATGATTCTAGGTTTAATTACGTCTTTGGTCTAAGCTAAAAACAAATTAAGATTTCTCCTTTTGACTTGGCACGACAGTATAGGGAAATATTTTTTTAAAAATATTTTTTATAGTCGAAATATTAATATACATAAACTGGATATATAATTGTGCTCGTAAAAATTTATTGGTACTTGGTACTTGTTTTATTTATACTGGATATATGAAAAAATATGAAATTGATTTTTCACAATTCATCGGCACGTATTTCTATTTAGTAGCACCATTTACTTTTTTTTTAGCATATAAATATTCATATACAATTTAGCTAGAAATAAATATCATTTAAAGTAAATAAAAATAATATTAATTTTTGCGTTTTACTGCAGTGGAATATGTAAAAAGGTTTTAATGTTGCTCTTTTAGCGAATTTTCAGAGGGAAAAATTTCGACGAGTCCGTTAGTCAGTCCCATCCGACTCCTAGAACCGAATATTTTCGACTTTTCATCAATTTTTTTTTTCACCATGAATGAAGTGTTTCAATTTTTTTTACATCATCGGAGTCCGTGAAAAAATACACATAGATGAATTTGTGAGAAATAATTGTACAGCTGAACTTTTTTTGTGCGATATTTTTTATGCGGTTTTTAAAAAAAAATGCCCATTAAAGTGCATAATGTGAATAAAAAGCAAGAGAAAATAAGAAATTTAAACATTAGTTTACGATAATTTATCGACAAAATTACTTATTCATTGTTTTTAAGCATTTAATCAGTACTACGTTGCATAAAAATATAAGATTGCATCATTAAGTTTACAGTTGTAATTACCACAATTATTATAATATTATATAATATGTAAAAATGAAATCAAATGTTCTCATGTGTAAATTAATACTTTATCTTGTTTAGAAAAACAACTTTTAAGGATATCGTGAGATTTGGAGCTTTTTGAGTTAGGTAGGGGAGAAGTGGTAGGAAAGGGACACGTATTGAAAGGGACAATTCGAATTACGCGCTAAATACAAATCCCGCCAAATCAAACGTATTTGTGTTGTGTGGTAGCACCAATGCAGATATGTTTGTTCCTAACTTCAAGCTACTGTCACTTAAAACATGGTAATGCTGTGTTTGTAAATTTTTTTATGTTCCAAAGTAATTTTTTTTTAATTTTTCGGCACCTTTTCTGATATATTGTAAGTGTTTTTTGAAATGTTTGTAGTTATATACAGTTTGTAGTTATATACAACTACAGAAAAACAACAGATCAGGATATCTTTTAAATAAAATTGTAGATTTAGAGGTTAATTTTTTAATTTGGGTATGATATTTATGAAAGGGACAGCGCAAAGAGTTATGAAAGGGACTATCTTTAAGAATATCATGTTTTCTTAGTGTCAATGATCATTATCATGTTTTCTTAGTGTCAGTAATTAACTTTCTTCTTGTTTAAAATTTTCGAACAAAAATAAACAAATGAAAAACATTAATGATTTTAATTATCGGTTACTAAAACCACATAATTAATAATCATCGATTACTGAAATCATTTGGTTAATTGAATCAAATTTATTAATATATGTAAGTTCAGTAAGATGACCTGCGCAATAGTATGAACCGTATGTTTTATGTACATAAGGTGGAAATTTGAGTAACATGAATGATATTTAGTATTGTCCCTTTCATAAATTATCATGTCCCTTTCAATACAGTCTATTGATGACAGGAACAAAATGCACTTTTTTAAAAACTGAGAAAAATTACAACTAATACCAAAGAAGTGTTTATTATTGCATTTTATTTCAAGAGTAAGATAACTGAAGTTTCTAATTCCGTTCGTAACGATTTAATTTGTTATCTCGTTTATTTACTAGAACGCTTAAAACAAAAACGTCCCTTTCATGCCACTTCTCCCCTACGTACTTTCTATGAAACTCTTTTTATGCGATACCAATCCACCGTATATTTTTTTTAGTAACGAAAGTGATATTCTCCGAAGAAGGCGAAGAGTGTTTCCTGAATGTGTTTTTCGACTGGAAGCGATCAGTGCTAACCTATATTCTACACCTATTTATGTACCAAACCTAACATTAAAAACCGTCTCTATACCTGTTTATTTTATTCAATTCAAATCCTAATTACTAATTAGCACTATAGGTACTCCAATAGCATTCATGATGTATAGTACAAATTTGTTAAATTTCATTTTGATTAATTACAAATTAATTATAACAAACAAAACTAATGTATTATAATACAATACAATATAACATATTAACATGGATATTATTAATTAATAAATATAATAATTAATATGATAATTGCTACAACATTTTAATAGTTGTATAGTTAATTGAAAAATAATACTAGATAATATTTCATACTACCCTAATATTTCACAAATAATCCAAGTATTAATTTGAAATATGTGTGGAAATTGGTGGAAAATATTTTTTACTACATAATAATTAGCAGAAATAAAACAAAAGGTAATAATTTTCACGTAAATTTTTGTAATAAAGGACAATTTTTAACACTCGGAGAGTAATCGTTCTATTATCTAATCAGTAAAAATTTCGTTATTTTTTTGCTACGCTGCACACCGTTTAGGAGATATTTATGGTTAAAGTTTTCGATAACGAAGAATATCATTTAAAAACAAACATAATAAAAACGGGTAGGTACATTTTATGATGGACCGACTTCAGAAGCATTTCGAAAATTTACGAAATACGATGTACGAAAATCGCGTTCTAAGGAGACCGCGTTATTGGCAAACTATCGCAATTTCACACCGCGTTATATGGAAGTCGTTACATGGAACGGTGTTTATATGTAATATAATCCACAGCGCTTCCACAATTACCATAATAACACTTACTGCAGATGCAAAGAAAAGCTTTTTCGACTAAAATTACATAAATAAGTGATAAAAAAATAAAGCAATAATTTACAAAAAAAAACTTAGCAACTTAAATAATTGTTGATATCTCAATATATAGCTATAACCCTTTTTTATGTGGTCCTTTTTTGTGCGATTTTCTTATGCGGTTTTTAAAAAAATGGTCATTAAAATACATAATGTGAATCAAAATCAAAAATAAGAAACTTAAACGTTAACTATAATAACTTGCTTTAATAAAATTAATTTTTAATGGTTTTTAATCAGTAGGGGAGAGCGGTGTTAATTGTAACAGGTGTCAATTGTAACAATGGCTGCTATTCCGCCATCTAATAGTTTTAAGTAAAAACAACAGTTCCAGAGTGTGTATAAGAGTAATTTGTTATACCGACTGAAATTTTAGAAGCCTTAACCCTACCAATCAGTTTTTATTACAGTTAATAAAAAAACACATTGAAAAGTAAATGTCAGAGCAGTGATAATTTTTCTTTTGGTGTGAAAATTATTGCAATTTAAGGTAAGTTGAAATGATTATATGATAAATAATTCTATCCTTTTTAACATAATCACACAACTTTAAATTTAAAAAAATGTAATATAGTAAAAATTTAAGTTTATTTGTTTCAAATACGGTTGGTGTCAATTGTAACAATGAATTTGGTGTCAGTTGTAACATGTTTTAATTTACGTAAACAATCATTTTTAAATTTAATGACATTTTTTTGAGTTTATTTTAATTGTATACAACTTGGGTTTATTTTAATTCTATATATTCTCCTATACTACCATTGGATAGTATAGGTTAAATTTTAGAATAATAATTTTTAAATATAATTTTTCCTTTTATAGTTACATGAAAAATGGTTAAACCGCGGGAAAGGAAAACGAATCGAGGTTCAGTAAATTAAGCAACATACAAATTTGCTGCAGAGGAAGTAATGTCAAGGAAAAAATCAATTCGAAAAGTTGCACGATTTCTCAGATAATGAATTTTTCTACCTATAGTGCATGGAACCGTATTCTGAAAGCAAAGAAGATTGGCTACAATGTATAACCTGCAAAGACTGGGCACATATTAATTGTGCAGGAACGAAACATAATTACTAATGTATCAATTGCACATCAGAATATAAAAAATTTATATTTTCATTTTCAACGTGCCAATGAAGTAAAATTTAACAGAATAAAGTTTGTTTTGTTTATTTGAATAATATAATTAAATAATTATAAACCAAAATTAAATAAATAAAAGTTTTTTATATGTAATATTGTTTTTTATTCTTTTAAATATGTATGTGTTACAATTGACACCAAGGCTGTTACTTTTGACACCACTGTGGTGTCATTTGTAACAAAACAAAATGTCAGCTTTTTGTCTATTTATTTCGCAAACTAGATAAAGAAAGTCCAAAAATCGGTTACTAATCGATTGCCAAGACTTGATTTAAGTATTCTACCGAATTTTGAACGTTAAAAATAAAATCTGTAGATATTACAGTGGTTTTTATCAAAAATGTTACAATTGACACCGCTCTCCCCTACATTTAGTCAGTACATTGCACAAGAATATAAGTTATTGCATCATTTATTTTTTTTACAGATGTATTTTTCACAATTTTGATAATATCATAAAAATGAAATAAAATGTTCCTACGTGTAAATTAATGGATTATCTTTTTTAGAAAAGCAACTTCTAAGGAAATCGTGAGATTTTGAGCGTTTTGAGTTATGTATTATCGATGAAACTTTTTTATGCGGTCCCGATCCACCGCCTAAAAAAAGTTTCTTTTTATAATCTGGACCGCACTAAACTTTTTATTTATGATATTTTTGAATATATTTTTTTGTGCCATTTTTTTTATGCGGTCTCTATCCAGAACATAAAAAAAGGTTTACCTGTACTCACAATATAAAAAGTGTGCTAATACGTATTATTGTCTATAATACAGTACAGTATTAATGCGCAGCGCGCGTGATTTAAAATGAGTAGATATATTTTACTTAATAAATGTTGTTTAAATAATGACCCAATAAAATTGAGTGTGATATTGGTATGTATATATTGTATAAATGAACTAGAAAATTGAGATAGGTTCAGTTTTTTATTATTTTATGTATTTAATCTAAATAGCCGACTGGTTGCACGAACAATATGAATTACTTTTAAATTATGTTTGCACTTCGTGCTATACTCCAGTTCAAAAGTTTACACACATATACATATATTAATATTTTCAAAGGGGGGGGGGGTTGAATTTGTTGGCGTATTTTAACGACAGCTATACAAAGAAATTTTAAAAATAGTTTGTTATATGTGAATTTCAGACGTTTGTCTAAAATTTTAACTAATTAAAAGAGGTCTGTTAGACATTAATTAACAAAAAAAAATTATACAGACCAATTTCAACACGTAGGTAATATTAAAAAGTTTTACTTAAAACAAAAAAATTGAGGGTGTTATGCAAGATAAGTTTCTTTAGTTAACAAAATATCCAAGACAGAGCGATTCCTCAGTAAAATATAGATACTTCGCTATTCGCTATAAAATATGCGAATTTCAACGAGGTGTTATGTAAGGTAAGTTTGTCTAAAATTTTAACTAATACAAAGAAGTCTGTCGGATATTAATTAATAAAAAAAAAAATTAGATAAACCAATTTTAATACGTTGTCAGACATTAATTAACAAAATATGTTAGACGGACTGATTCCTCAGTAAAATATATAGAGTTTGCTATAAAATATCTGAATTTCAACGAGGTAATATCTGAATTTCGACGAGGTTATGTAAGGTAAGTTTTCTGTCTTTTTTGGCGCTTTCAAAAATTCATCAAAAATTTAATTTAATAAAAATTCTGTCAGGTATTTCCTATTTTCGGCATTATTTACTATCGATTTAGCTTTTTCATTATAACTTTGTGCTACGGGAGCTTGGACTATAACAAAAATGCCGCCCTTAAAATTTGCTACCCCGGGCAAATGTTTTTTTTCTTGTTCGTCAATTGTAAAATGCCACTCTCTTTTTACAACTTTTTACAAAAATACCGCCCTTAACATTTGCCGCCCCGGGCAAATGTTCGGGTTGCTCCGCCTCCCCCCTTGGAGCGGGCCCTGCCAACAGTGATGTCCATTAGAGCGTCGCACCCAGAAAAAGGGCCGAGACAAAACCATAAGTCCAGCACGATTTGTAGTTTTACACTTAAATTACATTTTCAAATAAAACATTATTTATATTATTAGCAGTAACTAGATGACAAAATTTATTTGTTGAACAGTTTCGATCACTTTTGTGATCCGTGTTAATTATTCAAGTTTGTCTTCACTTGCGAAAGTGTGAACAAAAACACGTAAAGTTAGTCAGTCGGTGGTAGGTACTAAATAGGTATGCATATATTCGAACACTGACATTTTAAGATAAGTTTGAATAACTATTAAGTACTTTTAGCACGTTTAGAGTTTAGCGTAAGTAAGTAAATAACAAATAGTAATTTTCAAGTCATTGATCTTAGGTAGAGGTACGGCGCTAGTTATATATTTACATTTAAATGAAATAAATAAATTACTGAACACGTATGCATACGTGTATGTGATAGGATATATGAATTTTTAAAAGTGTTATTCAAGATAAAATGGACTTTAGAATTGAAAGCAAGACTTCGAAAACAGACAAATACCAAAAAAAAAAGTTTTAGCGCGCTTTTTAGATTGCAAGTAACAGGACTTAGATTCCTTCTTCGGATCTGCTGAAATTTTCTTTTTTAGCGAATTTCCAGAATGAAATTCAACTATTACAGCCACTGTCATGACACGACTTGAACCCGGGACCATGGAAGAAATTTTTTTGAGGTTCCTAGGAACCGGAAATAATATTCACTAAGATTTATATATATATATATATATATATATATATATATATATATATATATATATGTATATATATATATATATATATATATATATATATATATATATATATATATGTTTGCACGATAACTCTCGAACGAAATGTCCTACTTTTACAAAATTTGGTGAAAATGTTGGAAACTCTCAAACTCTTCATGATGATTTCTTCAGCCGGACCCGTCGCATGCCATTCGTGAAAAAATTAGTTTTGTGCCCAAATTTTCTCAAGTCATAAAATTTTTGCGACATTTATTTACACCCTTAGAAAGAGAAGGAAAAATCACAGAAAAACGGATTTTTATAAACGGAAATTGCGACAGGGGTATTATCATTATAGACTTACGATTTTTACGGAAATGAAAGATTTTAGTAAACCTGATGACGTCACTAAATTAAGAAAATTCCTATTTTCTTAATTCATTTTTGATATCGAAATAACGAATTTCTTTTATAAATATGACCTATCGGACAGAAGTCTTTTTTCTAGTGATCGTATGTGCCTAATTTTGGTAAAAACGAAAAGAATGACTTCGAAAACTTATAAACCGTTCCCAGTTTCATCATTTTGTCATGTCACCAGATAAACCACGATAAAATTTCCATTATTCTTTGTTCTAAGGGGGTGGGGATGAATTTGAAAGTGAATTGTGTACACTGTACAGTCGCTTTTTTTTTAAAGAACTATACTAATATTCATAAGAAATTGTGAATGAAAACTTGTCAACTAAAAAATTGAATGGTTAGCGTAATTCAGCTTTACAACAGTAGAATGTAAAAGCATCCTAACCACAGTCCAATGAACACTATTATATTATACTACTAGATAGACAAAGCGTATGCATTTTTCTTGAAGCAGGTAACAGGGTGAGACGGGTGAGATTTTAGGAATATAATATAATGTGATTTTTGAGCAAATATGCGACTATAATAATTATTGCAGGACATAATTTTTATACCACTTTAAAAAGTTACATTTTATTATCAATATTATATTTTGACAATAAATAATTATTTGAAAACGTTACTATGGTTACCATTGGTTATTACATTGATTACTATATTACAGAATACTATTAGGTTGGAACTTGGTCGTATCTGGTTGCCTCAATTCTAGAGATGTCGATTCTCCCAAAAAAAGATCGATTTAAATCGAAATCAAAAAAATCGATTAAAAAAAAAATCGGCTAAAAAAATCGATTCTGTGAGATCGATCTAAAAAATCGAAATTTTGAAAAGTTTAATAAAATTAGCTGATAATTTTTGTTTAAGGGACTTACTTGATAGTACATAGGTAATATCGGTAATATCGTGTAAAAACGCCTTACATTATATTTGTAAAGGCGATGAATGAGTTTACTTTTCAATTATAATTATAAAAAATAAGGCAATTGAATATGTAGGACGAATACGACGAATTGAACCAAATACAACGAATTTGTTTGAAATTTTTTATTCAAAAATTTCAAACAAATTGACAAAAAAATGTTTTCTAAATAAGTCGCTTTTGTGGGAAAAGGATCCTCGTTTGCACAGATAGGTGGTCTCTTGCTTCCTTTTGTATTAATATAGTCTGACTTACATATATAGAGCCATAGGCGGGGTTCGTTGATATAACGAGTACAAAGTGACAATTAACAATAGAGTTTTTGGTGTTTCATTTTAACACTTGTTTCTTTGTAAAATTACTATTAAAATGAAGTTATTTTTGGAAAAATTCGGTTATCGATCTCTTACTTTTATAATCGATTCATGAATCGATTCAAATGAAAAAAATCGAAAAAAGAATCGATTTTTGAAGCTTCGATTAATCGATTTTCGATTAATCGATTTAAAATCGACATCTCTACTCAGTTCTACATTTATATAGAATTTCTTTCTAGATTTTATTCTACATTTGTATAGATTTATTCACCTGATTATCACGGAAATTGATAAAGGACGACATACATGTGCTCTGTTCTGTGATTTAAGTAAAGCATTTGATACTATCCGTCATGATACACTGTTGTTGAAA
This sequence comes from Brachynemurus nebulosus, assembly GCA_035578155.1. NCBI lineage: Eukaryota > Metazoa > Arthropoda > Insecta > Neuroptera > Myrmeleontidae > Brachynemurus > Brachynemurus nebulosus. The sequence goes on along the minus strand of JAPWDM010000012.1, from coordinate 17,383,819 downwards.
TTGGAAAATTTGGGTATTCGAGGTATCCCTTTAAAATGGATTGAAAGTTTTTTAAGCAACAGGAGACAATACGTATCTATCGGTAACGGTGCATCAAATATACATAAAACTGACCCTATATCGGTACCACAAGGTTCCGTTCTTGGACCGGTCTTGTTTATTTTATATATTAATGATTTACCTCAAACTTCCATCAATGATAGCTTTATATCGTATGCTGACGATACGAGCATAATAACATCAGCCGACTTGTTGTCACAATTAATGGTTAATGTAAACAATAGTCTATCAGCTCTTGACGGATATTGTCAACGGAATAGTCTGAAACTGAACATGAATAAAACAAAAATTATGAACTTTTCCTTAAGAAAACCTGTTAACACCCAATTTAATAGTGATCAGATATGTACTGTAGATCAGTTTAAGCTTTTGGGCATAACCATAACCAGCAATTTGAACTGGGATATTCATATAACAAATGTTTGTAGTACTATTAGTAAATACGCCTATGCACTGCGACGATTGCGAACTATAGTTCCTGATGAAGCTATGCTGATTACTTTTTATTATGCTTTTGTCTATCCACACCTTAAATATGGAATTTTATGCTGGGGTCATTCACCCTCATTTAGGAAATTATTTTTAAAACAAAAAATGATTATTCGATACATGTTTAATTTGAAAAGAGCAGAATCATGTGCCCCCCTTTTTAGGAGATTTAATATTTTAACTTTGCCCTCGCTGTATATTTATGAGGCTGCATTATACGCTAAACAAAATGCGACAATTTTTAGTACAGTGGGTGAGAGCCACCAATATTCTACTAGAAAAGGAAACCAACTTGTTGTTCCAAAGCATAATTTAACCACTTTTAGGAAAAGCCCTGTAATATTTAGTGGTGATGTTTTTAACAAATTACCAAACAATATAAGAAACTTGTCGAATATACATAACTTTAAAAAATCGTTAAAAGATTACTTAATTAAAGAAACATTTTACGACATAAATGAAATGTAATTAATTGTATATGTGACGATGACACGCATCTTGTATGATCATTTGTCGAATAAAGATATTATTATTATTATTATTATTATATAATTATAGTCTATATAATATAATATATGTTTATTGGTCTGTGATCTTAACCCACCTTATGTGCAATACCATCCAATAAAACATATTGTTCGGATATATGTACATACCTATACGATATATGGGTGTATTATATCAGATAGATTTATAATCCATTTTGAAACGAGAATGACAGTAAGTTTTTGCTGAATGTCGCTCAATTTGATAAAAACCATTTATAATATTAACACAGTGACAGCTAGTAAGCAGTATACAGTTTCTTTTTGTGTGTATCGCACAATAATAGAAAATTTTAAATGTCACAATATGTCGCTGTTGGTATTATTGTATCACCACTGTATCAGTGAATACATATTTAGAGATACATTTTACAATTTAAATAATTTTTTTTTAAGTGAAAGATTGGTTGATAGTCCAACAACTTTTTTCTATGGTACAACATAAATGAAGACCATTTGGTTTAAGATAAAATTAAAACTACTATAGTAACCGAAAATTGAATTGCAAAACAAAATTTTTGAGTACAAAAATGACAAGACGCTACTTGACTGTATTCAAAATTTGTTTTAAATGTTGAATAATTTTATGTATTATCCTTAAGTATATTCAATTTTAGTAGTGACAAATAAAAATATTCTTTAGTTATTTAAAAATTCGATTTTGAAAACGCAGTGATATTTGAAAATGACGTCATTTTTTATAGCAGATCTTATTACTGTAGTTACGTATTGTCTATGACAAATTGCATTTTCATTGTGACATTTTTACAATTCTAACTGACAAAGAGAAGTTGTTTTTCTTTGTAATTTATTTTGAACTTTTTGGTTTCCAATTGATTTTGCACTCAAAAAAGATTGATGGAAGGAATACATCGTCATTTAATACGTAAAATATACTTATCAACTTGTTTTAAATATTATGTTAAAAATGCTTTTATTTTTTGCTACAATTTTAAAGTTACGTCAAACTGTTTTCTTAAAGTGTATTTAATACTTGCAAGGCTTCATGAAAATCTTACAGTGATGATAAATGAAGAAGATAACAAAGTAGAAAGTTGTAAATACCACTAAAACTGAGCATGATGATGACTGCTGAATATTGTGTACAAATTTGAAACCATGTTGAAGTTTGGTCCCTTGGGTATTAGGGTGTATTTGGGTAAATTCAAGAGCTATTCTTATTATTTATTGAATATAAAAGTAAAATATGTACACAAATAAGTAATTATTTTACAAACAAAATTAACAAAAATAGAAAACTTTTTTTGAATTAATTAATAAAATAACATTTAAAAAAATAGTACTGTGACATAACTTTAGGTTTATGGAAATTCAGTGCTATCAGTTAAGATGTAAATTAAGATACCTTATATAGTTTTTTATCTGATTTCCTTAATTACATATCTAGATTTAAACTAATTATAAATATGTAACCTTTTCGTAGAAATATTAATTATTTTTAATTTTTATTTAAAAATAAAATCGTAATAAATAACACAAAAATAGAAAAAAAAACAAACAAATTTCTAAGAAAAATATACCAAATTATGTAAACAGTGATATTATGTAATTTATTTTAATATTTTTATTTTTTTTTTTAAATAACAAAAAATCTGTAAATAGTTGCTTTGTTTTTCTATTCTGAAAGCATACACCTATGAATATTATAATTTCTAAAAATTAAATATATGTACACATAATCGTTTCCAAAGTAAATAGACCTTATGGGTTGAATGAAATCACATATTCTTAAAGATAGTGTAAAAAGACTGTAGTAACGTGAAGTATAGATGTGCTAAAAATTTGGATCGTACTTTTCTGTCTTATGTTATAGAAAGTTAAAATTCTTCGTGCCAATTCGACCATATACTTGAGACTTGTGTATACATATATATTTTATATTACTTCGATATACGTATATATTAACTGTGAATTACAAAGATATTATTATTAACGAAAAAAGAAAATTTAATGAGTATTTATTCAAATAAGGGTTGTACACATGCAAATTTATCATTAAGCAGATTGATATTATATTTTGTTAATATAAGTATACGTGTAACCCCCCTCCCCATAGACCATAGACAAGCACCATCCTACCAGGCACCAGGGCTACTAATTCATTTTTGTTGAATTTTTATTGATTTGAACAAAATAAAGAATAAAAGTGCTTATTTACCAATTTGAATAGAAAATATAAATATTTATTTAAAAATTATTAAAATCATTTAAATATTTGTGTGGTTAAGTTTTATCTTATCAGCATTTATTAACTGCATTTGTCAGTAGTTTAACGTAATTGGAGTACTAGAGGTTTAAATGAAATTTCTTTTAAAATTGCATTAAGAAAGCTCATCTCAGACAAAATCACCGATGATTATTATATTTGATAATCATCGGTGATTTTTTCAGTGGTCTTTTATAAATTTAACGTTTCTTTTATTTAACGGTTTTTCTCATTTTATTTAAAATGTATTCTGTAAATTCGTCACTTTTAGTGTTTTGCGAAATTTTCTTTGTCTGACGTTTGGGCGTGGTTTTTTAATATTCCTTGTTTTCAAACCTCCTAAAAATTTACAGTTTTTAATTTAATTTTAATTTTATTTAACATTTTGTCTTATGACATAGTTCTCGTAACTATGTTGTTATACTTTGATTCTGATATTTTTAAACCCCCTACAAATTCACTTTTGACAATTTTTGAACTTTTCTCTAAAATGTTATGAGTTTTCACTGACGATTTGGGTCTGTTGTTTCTGAGGATGACCGTTTAAACGATCGAAACTAGTTAAACTTGACTTTTATCTTATTTTTAATTTTATTTCCTTTTTTGTTTTTGAATTAATCATGTGGTGATTTTTATCACTTGTAATTTGCGGGCTTGTCGTCAATATTTGAACTCTTTGTTCCTTATAATTGCTGTTTATCTTTGGCACACAGACAGTAAGAATTCAATATTTTTAAGTTTTTTTATCTCACAAACTGGGACTGACTTTATATTACAATTGGGTTAAATTTTGATATTTTGTGTACTAAATATTAAAGTAGTTGCTCCGAGATAGTCAGGTGCAAAAGTATATGTCAGCGAAAAAATGTTCTTTTATCAAAAATTAAATAATATATTAATATAAATATAAAGGTTTAGATGACTATAATATTGAAATAATGGAAACATTAGGAGTAAAAGTCATCAGGAAAGATAAAATGAAAGATTAATTTAATTTAAAAATTGCGCAACCGGTTTCCGAAGAGCTAGTGCTTCCGTCTTCAGGCGTATTCCTTTAATAAAAATAAAAACAATATATAAAAATACAGTGCATATTTATGAAATTAATAGTAAACAAATAGTTGTCAAAAAACATGCAATTACCTACATGGAAAAAAAAATTATAAAATAATATCACAAAAAGGTATTTTCTATGAAATTAAAATTTAAAATTAAAAACTTAAAAACATTGTTGTATAAAAGAAAAATTATTTGTTCGATAATTACATAGTGAATTAATTTTTTAGAAATATTTTAATATATTAGTATGTTTTGAATTTCCGTACGCTTATGTTGTAGCAGTATAAAAGCATTGTTGAAAAAGGGTTGCAAAAACGTTGTAAAATGATGTTTATAAATTATATTTTAAAAACGGCGCGGTCAATATTTTTTTATTTGTTATTAAATATGGTTTATAACGTTGTATTTTATAACATATTAAATTTTTATCAAATTTTTTTGACACGTTTTCATTTTATTCGAAAAAATCATGTGAATATATCAACTTCCCATAAGAGCCTGTGTTAAAATTACAAAATTTTGAAACCGTTTTTCTCAAAATTGGGGCGGTCAGTTTTTTTTTCGTTATAATAGGCTCGTATTATTGGTATTGAATTTGATAGATGTCTAGAGAAGTTTCGTTAAAATCCTTTGAAAAATCGTCTTTCGGACCAATTATGTACCTTAAAAAATAACATATTTAAAGAATATTCATTAATTTTTACAATGCTCTCTAGTGCTCCAAACACCTTAGCCTCCTCATTCCAAGTACACTTTTAATATATAATTTCCTTTTTTAACTTGATTTCGACTGTAGCAGACATTTAAAAGTTTCTGACGTTACTAATGACAACCAAACTCATGAAACATTCTAAACAAATATCTTACTTTTGTCTTTGGACATTCATAATAACATATTTAACCCTCATGTATTAAAAAATTATGTGTTATTTTATGTCGACTACAGTCGACTTTTGGAACGAGGAGGATAGGTAAATAAAAATAAATATTTCTTAAATTAGTTCAGTCAGATCACTTGGATGTGAACTGATATACCTTGAATCGATTTCCACAGCTAAGTTTGTGAAAGTTTTCTACAGTTTTTAAGAATTTTCAGATAAGAACTACTTTCCATCTCTCATCTTCACCACCACCCACATCATAATATAACATAAAATGTATAATTAAGAAAGTAAGTACATAAAATAAAATTTTATTGTAATTTTGTTTTGAACGAAAATATTATCGACGAAAACCGTTAGTACCTAACGGAAAATCAATTTAGACGGAATATCTAATTATCTGGAAAAACTGTTTACAATAATTCTAATGAAAAATTATTATTTATATATTTCCATCAAAACACAACGAAAAGTAATAATGCATGAATGAAAATTTTCTGGAAAATATTGAATAATACAACGGAGTGCTTAGTGTATAAATTTAAATTAATTATAATTGTGAAAATTGTATGAAAATTAAAAAGATAATAGAAAAAAATCGCCAAGCGCGTGTTGGACACACGTTAAGTTAGGGATTCTCAGTGATTCTTCGTAATTTTTGCGATAAAATATCGGAGATTTAAGTGTATTTTTTACGATGTACATGTGTTACTATGAGGGTATGAAAAGTAATTAAAAGGATTTCATTTTAATATTCAGATACAGTGGAACCTCTTTTAACTGGATAGCATTTTCACGTAAAAATTACCATTGAAATATAGAAAAGATTAATTTTTAGTCCTTTAGCGAACGAGGTGGAGTGCTATAAATAACTGACCTTGTATAGAATTTCGGAATATTTGATTTAAAAGAAATTATTATCGCATGAAAATGGTGCCCGGTTAAGAGAGGTTCCACTGTATCATATTTGGATTTTATTTTTGGAGTTTCTACGGAAAATTAATAGTATATTGTGCAATAAGGGTGGGCAATCGACAATCCCGCATGAGTTGCACATACTATTTTTTATTACGAATTTCACATACATTTTTCTATTTGTATTACTATTTTTATTACTTTTAAAATAATATTTTTGAGTGTTTGTCTTTTTTATTTAATTAATTTTTGTTTAAATTACTTTGTTGGTGGTTTTTATAGAAATAATTATGAAATATTTATTAAATGAAAAATTAAGAGACGGCTTTGTGTGTTTTGATTAAATTTTGCCTGTTCAAATTGTCAATTTCCATGCGAAAAGTAAGCTTTTCGCACGCAAAAAAGAATATGGGAAGAGTACAGGGGCAAACAGCTATTTTGCGTACAAAAATGTGTGCGCCAAATTAGTACTTCTCCCGCATGAGTAATAAAAAAATATTTTCGCATTTTCTAGCATTCTTCTTCACGATTTGAAGCTGAATTTTCGGGGGATGTTTTCTAATACCGATATATATTTCATTTAGAAATTTTCGAATTTCCGAAACTGTACGAATTCTGCGGGTACGACGAACGAATAGACAAGATGAAATTTGAAACATTTCGAGACTGTTTATTCGGAACCCTAGAAGTTTACTTACTAGAACAGAACCAGCAAGCACAATACGTTCGTTAATTAATTATAAAAGAAATATGTATCCTTGATCGATAGATACTATATTAAGATAAATAAAAGTAGTGATGATCGTAGTTGCAATGGAATGCACTATAGTTATATATCGTTGTGAAAAATATTGATTTCATTGCATTGAAAATTGAGGTGATTTTTTTTGTTTTATTTCGTATGGTTTGTTCAGCATTTTCTTTCATGAGTTTCCTTGTAGTACTGATGATTGAATATTGGAACGGAAAACTTTTTCTGACTATATATTATAGTGTCTGATGATGAAAAATATTGTTATGTTTGTTGCTTGCAATGATTACAGTATGTTTTGTAAAAATTTACAAACAGTTACGACCGATTTTGGTTGAATATTAGTTAAAACACCCTGTATAGTTCATGTTTTTTCCATCAAGATCGCCAAGATGTATAATATTAGTTACTGAAGAAATAAGAAAAAGTGCTGTAAACGTGAAGGTAAAAAGAAAAACGTCTTTCAATCTGGGGTAACTTATTAGAGATGAGTTTTTAGTAGAAAATCATTCATTAAACTGGATTGATCTATGCCATTCAATGACGTGTTATCGTAACATATAGCCATTCGATGTTCTGTTCCATAGTTAAAGTTTGCAAACTCATTGAAAACACTAATTTACCATATATGAACTGAAAAAACTCAGGCTGCCATTACCAGAAAAATCTGTTTTGTAGAAATATTTTTGTCACTAAAAAAATGCTACGGACTTGATGAACAATTATATTTTAATTTTTTTAACATAAAGCGCGGTACCCGGAAAGAAAAAATATCGAATATTTAGTGTGTAGCACACTAAAGTGATCACACACCAAATATTCTAAAATTATTGTTGATTTACATAGTAAAGATTAGAGTACCAGCACTAATCTATATATATATATATATATATATATATATATATATATATATATATATATATATATATATATATCATGTCACAATGTTTGGCTACGATAAACTGCGAACCTACTGAACCAATTTTAATCAAATTTGGTAATTATCTATAATTTGGTCCAACTTAAAAGATAGGATAGTTTTTATCTCAGTTATTGACTTTAATATTTCTTTTTTGCAAATGAAATGTTTTAATAACAATATACTATTTTGTACTTAAAATCTATATAGAGGTGGACTTAGTAGCGATTTTTATTGAGCAGTGATCGCCGAGAGCAGTTAAGTTAAAGAGCAGTTTGTAGTAGTAGTGATCATAATGGTGATATAATCACAGTTTTTCCTTTATATATATATATATATATATATATATATTTATATATATATATATATATATATATATATATATATATATATATATATATATATAAATTTATAAAATTAAGTTACAGTTCTCAATTCTAAGAACTGAATTAGGGATATTGATACGCTAAACTCGAATACCATAACTGAAAATATATAAGAATACGTAAAAAAAATTGTTGGTGGACAAAAAGACAAGAACAGGATGGATAATTACAAATAAAAGTGTTGTAATAGCAACGATTACAGTAGGAGGTATTACCACAATTCAAATATAAAAGAATAGCTCCAAAAGAGCAGTTAAGAGAGCAGTTAAGTTAAAGAGCAGAGCAGTATATTCTCTGCTCAGTGCAAATCACAGTGTTCTAAGTAACAGTGATCACCTGAGCAGTCACATCTCTAAATCTATATAAATTTGAAAATATGCATATTGGCAGGGTGCGTAGTATATGGTGGGGATAATTAAATTGATTGCAGCGTGAGTAGTGGGGAAAATAGGCAATAATACATGCTCATATGTGTTTATAGTGTAATAAAAAATATTAAATAAAAATATAATACATTGATCCACTTTGATTCTAACGCAGTTGCCACTAATATGTCGTTCCTTATTTATCTGTCAACGTATTAACGTCTACACGTCAATCCATAAATACAGAATTAAAAATATTTGAGGTATTTTAAACTCACATGCAATGATGTTTCATAAGAAGTTATTGATGATTGCTTTATCTATGACTACATTCAACTAAATGACTTATGCCAGCATTTCTTAATTTTCTAATTTCCCTGACGTGCTTCACTATCACTAGCAACTTTTTCCTCTGCATAGTCCGGTGTTGGAAGGAAATACTGTCTTGATAATTATATCCATGTTAACGTCGAAAATTGTTTAAATACTTTATTAATACAATTATTATACTTCATCCAGTATTTTATACCTCAAATTGTTCAAATTTATTTATAAAAAAAAAAATAATTGTAAATAACAAATATTTGTATTCAGATTTTACGGTTTTTTTTGAAAATATTTTAAATTTATTTCCACGGTTCCCATTATTTAATAGCATGAAAAAATGTATATTATAGATATCGTTGGCATCATGCACCCAGCCAATACGAGTGTTTGTTATTGATTTTTGTTTCCATAGTTTCAAAGTATGCATTGGCAAAAATTTGAACATCTTTTACAACTGACATAAATTAATAAAAAAATTTACTATTTATTTAAATAAATATTAATGTAAATTTTACGAAAAAAATGTTTTCGTAGAAAAAATATAGTGTAAAATACGTGATAAATAAGCCATTTTTCCTACATATTGTACAATATACTATTATTATTATAGTGTGTATTGTGTTATAATTGTGCAGTGTATCTAAAACCATCAATAAAGGAATCAATGGAAAAATGTGTGAAAATTAGATATATTAATGGTTACTTTCGAGTCGTATGGCGAGCAGAGCGAAGCATTACATGGAATTAACCTTTTATAGAATTTTGAACTGTGTAGCGAGCGAAGCGAAGCACTTTACTCTCGCGCCTATTCTCAATCCCATATGATTTAAAATTGGCTAAACTATTTTCAGCTTTATTAGTAAATCGTATGGCGAGCGGAGCGAAGCATTACATGGAATTAATCTTTTATAGAATTTTGAATTGTTTAGCGAGCGAAGCGAAGCAGTTTACTCTCGTGCCTATTCTCAATCCCATATGATTTACAATTGGCTAAACTATTTCCAGCTTTATTAGTAAATGTTGATTTGATTGTATCAAAATGATAAGAAAAAATTAATTCAATCAATTATAACTACTGAACTACAGCAACGCGTGGCTGGGTCAGCTAGTAACTAAATAAATTATACTTTTTTTAGTGCTGACCATAAAACACTAGAAGCAAACTAATATCAAAAAATTGTAGCTCGTTTGGAGGCATTTGTAGGTCTGTCACAGCTTAAGGCATTTAGTCAGTCGGTATCGGTCACCGAATCCACTACGATTGTTAGGTATTGTAAGACCAATTGTTACTTGAGCTGGACGTTGCTCTATCTCATAATACGTGTTTTGTAGTTGTATGTGTGAATACGCATACAGAAGCAAACATCAAACCAACACCACTACAAGCAGTGTGTACTCACACAACATAGTAATGAGAAGTGGGGAGGATTTTACGTCACTTTTCTGCTACACTCGGAATACTAACTATCATAATAGTAGTTTGGCCCCTTGGTGCTGACACTCTAATCTTTACCGTGTAAGTCAACAATAATTTTAGAATATTTGGCCTGTGATCACTTTAGTGTGCTACTGTGCTGTACACTAAATATTCTATACTTTTCTCTCCGTGTTCAATAACCAAAGTTGGTGGACTTTACAATACTTGAAGACTAAAAGTTTTCTGACATCATCAACAAGTGAAGCAAAATTGGACGAGCCTATATAATAGATTTTGGTCTCCGTTTCTTTTTACCATTTTTAGTGTTCTGTACCAAAATTTGTAAAATGGAATATGTGTGTCGTGTACAGGTTCGGTGAAGTAAATTAATTACTGAATGTTTTACAATTAGGATGATTAATAAATCACTTACTTACTTATACTAAAACATGGAAGAAATACATACAAGAAGTGTCACCGAGGGAAGGAGGAAATACATAGTGTCAAAATATTGTTTGACGTAACTCGAAACAATGAAATCCGAGAACTAGCTGAATCACTTCTTTCTATCAATATTGGAAACCTTTTCAGAAAATGATAATATTAAATTGGATTTTTCTTTTGGTGTAGTAGGTAAGTAAAGACAAAATAATCAATGATCCTTTTCAACTATGGAAAAGAATATTATCTGGAACTGAAAAAATAATGACTGGTGAAGCTTTTATAAAAATAACAACACCTTTTTAACATAAAAAAAATGAAGGAGAATATGAAAACCAGGGCGAGAAAAAAGTATTATTTATTTAAGAATATTTCCGGCAAAGGTTTCTAGATTTTTTTTACGTTCATAGGTTTTGTTTGACAAGAATAAATTTGCTCTGAACTGCGCAGTTGAAAATCAAAAGTAGCGGAAGCACTGTGATCACTTTTGAAATATAAAATGCGCGCATTTTACGTTTTAGGATTTTTTGAAAAATTCTGGTTTTATGTCTGTCTGTTAGTACGTCTGTCTACTCGTCTGTGTATCCAAAAATCTCACCAAATGGCATAGTTTCGGAACTGCCCGATTGGGTACTACTTTTGTATTAACTGATATTAAGGCTGAAGTGATATAATGATATTAGATCACTTTAACACTTTCAGTCCCATGGCTTCGGCATCCGAAACCAAACAAAACACCCCCAGAGGCCGACTGCGATCAATGAATAATTTATTAGTTGGTTATGCGTTATGTGTGCGATGTTTATCATCATTCATCACACGGATGTTTTCCTACTCACACAAATACATACCAACACACACTACTCTTTTGGTTTCTATGTATAAAAAATTTTTAGATAAACAAAAAATACATAAAAAATATAATTTATATTTTTAAATAAAATTGATTTGAATGTAAGTGTATATGTAGTGTGTACGTATCACGTACGTATGTTTACAGTTTTACACATACATGTTGAACTGCGTTGAATCTATTCAGTGTTTGAATCATTTTATTTTATGTATTTGTTTATATAAAGTTTTTTTTTTAAATATTGCCGGCTTCCGGGGAAGTTTGCTATAAAAGTGCTCGGGTCTCATAGTGTTAAAATACCAGAAAAGAAGGTTTTATTAACAAGTCGATCAAGTTTTGGAAAACGTAGTTTTGAGAAAAACGTATGTAAATTATCAAAACGTGTTTATTTTTTTGTGTGTTTATACCTATAATTTTTGGGTTATTTATGGAAATACAGCAAAAGTAATGAAATTAAATAATGAGAAATAGTTGTAGACTAAACTGAGAGACTTTAAAATGTTATGTGTAGTAGAGCGGTGATTCTAAACTTTTTCAACTGCTCGAAGTTGTTTCAGAAATCGGATTCAAGATGATTCTTAAGATATTTTCGCAGTTATATTTCCTTTTGAATATCATTCTAGAGATGTTAATACAACATTTAAGTCAATAAATTTTTTTTTTTTTGTGGAAATGATGTAGCGCCCTAACAATCAGAATCATAACATATACTGCATATCAATGTATTATGGTCGCAAACTGAAAAGACCTCCAGAAACTGTGGTGAGGGGAACACAAATTGTATTATTTCCATAGTTTCTAACTAAACCAAGTAATTACGTTTTTATAAGAGTGAGTGAGTAAACTTCTATTTGTTAATATGATAGACAAAGATAAATGCAGATGTAGATAAAAAAGGTCTTTTTAGCTTGCGCCCATAATATAAGACTAAGGTGAATGCGGGAGAGATGCCGCACATTTTTAAAGTGTGCATTTAATTGATTTGAAATTTGGTACACAATAAACGTAAACATTGTTCTTTAAAATTATTTATAAATAATTTTAAATTTTGAGTCACAAAGGATTCATAATTAACATTTTTGCAGAGCCTGCAAAGCGGCGTCTCTCCCACACCTATGGAAGAGATGCCGCATCGAAGAAGGTGAGATGCCGTATAGTTCATATTAAAAGTTTTGCATTTTACACACATCCCCATACATGATGAATGCCATATGTAACAATTTTTGGTACTTTATACATCTTAACCAGTCAACTTTTTTTTTGTTTCTGAGTACTTTTCAAAACATTCAATAGATAGGCAATTATCATTATTCTCGTTATCTTCACTAATATGAGGGCTCTTCCTGATCCATTAATGGATCTTTTATATTTACGTGGCATAATTTACAGTCAAAAAAAAATTGCATAATTAAGGTATATAAGTCTATGTTTTTAACATGTAATATGATGCGGCATCTATACCAACTTTAAATGCGGCATCTCTCCTTTTTGTTGGGATAGATGTCGCATGTTGCTACAGCAAGCATAGTGCGGAATTCCAACCTAAAATTACATACAGTACTATTAAAATATACCTAAATTAATAACAAAACTCATTTTCATTAAAAAAAATGAAATATACATTCTTAAATTCTAGTGAATTAAATGCTTGATAGAATATTATGTTAAAAAACTTACTTTTCAATAATAAAAAGTCGGATAATTACGAAACTGATGGACTAGTCATAAATGTTACCATATACAGCTTAAATAAGTAACTTATTTTAAATATATAATCCATTAGTAGTGCTGTCTATCAATCAACGGACGAACTATGGCTACTGCGGTATCTCTCCCGCACTTACTCTATATCGCTTCACACTGAATGTTCAGAGGCGCAGTTATTCTTGCACATACGTGTTATTTTTGTAATGGTATTTTATTTACAAGATGCTTTTTATTACAATATATTTTAACATATATTTTTGAATATATAAAGAGCTTATGTTTTTGTTCCTTTTTTTTTTTTTGGTGTTGTATAATAAAATTTTGGCCGCAGCGTACGGTAGATAGTAAAAAATATTTATAGGATGACGCTGATGCTACTAACTAAGGCTACACCGTTAGATGGCATTGTGTGTATGCCGGTGTGTATGGATGGCGGTCATTGTGATAAAAAATTTATTGTGTATGGATAAGATGAAAAATTTTTGATGTAGTTTTTATTTTATATATGCGTAGAGTTTGTGCTGTTGGCACCGAAACTATGGTTTTTTCCAACTAATCCATTTTGAGAATGATAAGATTATCATAAAAATACTCGCTCAGACGTGTATTGTACAGTATTGTGAAACACTAAATAAATAAATATCTCTAGTATACAAAAACGGCATTAGAGTAAGCTATTAAAATTAAAAATATATTTCCAAGAAGTCTAAAACACACGTGTTTGTATTAATGTGTATCTTGTATCCAATTTTTAAAGTGGTTTTGTGTAAAAATTTGAGGGGACTTAAGTTTGCACTTTTTTCAGTCATGACCTGATAAAATCTCGAATAATTTTGTGCGAATCAGTCACGTATTACATCACATATGACGATTATTAGTTTTCTAAATTACATCAATTACATGTAGGTACATGTATTTGAATTTAAAAGGGAGATTCACTAAAAAAGAAATTGATTTTTTTTCTTCCTAATTATGTTCTTTAAGGTGTTAGAAATATTCTCCTAAAATTTTATTTAAAAAAAATGAAAAATCGAAAAGTTATGGGCATTTTAGTGCACGCACTTTACTATAATTCAATTTAAAAAAAAGTTTAAATGCTTTTTTCTCGGAACTACGTTTTTTGACATGATTCCTCATGTATCTGAAAAAATATTTGAGATATCGCCATAAATCAAAGTGCATATTATTCCTCGATACCGTCGTTTTGGCAGAAACTAGGATCCGTTTGTTCTGTAATATATTTTCAAAAGGGCAGCCGTTTATATTCGAGAAAAAGCGCTAATTTTGAAAATTTATTATCAAAATGCGATTTCACGCATGGTTTTTTATTCTTTTTTAAATCCTAGTTAGTGCCATAACTGTATATGTATATTTTCAGAAAATTCTTGATTTCTTGATTTTGGTTCACTGAGGATTTCAGAACGCGAAGAACCATTTTTGAAATTTTAAAAAGATATTTTTTTTTTGTAATGTCAACAGCACATGTGGAAACAATGTTGTATATTTAGTTTTTTAATAAAATGTTTATTTGTATAAAAAAAAAAAATAATAAGAAAAGGTCGATTTTTGATGTTTTATTGGGGAATCTCCCCTTAAATTTGTGAGTTTCTAAATTTTACTCAATTTATGGATACAAACTTAACGTACTCAAGACGCAATTAAATTCAGTTAAGTCATATAAACATATAATTTTCTTATTTACCTAAGAATAATTAGTGTTGAATTTCGTACTGAGTCGATTATTAAACTGTAGACTCAAGAGAATTCGCAAGGAAAAATTTGGAGTGTTTTTATAAAAATAAGAATCACTTCGACTTATTTAATAATTAAATTTAATACGCCAGAAGATAGGTCCAAACTAAAAGGAAGTTCTTAAAGAGAAACAATAAACTAGAAAGAAAATGCTTTTCTGTTTCAAAAATTTCTTTACCGCTTTAGCAGGGAGCCTCCATAAAAGTACTCAGAGGCCTTCACATGGAATATACTCAGGTGTATTCATATGAAAAGTGCCCAGGACCTCCACAAAGGTAAATCCGGCCCTGTGTGGAGTTCAAAAAATGTTTTCAACGTTTCCTATCGGGTCCAGAGATGCTACATTCACTTTTTTTTTTTAAAATAATTTAACATTTGCAAAGTAAAAAAATCATCATCCTCCCGTATAAAAAGCGAGACAATAATCTAAAAGGTTGTGTGGTTGATATCAGATAACAGGAACAATTTTCTGGGTAATTAAAAACCCACAGTGCTAATTAAGACTACGATGGAGATAAGTACACATGTATAAGTATTGTGTACGTTACCGAAATTAAATTAAATCCGTAATTAATTGCTAATGTAAATAGCATCATTGTTTTAATTGTTACTTACATTACATAGGTACCTACCTACCTTTCAACCTACAAACCTTAATGAGTGCACTATGTGTATAACTTGCATTATATTATAAAGTGCCGGGTAGTATCACAACGGGTATTTATGTAATAATGAAAATAAAACTATCATAGAACGGTTTAGTTTATTAAATCTATACCTACAGGATGTTTGAAGTAACTAAGAACACTGGGCCAATTCGTATCGGCGTAAACGGAAGCGGCTTGCGCTCATTTTTAAGCAATAAACGCTTGAAAACAAGCACATTTGGCTTGTTATTAATAAATTGATACGTATACAGGGTGTAAGACAAATAACTCTCGTCCTTTTGTTGGGTGACTCATAGCACCCTGTAGGCACTAAGACCGCAGGAATTTTTTCGGAATTAACAGTCACGTCACCCCTCAAAAAGATAAGAGTTATTTCCTTTACACCCTGTATATAATATATACACATACATACATATATATATATATATATATATATATATATATATATATATATATATATATATATATATATGTATGTATGTGTATATATTATATACAGGGTGTAAAGGAAATAACTCTTATCCTTTTGAGAGGGTGGAACTGTTAATTCCGAAAAATTCGTGCGGTTTTAGTGTCTACAGGGTGCTATGGGTCACCCCACAAAAGGACGAGAGTTATTTGTTTTACACCCTGTATATATATTCCTGTCTCACTTTCCATGTTCTAATGAGAAGGGTGAAAAGAATACATAGTTTATAGCCAACTATTAGCATTGGCTATATATTTGTCATCCTTCTCATTACAACATGAAAAGTGAAATAGGAGTATAGGCTGGGTGCGTGATGGCAACGACATCTATAATATAAATTTTTTCGGGCTCATTAACGAATATAATTAATGGTAACCGTGGAAATAAATAAATTTAAAATATTTTTAAACAAACCGTAAAATCTGAATACAAATGTTTGCTATTTACAATTAATTTTTTTTATAAATAAATTTGAACAATTTGATTTGTTCAGTTTGAACAATAAAATACTGGATGAAGTATAACAGTTGTATTAAAAAAGTAATTAAACAATTTTCGACGTTAATATGGATATAATTATCAAGACAGTATTTCCTTCCAACCTCGGACTAAGTTGCTGGTGCCGGTGAAGTACGTCAGGGAAATTCGAGAATTAAGAAATGCTGGTATAAGTCATTTAGTTTAATGTAGAGTCATAAGACAAACATCAATAACTTTAACTGCTTATGAAACATTATTTCATGTGACTATGTGAGATAAAATACATCAAATATTTTTCATTCTGTATTTATGGATTAACGTGTAGACGTTAATACTGTTGACAGATAAATAAGGAATGACATATTAGTTGCAACTGCGTTTATAATCAAAGTGAATCAATGTAAATATTTGTATTTAATATTTTTTATTATACTATAAACACATATGAGCCCGTATTAATGCTTGCTTTCTCCACTACTCATGCTGCAATCGATTTAATATACTTCGCACGCTGCCTATACATACATATCAATTTATCAATAGCAAGCCAAATATGCTTGCTTTCAAGCGCACATTGCTTACAAATGAGCGCAAGCCGCTTCCGCTTACGTCGATACGAATTGGCCCATTGAATTGAAAATTGGTACGCTGATAGAAGTCGTTTGTGAACATTTATTCTAGGTAAAATAATTTTATAAATATACCTATTTATTTTTATTCCAGACGAAATTAGAAATGAGGATTTAAAATTTAAAACTGGAATATTAAGGTTAAGTGAGATATCATATGAGAGTAAAACCCATCTTCTGACTAGTATGCTAGTATGTACTTAAAAAATAATTCAAAAATTGTTTTTCCATCTTTTACAAATAGATATTTTTTCATAATTTAATTTAAAATATCATATTGCGCTAATACATACTTATACTTTTTCCATTTTCTAATCAGTACAATATAATATAGTTTAATTAAATACTTGTTGGTTCTCAATTTCCGAATAATTTTAATTAACTCATGTAATATTGAGTTATAATAAAGTCAGTCAGCAACATTGGCGATATGGTTTGGGTGTGGTACCCACATACAGCAGCACTATTTGAATCGAAACCAAAATTAGTTTGCTCTTGTATTATTTCTGTAAACGATATATAGATTGTTAGTGAAATATATGATATTACAAGAATAATGATACAGGGTGGAAAGTCTCGCTGTGAAAACAGTGGATAGATCTCACCCATGTAATTAATATTTATCAATAAATAAATACGAAAATAATTTGCGTTGTCAACTTTTCACTATATTTAATTGTTTAAATTACTAACCGGTTTTCGAGCGATTAGCTCATCATCGGGTATCAAACAAGATTGAGGGTTATCTTTTGGATTACAGCTCTTTATATAAAACTAAATATGGTGGTGTTACGTGTGATAATTGACCATCAGCAGTTCGGCAAAAAATAAATTGAAAAGCAGAAAACAGAAATTTAATTCAGTATAGAAACACGTGTTGTATTCATGAGACAGGTAAAAAGCAGGGCTGGGAACTATTTAAAATGATTTCATTTTAAATATATATTTAAAATACAAAATGCCATTTTGCATTTTCTATTTTAAATAAGTTCGGTCAAACCATTTTCCATTTTGTATTTAACATGGAAATTTAAATCCATTTTTCATTTAAAATGAAACTGCATGGACACTCAAATTTATGTGTATATGTATGACACTTATGACTCATATTAATCATAGAATTCGAGTTGAACACAGTCTAACAAATTGTAAGTTAAATGTAAGTTGATTCAATTGACTCAAATTTTTTATAACTCGAGTTGCAATGTCATTTAAGTTAAATTTATTACTATAGCTGCAGTTCTCTCAAGTCAAACTTTTCTGACTCAAGTGCTGTGTTATTATCTTTAAGACACGCCGATGAGAAATGTTTTGGTATTTCGAGTAGATGATTATTATATGTAATTTAGAAATCGCACATGTGGCGTACTCAATGTTTGAATATGTTAAAGCTGAATTAAATTTTACAATATTTTTGAGTAACAATATTTCAAGAGTCAAATTTCGTATTCATATCATGCAAACTTTATAAAATTGTCTCAAAGGACTGTCCTTATTTTATTTCAGTACGTTTGACATTTTTTTAACTTTTCTTTTATTAATATGAATCAAGATAAAAAATTTATAGAATAAATTTAAAGTAAGAAAGCATTTTGCATTTTATAATCCATTTTAAATAACTATTTTCCATTTTCTATTTTAAATATGTTTAACAAAACCATTTTCTATTTTGTATTTTAAATGCATTTTTGAAAACCATTTCCCATTTTCTATTTTAAATGGTTTCTGTGAACCATTTTTCCCAGCCCTGGTAAAAAGAATACCCATTGTAAAAACATTTAGTAGTAAGAACTGCAAGAATTATTTATTATTGCATTATTACTGAATTCGGTTTATAAAAATCCGGTTCTGACCATCTTACCTTTTAAGATAAATTTTCTGTTTTAAAAAAGCAACATAAAATAAATAGTAACTAGAAGTGAACATGTTTAAAAAATTTTGTTGAATTTTGGTCAACAAAATTATTTTGTACCTTTGGTATTAAAAAGGTATATATGTATATTTTAGTCAGGGCCGTACTTAGAAAAATTTAGAAATATCGTGAAGGTAATTCATTTGCGATTTTCTTAAATTGTTAAGTCCGAAAAAATTTCTGTAGTTTTAGTGTGTACATAGTGCTATGAGTCACTCCTGTAAACGACGAGAGTTATTTACTTTCCACCCTGTATAGTTACTGTGTACACAGTGTACATAATAATATAAGAATGGTCGAATATTCGGATACATTCGAGTACAATCGACTACTGTATGTGTATACTATAGCCGATCTTATCTCTATAATATAATCAACGAGCAAATATTGAACACAAATATGCTCACAATGAGTACAATGAACGAATGTTATGCCAATAGAATAGTTTCTAAAATAATAGAATTGTTTCTAATGTTGGTCAGTTGAAATTATACATTTGTATATGGGGTGTTCGGTAATTCGGGATGCAAAAGGTAAAAATCTGCAGACGAGGTTCAATAAAGATTTAAATAACCCAATTTTTTGATAACACAATTCTCCGATAATACCAATTGGAAAATATTATCGCAAGTCGTTTCCGAAAATTCAATCAGTAAACCACTAAAAATTTTATTTTTTAATATAAATAAAATAAATTGGACGGAAATTTATGTAATTTTAAGGGGATTCAGACCCCTTGGACACATTTTGGTCTTTTTCTCGTATACCCTTAAACGATTTTGATGAAAAGTGGTCGGAAGATTTAGACTGAGGTTACGTTAGTCTAGAATATTTTTCACTGGAATTGTATTATTTTTAAGGGGTTAAACTTTCGTCAGAGTGGGCTTATCAAATTTCTTTTGGAAATCATAGCCCAGATTCAGTATAGAAAGGCTACACATCAAATATAAACATTTTGGACTTGAATTTTGGAACAATATACAAATATTTTGAACTTGACCAATTATAAAATTTAGTAATTCATGGACCGCGTACAATAATAACAAATAAATGGGCAAAATTTTGAGAAATCATGAGCATCGTATATAGAACTGTGTTTTAGAAGCACATGTTTTCGAGAAAAACGTGTTTTAAATTTTTGAATGTAATTTTTTATATGCAAAAAAATCACTGACACCTTTTAACTTAAACACAATCATCATTCAAGGCTAGGTATAATAACTTTAATAGATTTGAGCGTTCTTTATGGTATTCCATATTTGAAAATAATGAACAAATACTTTACTTTGCAAAATACCACTTTTATTTTTGAAACTGTGACAATATTGTTTCGAACCGTTAGTTCATTTTCAAATAGTTTGTTTGAACTTCAAACAGTCTGTTTGAAAATGAACTAAAGGTTCGAAACAATATTGTCACAGTTTCAAAAATAAAAATGGTATTTTGCAAAGTAAAGTATTTGTTTTTTATTTATAATAACTTCTTAGGCCCGATCCCCACTGTAGTGCCGATATCGATACGCTCCCGCTCCAGTCTCGCTCCGATATAATTTTATTGTGTGCACATTATAGTGCCGGTACCCGCTCGCTCTCTATTTACTGATGCCGGTGCCGCTTTTGTTCCACTCTCGCTCCGGTCTCGCTCAAAGAAAAATCTTTTTTCCATATATTAAACACTATTGTATTAGGAGAACATATCATATCTATTAGTTAATTAGTCACAATATGATCATAATGTATTGTAGCAAGACGTACTGTATTCGATATCGCGTAAACGTGTTCGATATAGCTCTGATATCGCTCCGATACCGCTCCGATAAATGTTATCTGAGTGGTATTGGTATTGGAGCGATATTGGAGCGAGAGCGTACCGCAACTGATATCGGAGCGGTATCGAAGCGATGATATGAAATACATTCATTGCTTCTTGTGTAAGAATATTTTATCGAATTGGTAGCGTAGCGATATCGTACCGAGAGCGGAGCGTTCAGTTTCTGATCTTCTTTACACTGACTGAGTGGTTTTTATTTTCTTATTTTAACACAAATAATAATATTAGTTATAATCAACTGCTTGCTGTATACTCGAGTCTAACTTCTACAGCCATTCAGTAATGTTGTATAGTCTCGAACATGCATACCCAAACTTTATTCAATGTTTATTTAATAAACAGAAATTACCATTATACTTATTGAACAAAACTGTGCTTGCTGTGTCGGTCGATCTCACAATTAATTGTATTTTCGAACAAATTGACGAAACTGACAAAGTCCAAACTTTCGTGCTATGCAATAAATTTACATGTGAGAATAAATAGCCAGGATTAAGAACAGTATTGAACCATTTTGTAACATTAATACGGATGCTCATTTAGAGCTCAAATAGTTCTCAGTAAGTTTCTGTTGTTATTTCTGGCGACATTTTGCACAAAACAATTGATAACAGAATACGGTACTTGACTGTATTTAAAATTTGTGTCAAATGTTAAATAATTCTATGCATTATCATTGCATAATGTCCAATTTTAATGATGAAACATAAAAAAATTTGATAACTATTTAAAAATTTTATTTTGAAAATCGCCATTTTTCAACAAATATTCAAATTAGTGAAAACGCGCTATTTCTTGAAAATGACGTAATATTTTGTAGCTAGATATATCGATTTTGATAATTTTCATCGTTGAGGTGAAATTGTGTTTTTTTTTGAATATTTCTATTAGCTTATATAATTATATAGTAATAATAATAGACCAGAATTCAAATAAATACTTGCTTTTACTTTGACATTTTGTGAATATAATCAAAGTTTTGAGGTTATAAATATTGACATTGACGTTTAGTTGCTTCAAACTGTGACGTCACTATAGTGAGGTGTTTTTCCCGCCTTTTTCTCATTTAAAATTGTAGGGTTATTTTTTTGATGATTTTTTACAGAATCTGACGAAAACAAAAAAAATCACATAACTGATATGGAAAAACAATGCTTTTAGAATATTTTTGTAACTTCAGTCAAGTACCCTATTAAAGTTTTTTAATGCTTCAAACGAGTAAACACTTCATTTGAAAATGATATCGTTGATAAACGCACCATACAGAGGTAATTCGAAAAATTCCGTTCTGAGGGAAAAGACTGAAAGAATAAGCTTCATCGAAAGCTGTTTGTTCTTTGAGTTCTTTTTATCCGACTACGGTAAAGTCAAAAGGTAGGGCAATGGTTTTAACAATCTATGTTTTCGTATCTATGGAAGCTGATCCGCATCTCTGAAACTATCACATTTTTTACGCATGAGATATTATTTGATTTGTCTTGACGGCGAAAAAGTCACAGGTTGTCAAATGAAGTTTTTGTGTAAATACAATTTTGAAATTTTAGTTTCTTAAACAGTTACGTTTTTTTTTTTTTTTTTTTTTACTAAGGTTATTAAATTTTACCGTTTCGAGCTTTTATTATTTTTCTGGGTGATACCACGAAAAAACACGAAAATTTTGGCGTAAAAATTATAACCCCTGAAAGGCATACTGTTGATACTAACTCAATCAATTTGGAAATTTTCAACCCCTTAGATTTATTTTGGAGGATGTAGACCTGTTAGACCCTCCAAATGACATGAAAAAATCACTTTTTCCTATCTCAACCTTCTTCTTGTTGGCAATTGACAAAGAAAATAACCTATATATTATATCCAACTGGCTTGGAACATTTTCAATGTTTTAACCTCCCCCACTATTCCCCTGAAAATTGAGAAAACTTACACTCTTAACCAAAATTTACCCTGAATTCTACGGTATTATTGTATCTATAAAGCAATCCCACTAACCGAATTTTTCAGCACAATTTATCCCTACTTACGGAATTGGATCCATGTGCAGGGCCGTAACTAGGCTGGGGCAGCCGAGGCATTGCCCTAGGGTCCCCAAGAGCATACAAGAAATTCTAAATTTCTAAATTTCTTTGCAAATTTTAAGGGCGGTATTTCTGTATTTCTGTAAAATTACGACAACAAACGAGCAAACGACTGTTAAGTAAAAAAAAGGTCGCCGCTTTTATTTTTGTCGGGGGGCGTAATTTTAAGGGCATTTTAAGGGCGGTATTTCTGTAAAATTAGGGCGGCAAACGGCTGACGAGCAAAAGCAAAAAAAACAAGCAAAAATTAACAAACAAAAAACGACGGGGGCGGAATTTTTGGTTTTTGCCCCGGGCGGCGTAGGGACCGCGAATGTATTTTCTGCGCCGGGGCCCCTGAAGACCTAGTTACGGCCCTGTTCATGTGTGGTTGCTAGACCAGTCGAAATGTAGCGAGAAAAATTGCTTGAACTCTCAAAATTATGTACAAGGGGTTGTGAAACGGATTTTAAAAATGCACCGCCACTCAATTTCACCAACCATTTATAATTTCGGTGAAAATTCGACTAAAATATTTAATAAACATTGTAATACTTAATTAATACACGTATTTTTTCATGGAAAAATATTTAATAATAAATTGATTTAAATATACAATTATTTTTTTATCATAAGATAACCCGTTAAAATATTTTTTTATTAAAAATTCAAATAAAATTAAAAGAAAAAAAAATTAAATCATATTAAGTACTGATGATGATAAATCTATTACAGCATACCAGTATATTATTTATTTTTTTGTCTATTTTTATTTATCTAATTTGACATTAAAATAATTATTTATTATTTTTTGCCCTTTTGTACAACATTAACCGTTTCAAACTAAGTACCAAATAATAATAGCATTGAATTCGTACATATACAAAGAAAATTTCGTAGCTATTATCCATTTTGATAAATTTCATTTAATTTTAATTGCGTTAAATAGAATTTTGTATATAATATGTAATTAGTGAATATATACGCCAAGTATTCACCTATATACCTATACATTTTGACTGTATTTAATAAGAAATACCAATTTAGAAGCTGTCAATCAAACTGTAAATTAGTAAATACTTGTACATAATATATACATTGAGAGAAGAGACAATGTTTCCCCCACCCCCGGCCGTTGCACCCTCCCCTTCCCCCCGACCACCGCACAGCCTATTACGGGTACGCAGTGGATATATTATGTACTTCATCTATCATGTTTTTAAGTATAACAGAAATGTACAAGTTGAAATAAATTTACCGGCAATAGACTTTCTTTCATAATTTTTGAATTGTAAGTTATCACTTATATGGTGTATATCCGTTTAAAAACCGACTACATACAAATCACATATCGTAACTGCGGATTACTTGAGCCCAGATTTGCAAATCATCTGATAATTCCGAAAATTGAGCGTAACTTTTATACTTATTTAGGATAGGAAATTCAGTATATTAATCTATGTATGATTACGGTTAGCTTATTATATAATATGGATCATTTTCTTATGGCTCATAAATTTTATAGCTTTTTAGATATTGGGCTCAAGTTAACCTCAAGATCGGGTTACTTGAGCCCAAACCTAAATTTCCAGGTGATTTTTATTTGAAAACAGTTTGAGACCATGTAAGGATGTTGGTTACTAATTAAAACATTGTACAAACATATAAGGAAGTTTACTTATTCAATACTCTTATCGCAGAATTCTGCATAACGTAGCGAATTTCTGTTTACAAAAACTAGTTTTTCTCGGAAACTAGCTGACATAATATAATAGTTCAAAGACCTTTTTTGTGTGATTTTTTCTCCTCGTTCCAATAGTGTAAAAAATTTTGAATAAGGAGAAATTTTGGAAAAAAGTTAATTTTTTTCATGAAAATTTCCAAAAATAACATGATATGGGCATCGGACGTGCCTGGTTAACGAACTTGTCCAACGGTTTAGGATTTTTGGGAATTTCTGCTATAGTCTTGCACCATTTTATACCAAAGTTATAATGGGCTCAAGTTACCCTAATTTTAAGGTTACTTTACTGATTTATCAAAACCTTAATTTAAAAAATTAACGAAATGGTTGGCATATGAACATATCTGAATTTAGTTTAGTAATGAACAAAGTATTAAAATTATACACTTACCTTCCTTTGTAGACTACCACAATTATTTTTACAGTCAAAAGTTAGCAACGTAACAAAACATCAATTTCAAACAGAGAGTAAACAACACTTGCCTCACCTCTAGTGTCAATTTTCAGAACTACCTAAACTTAAACACCGTAAACCTACTGCTGTTACCTATTAGCTAAACATCTTACTTGCTTCTACTACTGACTAATATAAGCACAAAACAGAAAATAATTTTTTTTCCGTTTTGGGCTCAAGTTACACCACAGCGCAAAAGTTAGAGCAACACTGGTTTACGAAACTTACGAAACACACTTACGAAACTTTAGTTGGACGATAGTTAAGACGAATTTGGCGTCTGATGCCTAGAGTATGAATTTTTGAGTATTTCTTACCAAAAACGATGAGTTCTTTCCACAATTTGTTACAATTCAAAAATTTCCCTATTTTTTTTTTTTAAACCATTAGAAAGGCTGAAAGAAATTATATAAATTGGACTTTTGAATCAGTAAACAAATTTTCGAAAAAAAATTTAAAAAACAAGTTTTAGTAGTTATTTCGAAATTTTGTAGGTATTTGGAAATTTTGTAGTTTTTGTAGGTATTTTGTATTTTGTAGGTAGTCAAAAAAGATGATTTCCTTGTCGAAATTTGCCCCAGTTTAAAAGAATTTCTAACTTTTTCTACAACACCATAAATAGTGGGGAAAATTACGTAAAATAGATTTAAATCATTTTTCTATGTAAACTAGTTTTTGAGAAACCTACAGGTTTAGAGAGGGTGTAAGAAAATCATGTCTCGATACTAGAGGGCAAACAGATCTCATTGTACTAATTTATAAAATACTGCGACGGGGATGTTTTTGTATTTATTATAGGAATGTTATGGATATGAAATTTCGGATACGGATACGGATAAGGATATTTAAAAACATTTTTTTCGGTTTCGGATTCGGTTACGGATATGTAATAATATCGGATAATGTTTCGGATACGGTTACGGTTACGGATAATTGCTTTCAGAAAACATTTTTTTTTTAGAATAAGGGGAAAATTTTACCGCAAAAAGTGAACGCCAAACACAAACTAACGGAAATCTATTAAGAGGAATACATGCAGCAAAAATTTGCTTCGATTTAGCCTCTATTTTTCAACGGCAGTTGTCTCAACTTATTATCCGAAACAAATCCGAAACTTTTATTTTCGGATACGGTTACGGATATCCATAACATCCCTAATTGATTATAATTGAATTGGACTCATTTTCGGGCAAGGGGTAATTAAGTAAAGTGCTTCAGTTATAAATAATGGCCCTTTGTCCAAAAATGAGGTTTCAGTGATGCGCCCCGTTCATTTATTTCTATTGACATATGTGTATTTTTGAGATTTAAATTTGAGATAAAAATATTCTTTAAATTTCTATACTAGAACTCTGCCAGTAAATTTGTATACACCTGTACACAATATATATAGTAAATTATATATTACTTTTAATTAAGTGTGAAGAATTTTTAATGTGAGCTAAGAATAATAACTATTCGATATGTTTTTACAATCGAAGTTTACCTTAGTTCCTACACACTCCTAAAATAAACTGGCAGGTTTATTCTTTTGTTATTTGTATACCTACCTATTGAAAATGATAGAACAGCAAATTTTATTAATAAGTAAATGTATTCAATAAGAAAAATATTATTACAAAAATAAATCTTTTTTAAATCAATAAGTATAATTAATTATTAATATCCAATTTATGCCATGTTTGCATGTATATTGACAGTACGAATGAATAGGTAAGCCAATAGATAAATATGTTTTATCGAAAGAGAAATTTCATAAAATCATAAATTATAATAATATTAATTATTGAATAAAAAAAAACCAAATGAATGCTGAATTTAGTCGCACGTGTTTTCTTTTGTTTTTAAAAACAATCACTTTTAAACAATAGACTATCGATAAATGATTTCATTTTTTTTTAAATAAAAATGTACTTTTTTAATGATGCTTTTGAGAAATTCCTTTGATGACTTTGTAATTTATATTAAACAGTCTAAAAAAATAATTTTGGCTGAGGATTATTTTGGCATTAATTAACCTCTGCAATAAGAATATTCCTGTCGCAGTATCTTCATAACATAATGAATTTCCAAAGATCTGACACTGGCGGATCTTATGTAACCATCAATATCCATCTAAAATAATTTAGCTCGCTAACAGTGAATAAATTTTCAAAATCTGTGATGACGTGTTCTTGAAAAATTAGTTAATTTTTAATTTGAAAAATAAAACAGATATAAATTTATATTGTTATTGTAATCACAAAAACAACGCAAAGCATTTTTATCGTAACAAATTTCTTAACTTTTCTTAAAAACTAGTTCACTTAGAACAATGTTTCAAAAACATCTTGTGTAATGTTTGACCTCCTTTACGACGTGACGGTGTAAAAAAATTCAAATTTTTTTTTTTGATTCTGGCCAATATTTGCAAGAAATCGCCAAGAGTGGCGAAAAATGACCGAAATCCATGGGCTTGAAACTTTTGACTTTCTCATCAAATTTCATAAGAATTGGATGCTTCATTCGCGAATTAAGGTCACATTCGGTTTCCCGAGGCCCCAAAACAGATTTCTGTCATAGTCCCGGGCTCAGGTCTTACCATGAGAGCCGCTGTAACAGCAGAATTTCCAGAATGGGAATTCGCTAAGAGACGCATAAAATTTCGTATAGGGGAGAGCGGGACTATACCGTACAGCGAGGCTAAACCGTACACCCATTTTTCGTGTCTAGATTTCAAGCTAGGCGAGTCCAATCGGTGTCGCAACATAGCGCCTGACCGCGGAAAATCACAGGATTGAGTTCGTCTCGCTGTGCGTATAAATGCCAATGTGACGGTGATAAGACTTGTTTTTATTAATTCTCTTATAATTTTGGGGTACTGCCAAATAAGAGTTGGGTGGGGAACCTTTACTTATGAGCTAATAGCTATAAAATCATAAAAGACTACTTTTCTTAAGCTCTCTCTTGATCACTAACGATGACTAGTGAGGCGACGGAATTTGAGGTTAGGTTATGAAATTCCCACAAGGTACAGGATGGGGCTAAACCGTACAGAAGTGTACGACTTAACCCCAAATGGTTTAATATGGCAACATTAATAGATTGTAGTTGATGCAGGAAATACCATAAACATTATAGTTTTAGTGCTGCTGAGTCTGCAGATAATTTTACTTGTGATTTATGTTTAAATGTATAAACTTGAAACAATTAAATACTTTCGTTCTATAAACTTTATCACTTTTTTTGATAAAAGTTAACCTAACACTTTTTATACTTTTATAAGCTGAACTAAATGTACCGATAATACAAGTTACGTTATGATGTTTCTTATAGTTGAGTCGACAATAAGTAATAAAATGTGTTTTGTACAATAATTTATTGCATTATTGTTATTTACTTCCTTAACAAAATGATTTTTTTACTGTACGGTATAGCTCCTCCTACCGTACGGAATAGCCCCGACCCCCGGGGCTATTTCGTACAGAGACACTTTTTTTGTAATTTAATTTAAATATGTAAACAGTGGAATAATTGAAATTTCTTTGTGTGAAATCAATAGCCAATATGGTCCAAATTATATATTGCTTATTTTCTTGTAATTTTATACTCGATATTAGTTGAGCAATAACAGCTCTCCCTTAAGTGTACGGGGGAAGCCGGCTCTCCCCTAGGTACCTTTTAAAAATAAGTATATTTTCTTTGGATTGATTAGTCAAATCATAAACGGAAAGCTACTATACCTATATTATTCCATATCGATAAGGTTTCATTTTAAATGTGTTTTAATCACATCGATTTGATGATATAATTTTACAACAGATCGAATAAAATTTATTCATATAATAATAATAATTAAATGTAGAGGTATGGATGAAACAGTGTGGTGACATAACCGGCGGTTTGCCCGTTATACATCATTTATGACTACACGGAATCGATCAAAGTATTTTACAGTTTGCCATTAAATTGCGGTTAACATTATATATTGGTTTTTGGTTAGTTAAAATATCATTTGCTTGATATCTATAATTATATGGTAGGTATGGCGAATCTCTATTTGGAATATTACTTCATTTGCTTGATATCTAGGTATGGCGAATCTCTATTTGGAATATTATTAAACGGTTCAATTATATTAATGAATTGTATGTACGGATTTTATGATTCAAATGGTGGCATATTATTATGGTCATCACTTATTGATGTGCGACAATTAGAAATTTATTGGCGGATCGTTTGAAAATTTGATTTTTGATAAGAAATTTGATAAAAGTTGAAAGGAAAATTTTACACAGAAATTATTCAGAAATTTTGTTAAATCATATAAGTAGTAAGTGTATTCAAATTATTTAAGCTTATAAAAATGCAGTTTAAGCGAGATATTGACACGAAATGTTAGATTTATGTAAAGGGGACTCTTCAAGATCAAATTAGATGTTTTGATCGAATTTTACATGAATTTTTAAAAAAGGATGTATGTAAATCAACAAAACTAAATTTTTCAGGAATAAAAAAAAAGTCGTCAAGTGCGTGTTTGACACACATTAAATATAGGTCTTCAGTGATTATTGTTTCTCAATTTTCGGGATAAAGTATATAAAGCATTTAAGTACATTTTTACGTTTTATTAAAGAAATAGATGAATATGTTTGACCATAGACATTAGAAATGAAAGGACCAGTAATTTATATTACGTACGAAAGATAATACGTACACGTTAAAAAGAGACAAATATTATAAATAGCATGTAAAATGTCAATATATATTTCTTTTTTTAGGATACTCCAAACCTTAAAATTAAAATTGAAGCATAGTCAGCCATGTTTGCATTAAAAAATTTGAAAAAATAATGTAAAAATTGTCACTATTTTCACTTTTTAAATTGTGTTTTTTGCTATATTTTTTTAAAGAAAATATTATGGCAACTAATTTTGCAACTACAAAATATCAAATCAAAAGATAGAAACTATATTTCCTAATTCAACAAAAATTGTAAAATAAATTGTTTAAACACTTTTTTATTAAAATAATGATAATGATAATAATAATACGTTGAACTCTATTAAATAAATATAATTAAACTCAATTTAAATAAAAAATAATAACAAATATTATTATTATGTTTTTTAATAATAACGAAAAATAATAAATTGCATTAAAATCAACAATGTATAACAATTACAAGAATCGATTCAAAACCTGTAATATAACGTGCATAGGTAAATTAATAATACTTTAAGATAAGCATACAATATGACGATACATGACCGTCTATGACTAAGGCGAATACGTTGTGTGGACACACACACATACTTAAGAAGCAGTATACGTGAATAAACGAGGTATGGACTCTCCCCTCACTTAATATCGATGTCGCACTTCTTGGAGTGTGCGACAAGTGGATTTTTGCTGTATGCGCTACTGATGTTTCAAGAATAGCAAGAATTTGAACGAAATTATAATAGGTCCGAAGATTGACGAATGTCTTCGGACCTATAAAAAGCTTTTAAAACCATTTAAAATTTTAAATATTTGAAGTTAATATGATAATAAGTCAAATTTTTATTAGAAATCTAATAACTGAAAATATTACCGTTTAAAAGTAAAAATGTATAAATGTGAAAAAAACTCTTAAAATTGGTCTTTAGATATTTCGAAAACATTGCATCTTTATACAGGGTGTAAAGTATATAAATCTCATCCATGTAAATAATATTAGGTGTAGATCTCATCCATGTAAATAATATTTTCCAATAAATTTGAACCAAAACTGTTTTTTAACAGAAAAAATTTGATACTAAATATAGGTAAAAAAGTGACCCTCAAAGAAAAAAAATTAATCCGGCTCTGACTACGTCATGCTTGTGCCTTTTTTATTAACAAATTATTTTGTACCTTTGATATTAACAAGGTATTCATGCATAATTCAGTCAGGGCCGTACTTAGAAAAATTTTGAAACATCATGTAGCCGGTCAATTTGTGAGTTTTTCAAACTATTAATTCCAAAAAAATTTCTGTGGCTTTAGTGTCTACAGGGTGCTCTGAGTCACCCCTCAAAAGGACGAGAGTTATTTATTTTACACCCTGTATATTTCTAGAACAAATTTCGGAAATTGCCATAAGTTGAACATTTTCACGCATCTTGCTGCTTAACTACTTTTTCCTTGAAGTCACTATCAGGTGAATCTGCACATCGGTTGAAGGCCAATTACATATCTAGTAAATTTAGAGGCGCTGGTCTCGTTTTCGCCAATTAGGTCCCAAAAATGAAACTTTTTGCACTCAAATTATTCAAATTGAACCAAGTAGCCTAACTAAAATCACTCTTATAACCATCAGTTATAGAAAATATAAAAATTTTAGACTGATGACGTCACCAAGTACACAAAAGTTTCCCAAGGACTTGGAATTGGAATTCCAGTGACCCAGATATGAAACAGGAAGTTAATGGTTCGTCAATATTTACTTTGTCTACTATTCAAACTGAATTTCGAACTGAATATATTAAAACTTTTCTATACTAATCAATATTCTAAAATATACATTAATTGATTTATAAATAAATAACCAGAATTCAATTTGCAACCATCTCTATTTCTAATTAATTTTAGTTTTTCTATTATTCTACACAGAAATAACTTATCTATTTATCTGAAATTCTGGAATTGACATTTTAAGGTTGAAAACTATTACAAAATACACGAAAAAGTTTAAATCTAAAATGAATTTAACATATCAATAGCTTTATAATAAGTTATCAATTAACCTTCTATTCTTTCCGTTAATACCAATCGTAGATATATAATATTAGATTTACATAATACATGCAGTCAATTCTGCCAACTTTGATACATTTATAACCAACAATTCGGGATCTTATTGGATTTTAACTGGTGGGTATGTCGACGGCTGATTGTTAAATTAGCTAGATTAGGAAATTCCTAACTGATTCTGTAGTCAGATCATTTTACAACAAATGAAGAATGGACTTCAAAAACAGGCTGTGTCAAAAAAAAAAAAAATTGAGTTAGAGCCGAAAAAGGAATCCAAGTGCCATTGCCAATAATATTGAAAGCATTATAAAAAAAGAATTTTTTAGCAATTAGCCTGCTTTTGAAGTTCAGTCTTCAAATGTATTTTCTGAAATTAAACGAAAAGTCATTTAAATAATAAAATGTGAAATAGGTATATTTTACATTTTTCCTAGAAAGGAAACAGAAAATTTTATTTAATACATTTATTAATTAATGAATATCCGTCCATTCCCTTTTGTATTTAATTGTTTTGTGTTCGAGATACCAAAAAAATTTTAATCATATCCGATCCACACTCCTATCCTAGCTCGAAAATACAATAATTCTTTTCCTTTAACATCCTTTTTGTATCTAATTTTTGTGAATTCCAATTTATTTGGAATATTTGTGAATAACGGTATAAAATCATAAACATTGTCAGCGCTTACCCTTAATATTGTATGGTTCATTTCAGTTAAATTTAACCATGCTTCGTCATTTTGAATTTAAATAATTTCCGTTTTCTTGGCTTTATCTCTTTTATTATTGCATTTATGTAAATTTTAAATTTGCGGTTTATTTTTAGAAAAGAATAGAAGATTAATTTGTTTCGAATATAAGGATTATTTAATTTTTTAACGAAAACTCATGATCAATTGTATCTGAAATGAGGTATAGGATGTTTAATATTTCGGCCATGTTGTCAAATATATCAATAGCTATTTCACAGATCAACTACATTAAGTGTAAAAATTAAAATCTGTCGTTCGTAAGACAATGTTGCAATGGTGCAATGTTGTGCAATTTACACCGCTTCTGATTTAGTCTGTTACTGTTCGTCATAAGGGTCACATCGATCTTAGATTTATTGTTGTTTTAAATCAACCCGTGAAATTTAAACAGAAAAAAATATAAAATGTGCGTATTTAAGTGTAAAAATTCTATTGAACTTGTTGGCTGTTAGTCACATAAGTCAGCCATGACAGTATATCTACTTAATAAATTTCTAACCCTGACTGACAGACAACGCACAGTCTAAACCGTTGGGTTTAGAAGAATGAAATTTTGCACAAGAGTTTCCTATGTAACATAGGTGAGCACTAAGAAAGGATTTTTGAAAATTCGTTCCCTAAGTGGGTTAAATAAGGAATGAAAATTTGTACAGAAATTCGTCATTCTTGAAGTTAGAGATATATAAAAATATGTTACTTATGGCTATTAAAATAAATAATATCTTATTTAATGAATCTTAAATTTTGACTGACAGACAACGCGCAACCTAAACTGTTGGATTTAGAAGGACGAAATTAAGCACAGGAGTTATGAAAATTGGCGTTTAGGCTTCTATTGATAAATAAAAGTCCGTTGTTTCTGGAAATTTATTCCCTAAGGGGTTAAAACAGAAAATGAAACTTCATATGGGAAGTTCGTCATACTTTTGAAGTTAGAAACGTGGATATTGATTGATTTAGGGCTTTTGAAAAACATTAAAGGTGAGCAGAAAGTAAGTACCTAATAAAAAGATGTTGTCGATGCAAGGTGCCCAATCGTACACACCCCATATTTCACAAACACATTCACATGCTGGTGTAGATACAAATGATATGTTTTGTTGTATGTATCATAATCGTTTGGTAGGGGTAGCGGTGTCCACGTCATTTGTTGGAGTATCTTTCTTTATCTGTATGCAATTCGATCTGTCTGCGATTTTGAATTAGATTTTTCAATGAAATGACTTTTACGCCGCCATTTCCATAGATCCCATGTGTAACTAGGCACATTACGATCTGCCTGATTCAATGTTCTACCGCTGACATCTACACGTACATATATGTGTGTACTAGTACTATTGTATTACATTGTTCGAATTAATTAGTCAATTATTTATTCAATCAAGTAAAGTCTGTATCTATTTCACCCTGATTAAGGTGGTAGGTAATTTTGTAGGTGGTGCTTTGCTTTGCTCTAGGTATATACATACACACACAACCAGGTTATGTATGTATTCAGTATTGTGATTAGACCTATATAATAATTGATAGTTACACTATACCTTATCAGCGGTTGTGTTTTAATCATATATACAAGGTATTTGCAAAATCACATCATCAGAAGGTTATCCAAAGTGCGTCCAAGTTTGGGGGGCAAGATTATTTAGTTCTGGTCAAAGGTTGGAAAATGTTAGGTTTTTAAAAAAATTCACCAAATGTATGTTAAACAAGTCCTCAACGCAATGTGTAGAAAATTGTAACTAGTGGTGAGCCCAGAGTGTGCCCGACACGGCTTAAGACATGTTAGTCAGTCCGTGTGCGTCGCCGAACGCACAGTGCATTGTAATACATTATTAGACATTGTTACTTGAATTGGACAGGTTGGTCTGTCCCATAATAGGTGTTTTGTAGTAGTGTGTGTGAATACGCACATTACTACAAAACACCAAACCAACACCATTGC
Source organism: Brachynemurus nebulosus (assembly GCA_035578155.1). NCBI lineage: Eukaryota > Metazoa > Arthropoda > Insecta > Neuroptera > Myrmeleontidae > Brachynemurus > Brachynemurus nebulosus. The sequence continues at coordinate 17,349,035 of JAPWDM010000012.1, read as the reverse complement.
AAACAGTGTGTACGTACACAACATAGTGGGGAGATTTTACGTCACCCACTGGCGACAGGTGGAACAGTTTGATAGACATTCTAGTTTGGTTCTTTGGTGTTAAACGTACACTAACAAGTAACACTACGCAACTGAAACTCTCCGATTTGAATGAAACTTAGCATACTGATTAAACATCGAAAAATATTAAATACGTGCTTTTTTGTTTCGGCTGAATACGCTGTTTAGGGGTAGAAAACCCCTCAACCCCTGATGGTGGAAACAATTATGACTAATTATTTCTGAAACGGTACATTTTCTGAAAAAAGTGCTTAGGACCAAAGTTGTACAGTTGAAAATGATGCACTTAATGGTGACTTTGAAGTCGACTTTAAGATCAATTAAATTTGGAAATAATTAACCGTTGCCGGACTTTATTCATATCCGGTATCGATTATCACTAGAGTGAGGACTAGGGTTGCCAACTCTACTATTGAATATTTCGGGATTTAATAGGAAAAAAATCGGGACGAGACAAGTAAAATCGGGACGGTTAAAAAAAAAAAGTTTTTAATTAGCCAGTAGAAACGATATTCTTTCTATTTTTAATATTTGTTACTAACAGCTACATATTTAAGCCATGATCTTACAAACCTTTAAACAAAACAATTTCTTGAAGATAATATTACAATAATATTTCTTTATTTTATTTTATTAAATTAAAAATCAAGTTTTCTAATTTTTAGATTTTTAATTTTTTTTTTTTTTTTTTTGCTTATCAACTGTATTATTTTTGGAGAAAAACATTTTTCATAAAGTTGACCGCTTTTGGCATTGATTATTATTTTTAGGCTACTCGAAGACCGCTTACGTATTTCATGTACGTCAAATAATTTCTCCCATTTTTTGGAGAAAAAATTATAATTCTCCATCATTTTCAAGGTCACCATCAAGTGCATCATTTTGAACTGTACAACTTTGGTCCTAAGCACTTTTTTCAGAAAATGTATCATTTCAGAAATAATTAGCCATAATTGTTTCCGCTGTCAGGGTTTGAGGGGTGTTTTCTACCCCTAAACAGCATATGCAGCCGAAACAAAAAGCATGTATTTAATATTTTTCGATGCTTAATAAGTATGCTAAGTCGATTTTGTGGAGGCCCCTATTGTGTGGAGGCCCTGGGGCACGTGCCCCTAGTGCCCTTATGTAAATCCGCTCTATTCTTATGTAAAATGGAGTATTTTTGTTATTTTTTAATAAAATATGATGCTAAAGATCTAAAATTTTGTATCGTAAGCAGAGAAATCTCTTTAAACACGTATACAATATTTCCAAATGATAAGGAAAGTTTTAATTGAAAAAAGTACATATTAATTTTTGGAATAAATGAATTGAAGACATGAGTGGATGAAGGTGTTATGTGACATTTTTTTCAAAAAGTCATTATTTGCAAAATTTTGGAATATCCTATGGTGAAATATCATATAATATTACAATTTGGTTTCATTACGCCTAATAGTAGAAATTCAATAATAAACACATGCTATTGCATGGGAAATATATGTCAACTCTCAAAAGCTTCTACCGTAAAATTATAAATAAATTAAAGTAAAAGAAATGTTTTTTAAGAAAAAGCTTTTATTTAAAAATAAGCTAAAAAAAAATAAAATAACTTTTGAGTGAAGTTTGAAGCAATATGCAACATAATTTACAAAAGCTTGAGGCGTTATCATTAATTATTTCTGTTTTGGATATAAGTGTAGCTATTTTACTTTTTAGTAGTTATCAAACTTAATTAAACGCCTCAAGCTTTTATAAATTATGTTGCATATTGTTTCAAACTTCACTCAAAAGTTATTTTATTTTTTTTTAGCCCATTTTTAAATAAAAGCCTTTTCTTAAAAAACATTTTTTTTACTTTAATTTATTTTCTACTTTTTAGCCTGATTACAATTAATTTTTAAAAAAATTAAAGAAGCAATTCTTTTCTTTACTTATATTTTAATCGGTTAATTTACCCTAATCAAACATAACTATGGAAACAAAAAATTGCAATGTAAAATCAATGAACAATATTTGACAATTCGAAATGTCAAAAAGTTGCACAGAACTAAAAATCAAAAATTTTGATTTGGGGCGATTTAGGGCAAAACTAATTATACAATATTGAATTGTCATCAAGATTAGATAGGCATGCAAAATTTAAAACCTCTAGCTTAATTAGAACCTGTCTAAATTTTGATTCCAAGATTTGATCTAAACAAACATACTAACATAGCAAGTTAAATAAAAGCTTTTAAAAAAATGTTACATAACACCTTCATCCACTCATGTCTTCAATTATTGATCTAAATTCTGGCAACTTTTTTATTTTCTCCTTAATTATTTTGTCTTCTTAAACTTCAAAAACTAAAGTGTTTACCGAAATTTGACATTTTTCCAAGTCACACACCTATCACTTTTATGATACCGTGTCCTCATCTGCATTAAATTAGAATAACTATTATTATAGGTGCCTCTATATGTTGATCGATCCAATCCTCATTCAAGTTCGGGCTAATCACCCATCGGCAATGATTTACAAATTTATTTTATGTTTCAAGATGTATACATATACATACATATCTATACCAGTAGTGGAGAACCCTGGCGGCAATATATTTAATCACTATATTGAACATTATTATTGTATAATACTGTTGTAAAGTTGTATTCGTAGTCATCCCATTCCGATATCGGTCTCTATAGAAAATGGCATTACGATTTAATGCCATTTTCCAGTAATAATCAATCTGCGAGCTAGCCTATCTGCGAGCTCTTTCTATGTACAGTAAGCAAAAGCTAAGCGAAAATTTATTGTATAAATGAGATTGGCATTGTATCTTTAGTGAAATATTTCTGTATGATCGCGTCAGAACAATATGGAACGCGTCTATTCGAATTTAGAACGATATAGATGGAATAACTATTTGAAATATTCACTTAATATAATATTCAAACGTATAAAAGCTCAAATAGAACACTTGCACCAATTATTTATTCAATAGGAAAATGCAATTTTGTATTAAATAAAATCGCAATATTTGAGAGAGCAACATTTTCTAACCAGTTATTTTTTTAGCGGAATTTCCATTCTGGAAATTCAGCTACTACAGCGACTCTTATGCTAAGAACTAAGAAATGAGAAATTTATATATACAGGGTGGATAATATATAGGTCTCGCTGCGAAAACAGATATCGATGTCATAGAACAAATACCATGTGTGTTTTTTGAGAGTTGCCATTTTTGTTACAACCAAATTTGTATGATAGAAATGGTACTAGAAAAGGTTCTTTTCTTGGATGTAATGGAAATGTAACCAATCAGAACACTATCGGTTGTAGTAGCCTCAAGTACATATGCATATTTTTAGCGCTTAACTAATAAATTAAAAAAAAAATTAAAAAATTAAACTTGGGTAAAAAATTTTTTTTTGGCTCATTTATGTTGTTAATTAACGCATTAGATCAGTTTTATCGAAAAATTAATATATAATCTCATTTAAAAATTTGTAAGTTTGTATCATGGCTCGAAAACCATAAGAGCTATAAAGCTCCTGACTATAGCAATCGGTTGCCCCCGTCGATATCAACAACTCTTATTTGAACAATTTTTCGATTAAATTAACGGTTTGGCTGTAATAAAAATGGCAACTCTCAAAAAACTCACACAATATATAGATCCCACCCAAGTAATTAATATTTGCCAATAAATTTGAACTAGAAGTTTTTTTTTAACAGAGAAAATTCGATACAAAATATGGGTCAAAAAATGGGTCTCAGCATCTTATATGTTAAGATCATGTTTACAAATATTTATTGAATTTTGGCCAACAAAATTATTTTGTACCTTTAGTACTAAAAAGGTATATGCATAATTTAATCAGAGCCGTACTTAGAAAAATTCTGGAACATTGTGAAGGCAGTTCATTTGCCATTTTCGTAAGCTGTTAATTCCAAAAAAATTAATGTGATTTTAGTGTCTACAGGGTGCTATGAGTCACCCCTGCAAACGACAAGAGTTATTTACTTTCCACCCTATATAATTGTATATGTGTCTGTACGATAAATCTCGAACGACGAATAACTCTCCAATTATGCCGAAATTTAGTGAAAACGTTGGAAGTTCAAAAATCTTGGATGAGTTCTTCAGCCAGGTACGTCCGATGCCAGGAACCTCAAAAAAAAGATATTTTCTTTGTAAAAAAATTTGCTAAGAAATAAAAGTTTTTCGAATTTTTTTTACATCATGGCAAAGAGCGAAAAAAATCACATAAGATACGTTTTTCAATCATTTTCCTATGTGAGCGGGTTGTCGAGAAAAAATAATTTTTATAATGTAAATTCACTCTATTATCATCGCATACGTTCAATATTTGTGTTAGAGTTCTGAAGAAAAATCTCGAAGCTCTCATACTTTCATGAAATTTTGGATATACATTCTACAGGTATATACAGGGTGTAAAACAAATAACTCTCGTCCTTTTGTGGGGTGACTCATAGCACCCTGTAGACACTAAGACCGCAGGAATTTTTTCGGAATTACACGCGTCACCCCACAAAAGGACGAGAGTTATTTGTTTTACATCCTGTAGACAATATACAAAAAAAAAAATAAAAAATAATAAAAAAAAAATAAAATTGAAAATTAGAAAGTGTAGATAAAATTTTTTTCCACGTATCACATTGTGTTGAATATCGTTAGAAAGGGTTTTTAAGTGAAGTTGAGATTCCTTTTACGATTTTTCATTTTTTAGCCCCGTTTATGAAATATGGAGCACTAATGTAATATTTAAAAAAAAAAATGGACAATTTTTTTTGCACGTTTTAATAGTCTATACCCTTAAAAATAACATACTAAAATTTCAAGTGCATATCTCAAATAGTTTTTGAGTTACAGCCATTTGAAGAGTGGGATCTGATTTTCATTGTTAACTTTGAGGTATTGACAAATGTATGAAGGTTGATAGATCGGGAGTTTTTGGACGTGGCTGCCCGTCACATGTTGTGGAGAAGCTAGGCCCTGGCATATTTAAACGACTCATCTAGTTTTACTATGACCGTTATGGTGGCTATATAGTAAATAATTTTAATAAAAATTCTCAGTGATTAAAACTAAAAGGTAAGGTAAAGAAAAACTACATTTTTCAAATTTGCTGCAGTTATAACTCGAAGACAAATTATCCGATCGATTTGATTCTTATTGCAGCATCTTTTTATGTTTCTTCGTGCCATGAACCTCCAGTTTTCCGATCGAATAAAAAATCTAATTTTTTCAGGCCAAAAATCATCAAATTTTCGCCCAAAATTTGAAACTTTTTTTTAAAAAACCCCGCCATTTTATTAAATTTTAACTTTTTTTCGATTGAGCTTCATGGCAATACCTTCTAGTTTAATAGATTTTTTGGTTTTTTTTAATTCAGGCACTGTGAAGGTCGCTATCACTGCAACAGTGGAGGGGACTGTTTTGGAGCCTTGGGAGATCGCGAATAACTCACTGAATTTTCAATTTTTTGGTCCAAAAATTTTATCATGAATCAACGAATATACCCATAACTGTTAAAACATTCCATACAGTAGTTTTCTTTAAAAAATCACCTCTTTTTCAGGCGGTCACACTAGTGGTCCCCCTTAATAAAGACAGGAAAAAAAACTTTTCCACTTTTCCTGTTTGAGAAAATTAAAAAATTTTGGTTTTCTTCCAATATTGTTTATGAAAATCGATGAGTCACTTAACTTTTTTTAAAAAATTTTTCAGAATTGAAAAATTTTTGAAATTTAAAGTATAAAATTATGACCCCTTTTCCAATTTGAGATCTGTATCCGCCACTGTTTTCAACACACAAACTAAATTGTATTTTCACAAACAAAGTCGAACATATGTGAACAAAATGAAACTAAAATGTTGAAAAAAATAACGCATTAAGTATAACATTTAATGTGAATCAATTAAATAAACTGTTGTGTAATCGTCAATTCACTAAAAATCATACACAGAAAAGTGATTAGCCGATATTTTATCTAAACAAACCGGCCAGCAATTCACTCCCAGTCATAGTGATTAAATTAAATTAGTAAAAATACTTTTTGGCGCCATTAATGATCATAATATATCCCACTTTTGTAATCTTGTCAATATAAATTTTAATTTCCATTCGTTCGTTAGACAATTAACTTTACATATTTTTTCTATATTTAAGTTTTAAATCGAGAATTTTGTCAAAAATAAAATTTCGAAAAATTAAATTCTGATTTTACAACAATCAGAATTCTTGTTTCGTGAGATAAAAATATTATTGTCATAATCGTAAATTTTCCGTCAAAACATTCCATTGTATTGTCGAGAAAGTATGTTAATGTATATAATTAATGACTGATTTATCTGTAAAGTGAATTAAATATCTGATTTATTTGAGTTAATTAATCTAGAAGCTTTTAGTTTGTTATTGTTATAGAGGCAACGTTAAATATTTTTTGAAGAATTTTCGATTTTGGTTTCCGAGTAGGCGACTAAAATAGGAAATACATGAAATAGGATATTGTACAATAAGTGGGAAAAGAGGCTTATTTCTCACGAATATTCATATGAGTGAGAAATAAGCTTTTCCCACGTATTTTACACTATACTTTTTCTACGAGCACATTTTTTCTCGTAAAATTTAACATAAATAATTAAAATAAAATTTAAATAAGTAGTAAAAATTTTTTAAATTTATAATATGTCAATGATAAGATGTTCAAATTTTTGCAAAAGCATACTTTGAAACTATGGAAACATTAATAAATAATCAACATACATATCTATGTATATTTTTAGTATTAATTATGTAGATTATATGTTAAATCAAAGACAGAGCCTACTTTTTTATTATATTAAGTCGTGGGAAATTATTTCGCACGCTCTTTTCCGCATTGTGTGGACAATTGTTAATTTTTACATATAGTTAGCCGTGCGCAAAATGTTACTTTCAATAGTATAGGAGTAAAAAAAATATTTTTTCAGTTTTTACGAATTTTGAGCAATATTATTAAGGGGATATTTTAGTCTAAAGGTTCGATTTTGAGGTGACCCAGTTTCTTCATTGATATTTGAAAAGTATAAAAATATAAAAAAAATTTAAAAAAAAATTCAAAATTAAAACAGGCCGGCAAAGTGGGGACTTAAAAAAAAGGTGTCTCCTGGTCGACGTGATTCCAATCCTCCTGATGACCTGAAACATAAAATTTTAGTTAATTCTTAATAAACAAGGAAGTAGAATTAGCAGAACGTAGCTGATTTAAAAAAAAATTGTTTCTTAAATGGCGCCCATTTAAAAAAAAAATCATTTTTTCGCCTCCATCATTTCTTCAACTTTAGAAATTTTTTAAAAATAGTAAAAAAGAAACTTTCACAAACCCCTACGTCGGATCAATTTTGATACTATCGAGAAGGTCTGTACCAAATTTCAAGTAAATCGGTGCATTAGAATTTGAGATATCATGTCAACCGTATCGAGAAAAGTAGTTTTGAGTAATTTATATTAAAAATTTGAATTTAACACTGAAAAGATAAACAGTACACAGGGAAAAAATCACCATAACTCCGTAAATAATTCGAATTTCCGTAAATCCTTTTAGAGGCTTATTCTTAAAGGTCTGAACTTTTAGACTAGAATACTGCCTTAAAGCCACTGGACCAAAATTATATAAAAAAAACTATTTTCAGTCCTTGAAGGTCTGTTAAATGATACCTCACACGGTATATTAATTAAAACTTTTTTTCATTTGAACCAAACTAGTGCCTCGTTTTAAATCGACAAAAATTGTTGATTTTTTATCAAGACCTGCATTACATAGTTTTCGATAGAAGCCGTTGTGGCAAACAGACGGACGGACACGAGAGTGATATTATAAGGTTTCGTTTTTCCTTTTAAGGTAAGGAACTTTAAAAAAAATTAATATGTGTTTGTTTAATTTTTCATGCTTTCCTTTGGTCCCTTCAAAATGTGTATATCAAAAAAATGAATGACTTATTCCTTTAATGAATGACTAATTATATAAATAATTTGAAGCTAATTTGATTTTTTTCCAGAAACAATTCTTCAGTCAGTTTAATAAACATTTCCACAAACATTTTTTTCTGGAAACTCAACCAACTACATATAATGTGTTTACAATTTTTTATAAATACTAAAAAAAATATATAAATTGCTTCATTATTTATTCTGTTTAAACAAATTGTTGTATATTTTTGTTAAACGTTTTCAGTCAATTTTTTTTTTTTTTTCGTTAAGACGAAACATGAAAATGAGGACGCCATATGCATCTGTTTAATTCTGCTTAGTTTATTTGGACTGTTTTCTTAATACTGTATGTAAATTGTATATGAATGTTCTATGGAAGATGTACAAAAAGGAGCGTATCAATGATATTTTGTTACTGGGGTACCTACGTAAAATAAATATTTTTCTTATTATTGTACAATTGAATCGTTTTATCTAATCGCTAATCGCTTTACTACCTAATATTTTTCAAGTGCGTTCTATAGTCTGTGTGACAGGAGTTTAAACGATATTGTCCACACATATGTTCTTTAAAAAAATTTTTAAAATCTTTGTAGAAATTGTAAATAATATTGTTAGTTAAGCAAAGTTTGTAACATAATCCGCGCGATGAACGAAAAAAACTTGCTTTGGTCAACTACACATGTATTATGTAAACACGGACTTATAAAAAAGATTTTGATAGCATGATTTATGAGTTGCACTAATTGTATGCATGCTAGTGTATTAAACATCAACACTAATGTTTCGATCCCATAACGAGAGACTGAAATGAATTCTTTTTTGGTCATGGAGGTCATGGTTTGGAATGTTTACAATAGAAAGAAAATCGGTGGTTTTATAACGCGATTCGACTATACTTTTTCCTCTATATAGGCTATATGCATAGAGAAGTTGTAACCACAAAGTATAAAAATTCAACCAATTTAAGCATAATATGCGGTTTTGGAAATTTGATTAAAAATGTTCCGGACCAGAATTTTTAGAAATTTCACTTTGCAACAACTTGGTTTCCGACAGCTTTTCTTAAAAATACACCATTTACCACTAAAATTGCAAAATAAGTTTTTATTCTGTATAACCTTCGAACGGAATGGGCTTTTTTGGCTGTTTTTCATAAATGTCCCCAGCCCCACCTCCTCAGTAAGAATCAAAAGATAAAACCGGGACGGGAAAGCCCTACAATTGCGTTGTCAGCTTTTTTCTGCTGATTACAAAAAAGAAATGTGAAAGTTTTGTATTCCAAATAAATTCGTTCGGATTAGACAGTAATACAAAAGTTGTGTATTTGATCTAGACCCTCTTAATATCCGCATTTGATACGTTCCTGTATTCAAATGTGGTACACACATTTTACTGTTTACATAAATCAGTTGGTTTTTGTTTAATGTATACTTCTTTACTTACATATGAGTTTCTGACTACTGGCTGCGTTCAGTATATTAAAATAACATATTTCAAGCCATTATTTTATTATTTGAGATGTAAATTACCGTTAATACTAATATTTAATCGTTCAATTTATTTATTTTATCAGATAATCAGTTTCAAAAAATAATAAAAATAAATTTTTAATTTGTTAATGTGCAGTTCTTTTACAGAAACTTATTATTTTTTAAAATTTCCAATCTTTTGCTTCATTTAATTAGAATTTCGCAATTCTAATCCTTACGTATTCGTGATTTCCGTTATCATATGAGGTGATCTAATCGCACTTGACCACTTTGTAATAGTCAGTATCGGATTTTACGCAATTTAAGGTAGCTGGTCAATAAAACGATTTTTTTAAAGAATTTTAACGCAACTTATTCTCTAGATATTTATTTCATTCAATACCAATAATACGAGCCTATTCCGATTAAAATTAACTCCCCTAATTTAGAGAAAAACGATTTCAAAGTTTTGTAATTTTAACACGGGCTCTTATGGGAAATTTTTTTTTGAATAAAATGAAAACATGCCAAAGCATTTTGATAAAAATTTAATTACAAACCATATTTAATAACAAATAAAAATTATTCACTAAGCCGTTTTCGAAATATAATTTATAAACATCATTTTACAACGACTTTACAACGTTTTAACAATGCTTTTATATTGCTACAACATAATCGCGCGGAAATTAAAAAAAACAAGTGGTATACAAATATAATAACTGGCGAAAATTAACACAACATTTAATTTTTGATAAAAGAAAATTTTTTCGCTGAGATATACTTTTGTACCTGATTATCTCGGAGCAATTACGTTAAGAGACAGTGTCGTTTTTTTTTAAAATTCATTTCATGACAGTGACCGTAATAACTGAATTTTCAATTCCAAAATTCGCTAAAATTATACTAGGAATGATATGAACTAATAAATTTTAATTTTTTCAACACAATGTGGTAAAGTTGGCTAGCTTTACGGTACCTTAACCCCTTATTGCATGAATTATGAAGGAGGTGAAGAAAAATTTTTTTTTTACTGAAAATGTCTATCTCTTCTTTTATTTTGGTAGTCAAATTAAGAAAAAAAAATTAAGTCTTATTGTACAGAAATTACTCGCATTCGAAGCCAAATATGGCAACTTCAAAATAAGCCCCAAAAATCGAAGAAAACAAGAAAACACACGCGAATCATAACTATTTCATGTTCTTGAATATATAAAGAATGTCTTTTGAAAATTTTTGATTTTAGTACCAACTACCGTTTTATTGTTTTTAGTTTTCACAAATAAAATTAGCACCAATTAATTGCACTGTAACGGTCGGGCACTCTGAACATAACTTCAAATAATTTGACAACCCGCACTTACCAAAGACAACAAAAATTACATTCCGTTACTCGAAAGAGTATAAAGTTAGGATTTAACATTAGTTTCAAAAAAAAAAAAAAAAAAATTTCAATATGTTGAGAAAAAATAGTAAAACTTAGAATCCATATATGGCTTCATATGCGATAAGGGGTTAAAAACGATAAATCTAACATTTCATTTTTTGTATATCAAGTGAAACTTATGCTAGATTTATGGAGCAGAATTTTTTTTTTTAAATTATATGCAGTCATCATTTTAGAAAACATCTGCTTTAAAACGAATTAAAACTCATGTTTTAACACAAAAATTGCATGAAGATACAGAATTAAAACAAAACTATAACTTATACTGTTCTATTTAAATTAAAAAAAAAAAGAAATTCCGTCAAATAGAGAGATAAAGCGATAGAAAAAGTTTCTTAAAGGGAAAAAAAATTAATAGAAACTTCAACATGTCTATTGCCACGTCAGTTGAAATAACAATAATTTCATTTCAAAAAGTCAAAAATTGTAAAAGAGAGAATATTTTTTACTTGCTTTCACAACGTTGTTAAAATTTAATTATTCCTTTGTTATAATGAGCTTCATTTTAAGCTTACAACATATCAGGAACATATGTGTATGACTTACTTATGACTGGTTGAAACCCAGCTGAATGAAGAGTTCATCCTGAATAATATTTTTTTGTAGATATACATACGGTATATTTGAACAAAAAGTAAAATTTTCTAAGAAAAATTCTTATATCTGTTTTCCAACCGATTTTCTGAGACCACCCTCGGAGTTTGAGATTTGAAAATTTGTATACGAATAGCATGAGGTGGATGGTAAAGTTCCTTTTATTCAGATCCTTTTCAGTTCTATCGATATATATATGTATTAGAAATGTAATGGTGTGGCCACACATGCATGATATACTTGTGAAAGTATATCACTTACTGATTGATATACCAGTAAATTGAAATTTGATACACTGGTAGAAGTTATTTGCCTACATCTATTCCAAGTGAAATAATTTTAGAAATCTTTTTATTTTTATTCGAAAAAGGGCTAAAAATGGGGGTTTGAAATTTAAAAGTGTGACACCAAGGCTAAGTGGGATATCATTTGAAAGGGCTTTGTTTACACACTTCAAAACCATTTTTTTTTTTAAATTTTAAGTCCCATTTGTTTTTGAGTTATGGCCAAAAATGTGCGAAAAAATACCGTTCCCCCCTCTTATCTCCGAAGTTTCCGAACCGAACAATTTAAAAAAATTCATACATATAGGAGATTACATATACGTATATTACAGGAAAAATAAAACGAACTTCCAAATGTCTATGGTTTTTAAAGAAATGGAAAAATTTTGGCTGGCGTTCCAAAAACTATATATCTCCGATTGAGCTGAAATTTTGTTTATGCAATCTTTTTGGCTTAGAAAGTTACCTTCTAAACGAATTTTTTACGATACCAGCCGGAAGTTGTATATGAGATCGTCCAAAGTAAGAAAAATTAGTATAAGAGATACAGACAGATATATTATCGAATGTCTAGAAATTTCATTTATATACTCTTTTTGGCCTAAGAAACTACTTTCTAAACTAATTTTTGGAAACACAGACCGGAAGTGTATTTTTTTCCGTTACCATGATAAGAAGAAACTAAAGGCAGATTCTTATAGAATTTTATAAGTTAGACAAAAATGGAAGAATAAATTTTTTCGATATTATGCTTAGTTTTCGAGAAAATACTGGTCGGATTTCTAAAACTTACAATAGGGATGGGATAATGTATTGTACACGGAGAGAAAAATCATATAATTTTTGTAGATAAAATTTCAGAAAAAAATTTGTTGTGCTAGCATGGTAAAATTTAATGTGCTAACACAACTTCTATCACACTCTTATGCATATATGTTATAGTTTAATTCTTGTTGTCGTACTCTTTCATTTGCGCATCTGACCCGCAACCTTATGTTACTTGGGCTGTACGCACTGAGGAACAATTGATGCATACAAAATGATTGGCAACAACATATTCTAATACTGAAGATAGTGAAGTAACAAAATGATGAATTAAACGGTAACCGTCCTGTAACACATTCTAATGAATACTGTTTGCACATCACAGTCATCACACCACACCAACCTGGCTACGTTATTTGCCACATCAGCCTGGCTATGTGACCTTCATGTATGATTGTGTTGATACCTTCTGCAGCCTGCCTGGCTATGTGACAGCGTTGATACGTTCTGTTTCCTTCTTTCTACTATTAGCAGATAACATTTGAAATATTATAAGACAGCATGGTAATTTTTGTAAGAAAAACAATTAAAAAATATTTTTTTGTCGGGAATGCAACTTTTTACTGTGCTGTTTTACAAATTTTACGGAGCTAATATTACGGAAAGAATATTCTGTCCTTTAAATTTTCTATGATTCATTATAATTTTTATATTTTTACCGTACAAAATTGAATATGTTTGGCTTTTACACGTCGGTTGTAGTGCTGAGCACAGTAATTTTTCTATGAATTTTCTCTCCGTGTATACATACACACATATAGTATCAATTTTTATGAATATAGCTGCCATTCATTTAAACAGACTGTATAATATAGATTGTAGAATATAGATATTAGGGCTGTTATGGATATGAAATTTCGGATACGGATACGAATACGGATATTTAAAAACATTTTTTTCGGTTCCGGTTTCGGTTATGGATATGTAATTATATCGGATAATGTTTCGGATACGGTTACGGTTACGGATAATTGTTTTCAGTAAAAATTTTTTTTAGTAAAAAGGGGGAAATTTTACTCTAAGAAGTGAACGTTAAACATGAATCAACGGAAATCTATTAAAAGAAATACATACAGCAAAAAGTTGGACATGTAGTTTTCCAACGCCAGTTGTCTTTTATTATCCGAAACAAATCCGAAACTTTTATTTTCGGATACGGTTTCGGTTTCGGATATTTAATCAATTCGGATATCCGGTAGTTTCGGTTACGGTTACGAATATCCATAACATTCCTAATAGATATAACACAGATACTATACAGAACCCTCGGTGTGCGAGTTACACTCGCACTTATCGAACTTGTTTTTAAATGACAGGGGGGTTGTGGACGCACCATTATGCATCATGTTTATTGACATAATTTTGAAAATCAAACAGTGTATTTTAAATATCTTCCCGTTTTTGATTCGCAAAAATACATATTTACTTTTTAATGTAGTACCTTCTCGTTTAAACCTACCTATATAAATCCATATGTAGCGTAAAAGTATTATGTACACAAAATACAGTCTTTTTCTTCAATTTTTGTAAATATCTCACTAGTTTCCTGCCAGTCAGTGCGAGGAACACACACGGAAAACGAAAGAAATAAATGTTTGTAAATCATTACAAACTAACTTCCACTGTCTCCTTCTGCTGTATTCCACTTCGACAATAATGTTGTCAGCATGTTCCTTTATTCCATGCTACCCCCCGCCCCTTCCCATTGCGAGTGCCGCTTGTTTTGGTGGAGATCGATTTAAATTTCTCAATGTAATGCGAAGAAGAATGTATATATCGTTCTCGGGTTTTTATGTATCAATATCCTTTTTTATGCTCAATTGAGAACATTGGAAATTTTTATGGTTTATGAAAGTTTAGTATTTTATTTGGCATCGTTGCTTTCGTGATAAATTTTTATCGGTAGATGAAGAGTCATCAAGCGAGAGAATGCACTTAAAGTGAATACGATTTTTATTTTGACATGCAAACGCTAAAATCATATTTAAGCGCGGTAGTATTTTATTGTTATAATCTTGTCTCGACGTCGTAAGACAAGAATTCGAGAATAATTTCGGTTTACGGTCAAAGATATTGTTGAATTTTATGGAGCCGAAGGATTGGTGTTTTACCAGTAGAAAGAAGAACGATTTTATATTTTTGAATACCTTACCTGATAAAATACCTTGGTCTACTTGTTTGACCATATAGCACGTAAGCACTATTGATCCAATTCCAACGGAGTTTTTAGAGAAAATATAGGAAACTGATTGGGATAAGACTTAATTTCAAAGCATTAAGAATAATTTCTGGAATTTTTGTCTCTAATGAAGTGTAAATACCGTATCATATTAGAGGTGCTACAGAGTCTAGATTAGAGATGATCGATATATCGATAACTGTTATTTTGTAACTAGTATAGAAAGATAACAGTTATCGTGAATAACTGGAATACTCAGTAACTGGTTACTTAAATAACTCCTTTGGAAATATCGATAACATAGGTCAGTATTAATATATTCGAAAGCAAGGATCACAGTAATTTATTTTAACCACCTACGGAGAATTTCAAAATAATAACGCCGCAGGCAAGTTACATATTTTCTATTGTAGCACATTTAAAAAACCCTTAAAAATGAACTATTGTCTATTGTACAGTTATCTATTTGTATTTGTAATTTTGTATCCATAAAATTGTTAAAATTGTGTATATAAAGCCTAAATCCTTGTATAGACAAGTATTTGAACAGATATTGCAGATTATTTAGTATCCGTCAGTATTATAGATATGTGCATATTTCAATAACAGAACCGTTTATACGCATATCGAATATCTTACAATATGTTAAAACATCCAAATACCATACCAGTTATTATGTAATAACTGTTATAAATAATTCCTTCGACAATCTTAATCTTCGATTTTTTCTTTTATTTTTTATTAAAATGCAAACACCATAGAATGGCTCAAGAAGTGTGTATCCTCTATGACAAACGTCGTGAAACTGAAATTTGAACGATAAGTTGGAGACGTGTGGACACTTTAATTTTTGTATGTTTTGTCGAACGATTTGCATGAACGTTTTGTCGTTCAGATAAGACGTTGCGTCTGGACCGGCCTTAAATTTTCAGATGTACAGTTATTCCTATCAAAATAAAAAACATTCTAGAATTCTGTTTGAGAATTTTTTCTCTTGTAAAACATAATTATAAATTATTACACATTACAACAATGAACATTGCCGACTATGTAATCATAATTTTAGTTGATTTATTTTACAAAATTACAACAAAAGCTCAAAAAAATAAAAAAAATATTGAAATAAATGTTGATAAAGTGTAAGAGCTTTGTAGCTCTGTAGATATTTTTATATACTAACACATTTTCATCTGAAAATGTATCAGTTATTTATCTGCTTCTCATGTAGTTACCTATATCATGTATATAGCCATATAAAAATAGTGTAATATTTTTATGTAATAATAACTTTTACGTAATAATATGAAACATGAGTGAACAGATACAGGATGTCTCTAAATATAATCTATTAAATTAAGCTTAGTAAAACATTATATAATTATTTTAATTTCAATATATCGAATTATGGACATTATTAAGTATGACGAACTTATAGTCTAAAAATAGTTAAAAAAGGCTCTTACTTTTTTCCGGGTCCTCTATTCAGAGTTGGATCTCGGAATTAAAACCCCGGTTACCCCCCCCCCCCTGTCCGTTTCGTTGAGGCTGTATTGCCCATTTTGAAGAAAAAAATATACATGACTCGTTATCAAAATGGAATGACTCTCGAATTGAAATCGGTGTCCCAGTGGTAAGGTTCTTGGCTGGTTATCAGGAATCCTGCGTTCGAGTTCCAGCCGATTTGGATTAGTACCGTGACGTAGGGAAGAGTTTTACATACTATTGAAATACATTTCAGTAATATGACAAAACCTAATATTTCTTAGAAATATACACTTACTTTTTAATTTAGAGTTCGCCGGATACACTGCTTGGAATATCTACCGAGAAAAATTTAGGATTTTTATACTATTCCGTATAAAAATCCTGAATTTTTCCTGTAAAATTGGCTCTTCCAGGGCCGAATTTACTTCTGTGGAGGCCCCAGGGTACTTCTTATGTGGTGGTCGCAATGAAAAATTTCCGAAATTCCCCCAAAAAAATAGGGGAGTAACAAAAGACAACGATAGCACTTACAACGGAGGCGCCGGGACACGTGCCCCCTTTTATTTAACAAGTACCCTTATGTAAATCCGGCTCTGGGCTATACCTCACTTGAACAACATTTTTGATCAAATTCGATGATAGATTTGAAAAGGGCGGGATATTTTATACAGAAAATGATACACTTTGGATATTTGAAAATCTTGAACACAATGAACGAAATTTCCCCGGAATCTTGGATTCATCTTGCCGTGAACAGCTCAAAACAAAATCTATGCCCAACTTATGCCTACCTTAAAGTCTCACCATAAGTTATTATTTAGATCACTTTTAAATCGAATTCATGAGGCCCCCAAAAAGGGGCCGGGAAAGTTTAGGTCACTTTGGCGAACAAATTCGATATTCCTAGCTTTTGCTTTTCGACCAAAGTTTATTACACTTTATAATATTAATAGATTTGAGGGTTACTTTATGGTATTCCATATTTGTAAATAATAAACAAATATATTACTTCGCAAAAATACCACTTTTATATATAAAAATATAAGTGGTATATTAATAAAAGTGGTATTTTTGCGATGTAAAATATTTGTTTATTATCTATTACACTTTTGTTGTAGCCTCGAACAAAACCATTTAAAATCATTCTGTATATGTAGATGTGAGTAAGAGTAATACACTCCTGCAATATTATATGTGTAGGTATATTATTTGCAATAACACTATAATTTATAAATATTAAAGTTGAATATCAAAATATAATAGCAATATAAAATATTTTAGATTTATTTATCTCAACTTTTCACGTCGTAAAAGCTACAACACGTCGTACAAAAGCGTAAATTTTAACAAATAACTGCTCGGTACAAAATGTACACTCTTTAATACAATTTTTAACATAGTAACAATTGCGTTTGACATAATTTTTGTGTATTCTCGTTCAAGATGTTTGGGATAAAATTTTTCAAAGCTTTAGACACTACGAACTAAAGGATTCATTCTCCAATATTATGGTTTACTAATTAACCCGGCGTGTGTACACTAGATTTTCAAGAACACGGTGTGTACACTGGGTCTTTCAGGGAACGGTCGTGTTTTCAAAGTTTTGTAGGCTTCCAAAAAATCTCAAAAAATTCTGAGCTACTTTTTGGAGTGTCTACTACATGGCCCAGCAGTTGCCAGAGTCAAAAGTTTAAAACTGTTTTTAATAAAAATGGACCAGTAGTCCAAAAAGCATGAAAAATAAAATTTGTAAAAAAATTCCTAACTCTACAATGTAGGAATATTAAAACAAATGGTTTTAGGCTTTTGTAGCTTATACTATGCGCTTTCAAATGAATATAGTTTTTTTGGCATCGGCTCCAAAAAGCTGAATTATTCAAGCACCTGAAAATAGGGAATATTTACAGGCAAGTCATAATAAACGGAGCAGTAATTATTTGACACAAGATGAGTTTTTATACTATTGAAAATATAAAAGAAATTAAATACTAATAGAAAAAAACCGAAAAAGCAAGAAAGTAAAGAAAAGAAATGGAGCAAAACTTTGTTTTATATAAAAAAAAAAATAAAAATAAAATAAAGCCGCGATTCCACTGCTGTGCACGTTATCCATGTCATCTAACGTGGATCCATCAATGAATTATAACGGTATACAAAAATTTATTCTAGCCTTAAAAAAACTGAAAAACTACGGGAAAGATAAAAATAACACCATTCACTTACCTTCGAAAATATTGACGCCGTGTGTACACTAGTGATGGGTCGCACATGTGCGAGTCACTCCAAAAGAGTGACTCTTTTAAGTGTGCGGTGTGCTGTGCGACTCTTACAAAATGAGTCATTAGCACAGTCCGCCATTACTACACATGGAACATAACTGAGCACATTTTTTTTTCTGTACATGCTATACTCAACTGGACATCAGATTAACATATGTTGCATATTATGGCACAAACAAAAGATTTCAACTTTTTCAAAAATGAAGAAGATACATGTTATGTACTAATTTATGGATTCCTACTTCCTGGGTTGACATTTGACAAATTGTGTTCCAGTTTATAATTTTTAAAAATATTTCATATGAATTGAACAGTATAACTTTTTTACGTATTATATGTTATTTTATTAATATGTCCGAAATATTGTACAGAAAACTACTCCCGCAGAGTAAAGAAGTAGTAAATTTTATTTTATTTAATACAGACTTTAAAATGTACCTACTTAAAAGGACAAATAAAAGACAATAAAAGGAAAGGACGGAAAGGACAATAAAAGAAACGACAGAGCAATACAAGAAAGGACAGCACAGCACCTATACCACAATAAAACACTGTGCTATGTGCTCCAGAAGAGTTGTGATTCGTTTCAAACTATCATGCATCACACAACATGACACGTAACACAGTATGCGAGTGTGCTTGGTACGTTGTGTGCTCCAAAAGAGTCGCTCACTCTGTGCGGCACACCTCACTGTGCGGAGTCATGTGTGCTAGCACACATAAAAGAGTCGCTTCGACCCAACACTAGTGTACACTGACCCTTTTAGGGAACGAATGGAACTTTCACTCGCTCGCATCAGCAAGTCAATCGCCAGACCCAGGCATCCATTGGACCGTGAGTCCCCACTACTAACTAGATATTTTACGGAGGGTAGTCAAAGCCTGCGCTTTATTCATAAGAGAGAAATTTGAGTCTTAAATTTCGACTGGTCTTGGTCTTGGTCTTGCTCTTGGTATACATAGTCTTGGTCTTAGTCTTGGTCTTGCAAAAAAATGCAAGACCAAGAGAAGAGTGCAAGACCAAAACTAATTTTGCTCATTACTACTTTTTGTCCATGCTGAAAGTGAAAAATTTACAATACACTTATGGGACTTGATGCATTTGAGTTAAATTGTCCAAATAAATTTTGGCCACATACTTTGCTCTGTTATCTATGAAGTGCCTCAATAAAAATTTTAATTTTGATATTAAAAACATTACAGCAATGAAAATACATAAAATATTTTGCCTCAAGTGAGGTTCTCAAGCAATTCTATTTGGATTTCACTTATAATTCCTTGAGAACGCTGCACACTTCCCATCAAACTGAGAATTATTTAATGTAACTTGAAAGATGTAGCTTCACAATTCAGTCAATAGGGATTTGTTATCAATACGTCTATACTATTTCTTTTCTCCCATCTTTTTTTTTAAAATCATTGATATTAATTTTTGATTGCTGCAAGGTCTTTTATATATAAAATATATAAAAAATTTATATTTGAAATATGTATGTCCGTATGTAAGCTATTATACATAAAAGACAGATAGGAAATATGAAGTGCTTGACTCTACATATATATAGGTACCTTGTGATTGGAAGTAAAAATATTTCAAAAGAATATTTTTAATAACTTTTTCTACTTGAATGTGTTGAAATGTTATGTGATTTGATGAATATACACAGATACAGGAGATCTATATGTATGTATAGAGGTGATAGAGGTGAGTACTGCATAGAGGTTTCTATTTGTATACCAATATCATTATATGTATTTAGTTAAGGTTTGTTTCCGCGCTACCATTCGTTTCAATATATTATAAAACGTAAATGAAAAATATATTTTGAGTACAGAGGCGCGACCAAATGGGGGGGGGGGATAAAAATTGGAAATGTGAAATCACTCTTTTAAATTTTGAACCATTTATTTTTCCTAGTGTATTTTTCGGTAGTGCTTCGGAGATATTTGAGAAAAATTTACACTACAAAATACACGGCAAGACATGTCACACACAAAGAAAATTTGATTATTTTAAATTATAATAAAATTTGGAGTATGGAATTTCAGAAATTTTCATTTGAAATTTTTAAAAAAAAGTAGGCAAGAGGTTTTCATGGTTTTTCTAATAAATTAGAACAATTAAAAAAAAATTGGACCAATTTTTATAGGGAAAACAATTGGAGGAGCAACTTAACCTTAATTTTTAACAAAAAACGACCACAAGCGTTCTAGTGGTTGATTTTTCTTTTAATCGATTCAAAATTTAAAAAGGAATAAAAAATTCTAATCAAATGCCGGCGTCACTGTGAAAAATTGAAGTTAATGAAAGTAATAATTTATATAAAAATAATTTATAACATTTTTTTAGAGAGAGAGAAAAATAAATTTTTGAAAATAATATATTTTAGAATGAATTTGTAGACTAAAATCAAATGTTTATACGAATACTTGTCAAAATATTTATGTTAATCAGTTCTTAACATTAAAGCCATAGTTTAATCAAGAAATAGTGCTTGAATTTTTTATTTTATTTTTAAATTCTGCATCGATTAAAAAAAAAGGTCACTAGAACGCTCGTGGTCACTTTTTCGATTTCTAAGCATCTTATTCCCCGCCTAAATTATATAAAACATTTCATTGGAGATAAATATTAGTAAAAGTTAATTGATTTCAAAACCATAGTAACAATATATTAAATAATAGTATGAGTTATAAAAATCTACTTAATAAATCTCTAACACTGACTGACTGACTGACTGACAACGCACAGCCAAAAACCGTTCCGTTTCGAAGAATGAAATTTTGCATAAGAGTTTCCTATGTTACGTAGGTGAGCACTAAGAAAGGATTTTTGAAAATTCGCCCCCTATGTGAATTAAATACGGGATGAAAATTTGTATGGAAATTCGTCATTTTTGAAGTTAGAGATAAATTTAAAAACATGTTACTATGTCTATTAAAATAAATAATATCTTATTTTCTTTAACACTTATCTGACATCCTGATCCCAGATGATACATTCATCTGGTGGGTATAAGGCTAGTAATAAAATAAATATGGAATACCATAAAGTAACGCTAAAATCAGTGAATGTGTTATATTAATTCATTCCTTAAATACCGTACCCTATTACGTTCGAATTTTTTATTTTTTTAAAATAAAGGGTCTGGAACCATTACCATAGGTGAATTTGCCCAAGAAATGAAATTCAACGATATGTATGCGATTGTGTAGCTTAGTGCAAGAGTAAACCATACGTATGGATTTTTCCTCAATATCTTTACATTTTGCGGAGTTATAATACCAAATACTAAAAAATAGTGATCTTATTCAAACTTTTTTTTCTCGTAAACTATTATAGATTAAACGATGAGACAAAATCCATATTGTTTGCTATGTCCAGTACTTTATTATATATTTTTTTCATTTAAAATGGACATTAAATACCCTTTATAAATTCATTCAAAATATTTCTTAAAAACAATTCAAAAACAAGTAGGTACATCTGACTTTGCCGCTTCAAGGTCATTTTTTCTTTATATTAAGTACTATCTCACTTTTTTAAGAATGCATTTTTAATGACCTTGAAGAGGTAAAGTCAGATTTGTTGACCTGTACCCGCACATACACATACCATGAACATCACCAAATATATATGTTCTTATTTTTTTTCAATATGTTCCACCCTTTTGATAAAAATAAAATTCAGGGAGATGAGGGAAGTGCTTGCGAGCTTTCTTTTGGTAGTAATAAGAAAGTGGTCACTCTTGTACAAGTAGCTAAAAAAATTTAATGAATTTTTTTTTAATATTTTATAAAGGGTATTTAATGTCCATTTTAAATGAAAAAAATATATAATAAAGTACTGGACATAGCAAACAATATGGATTTTGTCTCATCGTTTTATCTATAATAGTTTACGAGAAAAAAAAGTTTGAATAAGACTACTATTTTTTGGTATTTGGTATTATAACTCCGCGAAATGTAAAGATATTGAGATTAATCCATACGTATGGTTTACTCTTTCACTAAGCTACACAATCGCATGCATACATATCGTTGAATTTCATTTCTTGGGCAAATTCACTATGGTAATGGTTCCAGACTCTTTGTTGTCTAAAATCAATTTAATTCGAAGAACTGTCAGCCCCAAAAACGCTCCAGCTTCATCGTCGCATTTCAAACAAATACATAATTTATTCCAAAAAATACTAATCTTCCGGTGTAAATAAGTAGGTAATAAGTGAAAAAAATTGCAATTCATTTTAAGTGCCTCATGATAAAAATTTCTGATGCGCCCTTGATGGAAATTATTATAAAATTGATATGCCGATAAATGAAAATGTTCTATATATTTAGTACATACATAAAATTGTTGAACATATGTAAGTACATCGTAGGTTAGATGAAAATCAAAGAAGTCAAATTGTAAATAAGGACCTATGCAGCACAGTTTTGCAAGGAAATATTTCAATTTTCATTTGAGAGGAGAACGAACGAATGTACGACATAAGGATCATTTCCTTCTTTTTTTTCTGAAGGAAAATATACGTGAATTCAATTTTCATAATATATTAAAATGACATATGAAGTAGACAAGGACAACAAATATATAATATTTATCGAGATTCCAATATGCACAGTATGATTCAAATGTAGGTAAATAGTCAACCGAAGTTGTAACCGAGTCTATCTAGTCGTAACTTATAGAAATTGGAACGTGTTTATTCGTTTGTTTCTGTGAGTGTTTGGAAAAAGTTTCGATATGAGTGATTCAGTTTCTAAAGTAGGACTTCGAACCGAAATTTTAGTGAAATCTTATTTATAATTTTTTTTTTATTCAGTAACATCAAAATTAGCAGGATGAAGTTGGTCATTAAACAAATGATTACCTGCAATACACAACACGTGTTTTATTTCGATACGAATAAAAATTATGTATGTTTACTTACAAATTATCTACAATAATGACTGGTAGTGAATACTAGTGCCTATTATTGAAAATATTAAAAAAATTAGAGCGTGAATTATATATACTACTACAAAAAATTAAGGGAGCAAAAAAAAAAATGTTAATTTTTAAGTGACTTTTGAAGGGCTGTATTTACGTGAATAATGATCGTATTGAGATGATAAAAAAAGCATTTTGAAGGTCCAAGATTCTAGTTTTGAGATCTTTCATCCAAAAATTTTTAGGAGTGACAGTTATCGAGAAATTAACACAACTGTAAAAAATTTTTAGGAGTGACAGTTACCGAGCAACTAAGGAATAACACAAAAAAAATTTTTGCAAATTTTTTTCTTCTTTTTTCGGTCTACAGGCTTAAAAAATTTTTTACAGTAAAACCATCGTCTTGACTTAATAGCCTGTTTATTCAGCTTCAACTTCCTTTTTTAAATTTTTCTCCACGTTGAATTGTTTCGGAGATATCCAACTTTGAATGCAAAAGGATCTTTTTTGCTTTAACCATCGATATCTCAGTAACCAGTAATCGGACAGGAAATTGAAGGGCAGTTTTGGAATCTTGAATAAATATCCTATAAGGCTGTGCCGCGTACTTTAGGGAAAAAATTTTTTTCATCCTTAATTTTAACCTGAAAAATGTGAAAAAGAGGGACTATTTTGTAGTTTGGAAATTTTTCTGAATTTTAAATCAAAGAAAATGTTGCTAATTGTGTACCGAAAAATACAATAAATACACAATTGTCAATTTGAAGACAATTTAATGCATTTGTGTTGCAAGAAACTACAAATTGGAAAATGAAACTACTCAACGTTTTGCGTGAACAACGTCACGGGTACGGCTAGTATTCAATATTTTGACAACAAAAATTTAATAATATTTTGACATTAAAAAGGTAGTATTTTTATATTCGGACTAACAACAGTAAGAATAAAAATGTATTTAATTCATTTTCAATTTCAAATTCAAATGTTTTAACAACGCGATCTAACAAAATTGAGTGAAAAACGAATAACATTAAATGGAATAATAACATTCATCCCCTCACAACCCTCCGTATATTGAAACACACATAATATTCTGTGTTATAATGAAGTATATGCAATTTTATTCTGACATACATCAACTTTTTTTTATTTGAAAGATGTTTTTCATGTGACGAAAACAGAATATGTATATTTTATGCAGAAAGAATCAATGCTGAATTTTTGAATTGCAACATTGCAACAATTTAAATTAGAAAAAATCGACAATATAGTTGTAGGACGTTTTTGTACCGTTTTTACTGCTTGAAACCTATTGTGGGGAATGGGTTGGGACCAGTAATTGATAAGGGACTGATATATCAACATTTATCAATCGAAAAAAGAAAAAACCTTAGTGAAAAAGACCATTACATTCAAAGGTTACAAAGAATCAAAATATATTTTGCGAATTTAAGAGTACGTAGGTATTTTTTAAAGAAAGTTTTCGGAAATCAAGTTGTGGTAAATTGAAATTTCTACGAATTATATTTTATAAAATTTTTTGAAATTTTATCTCCGCTCCCCTTTCAGCAGGGAGTCCATGTTTTAAGTCATTTTCACCAGTTGGAAGTATGCTAAAACTACTATAATACTGCAAAATCTCAAAAATTTTCAGTTTCTGAAAAATTCTCCTAATTGTAAGTCGTATTTACAATAAAAAAATTTTATTCTTAAAATAATTAGAACCTTTTTGTTACGCCTTTCATACGTAGGCACGTACCAAAGGTCTGAAAAAAATCGAGATTCAGAAGATTTCCATCCGGATTTTTTGATTTTCTGAGTTCTTTAAGCCCCAAACTGTCAAGTTCCGGTGAAAACTGCATATGTTCAAATTGGTTTGATCAGTATATTTTCGCTTCTTATAGCTATTATTTTGCTATATAGCTTGTATGGACAGGAAAGTAAAAATGGGATGAAAAATAAAAATAATTAAGTATAGTTTCATTCACATAAATTTTGAATGTTAAAAATTTTTCGTTTAATGTTTTAATTAAAAAGTAACACAGTGATTGATCGTTCATATAGTGTAAGATAGTCTATTTCACTAACAGTAACGTATGTTCAATTGCCTAAGTCGGTCGACTTTTAAAACATTTCCAAGTAGCCCCTGTTATTCATTCATTTAAAGAAATTTTTATAATTTATTTAAAAAACTAGGTATATCTTTTTGGAAAAACACAAAAGATTGATACGTTGCCTAATTGTTTAGAAAAATGTCCAGCTTCAAAATGTATGAAAATAAGGGGCTAGGGCCTAGGGGAGTAAAAATTTATTGTTATTATGGTACTTCTGAAGAATTTTCACTCTAAACCAGAATACAGTCGAATCGCGTTATGAGTCCGTTGATTTATATTTCTATTGTAAATATGCCCCTTCCATGGCCGAAAAAAATTCATTTTAGTCTTTCGTTATGAGACCGGAACATTGGTGTTGATATTTAATGAGCTAGCAAGCGTACGATTAATGCAACTCATCAATCATCCTGTCAGAATCTTTTTATTCACTAAAAGAATTTTTTTATAGGTCCGTGTTTACATAAAACGTGTGTAGTTGACCAAAGCAAGTTTTATTCGTTCATCGCGCGGATTATATTACAAACTTTATTTGATTAACAATATTATTTACAATTTCTACAAAAGATTTAAAAAAAAATTATAAAAAATATGTGTGGACATCGTTGTGGTGGACATGTATCGATTAAACTCCTGTCACACAAACTATAGAACGCATTTAGAAAATATTAGCAAATGCATTTATTATCGCTTCTAACGAATAGTAGAGTCCGGACAATTTGTTTATAAATAAGTACACACTCACACGCTTGAAAAGTAGGGGAAGTGTGAGTTACGGCGGCCGACTACTAAGCACAAGTGGGGGTACAGTAATTCCTAGAATTATATTCTCCTACAGTCCCGTAAGCGGACTCATAACGCGATTTGACTATAATTAAATATTAAATAATCATATTTTAAATTTAATTTTCTTGGCTGGCTGACGCAAAACTTTAGAAACTCTAAAACACTTTTCTTTTTGCGTAGTAGTGTAAAATATATATAAGGATTTGGGAATAAATATGTGTTAAGAAATGTCACTGAACAATCAATATTGATTCGCTACAAAATTAATGCATGTCGTCACAAGGAAATGTGAAAATTTTTATTGTCAAATTAAATTTCATTAGTGCGCGACAGACGCAGACGTGCCAAGTGCGACAGACGTTTTGTTTAACACAGTAAAATGTCAACATCGTTTCTTGACAGCAATTCTTATCTTTTAAATACGTAATATAGTAAATAATAAATATTGGGGCTATGTTAGGAAATGTGTCTGCTGATATAGTATGCCACCAAATGGCACAAGATGGTACAGTCACTATGCATCTTGATGTGCAATTTTGGTTTTTTTTTCTATTTTTTGATTTACTTAAGATATTGAAAAATTGCATTTTTTACTTTGAAAAATACCACTTTTATTTTAAAACTGTGATAATATTGTTTCGAACATTCAGTTGTTTGTTTTCAAACAGAATCTGTTTGAAAATGAACAACTGACTGTTCAAAACAATTGCAGTTTTATTGGTTTTAAAATTAAAATGAATTTTTTGTAATTTTAATTTCCTTTTACCGCATATTCAGATATTAAGCACCCCCTAGACGATCAATATATTGATCAATATGCATTGATCAATACGTATTGAAAGGCTTTATTGATCGTTTAGGAGAGCTTCAAACATATTGATAGCATATTGAAGCATATTGATAGAAATTTATACTGAAGCGTATTGATGGAAGCTATATTGATGCTCATATTGACGTTTATAAGGTATATTGATCAATATTTGCATTAGTCTTGTTTTAGATATCGAAGTGTTAACAATATAATTATTGTATTTTACTACCTACGTGATGGCCCACTCTAGTGAAAAATCAGAGTCCGAACGTAAGTTTATTTTACTATTAATTGCCCTTTATTGTGATTCGCCGGAACTGTGGAAAGTTAAATCGAAAGATTACTTTAATCAAGCTAAGAAGCGGATATGTATGGAAAAGATCGTTGATGCATTAATTTGGATAAAACCAGACTTTACTGTAGACAAACTGAAAAAAAAAATTAATACTTTGCGTACTAATTTCAAGAAAGACTTGAGGGCTATTGAAAGTGCGAAGCGATCAGAAGCATCAACTGACAATATCCCCAAACCAAAATCATGTCTCTGTGAGACACCGTTACTTTATATTGGAAAAAATAAGTAATAAAAATAAAAACTTGCACAACAGATCACGAATTTTCCAAACACAACCAACAATCATAAAAGCACATCTCACAAAAATATCTAGTCATCGTATTGATGGAGCTCATATTGAAGCTATATTGAAGCGTATTGATGGGACCTTCAGTACGTATTGATCAATGCATATTGATCAATATATTGATCGTCTAGGGGGTGCTTTAGTGATTGTTTATAATGATGTTAATAATGAATGAATAAATATTTTGAAAAATATTTTTGTAAAAATTCAGTCAGATGTGCTACTCGGAGTCTGTATTTCAATTTTCTTGGGGTGGGACATTTTGAATTTCGAAAACTTCTGTATACAAAATGCTACATAATTTTGTTGTTTTGTAAACAGTCGTTAATTTTGCAATGCATATGAAGTATGGAAATTTTCTGGGTCTGGACTTTTGTCTGAACTTTTTTTAGGATAGATATTAGGTATGTCCGTATTTTGGTGTCTAAATTACCTAATGAATCTCTCTGGATTTATTTACGAAACCACACAAAAAGGAGCAAAATTTTAATACATTTTGGTCAGTGGTTCTAAAGTTACCGCTATTTTTAATTTTTTGGAGAAATCTAAACATTTTGGTTTGTTTCGATTTTTCCAAAATTTGTGTGCGAAAATCAATGAAACTCAGAGGAAAATTCTAATAAAAGGGCCCAGTTATTTTGAAAGCTAAATTTTTTTCATATATCTCGACATTTGGGAGAATTTTGATCTTATTTTTTTGAAAGTCCTTGTCTTTCTTAACGCAATTAAAAAACTTTTGTTTTCAATTTTTTCAAAATGGGGTGACCTTTCGCCCTAAAGGGGACTGGGTGGAAAACTTTGAAAAATTTTGTAAAATATGATTTGTGGAAATTTGAGTTTCAATAATACGGTTTTCAATAATTTTCCTTAAAAATGCACTAATCTTCCCGCTAAAATCGCTGATAAATTTTGGCTCTTTACAACCTTTGAACGGAAGTTTTCTCCATTGATTTTTTTGGCTATAATTTATAAATACTTATATACTTATATCAATCTCTTATCAGCTACTGGCCCCCACTTCTCCCCGTCAGCAAGTCTCAAAAAATTAAACGCCTAAAAACAGGACCCCAAAAATCGAATATTCTTTCGAAAATTTACAATAACTCGTTATGGTTCCATAAAGTCGACATTACTTCTCTCCAGCATTTAACTATTTGATTATTATTATTATAATATTATGTGTTGATCAGGTGTTAAAGTACTCAAATGCTCGAAGGCGTTTACGATAGTTAACTAATTTCTCTAGTATCAATCAATATTTAGTTTGCATAATAATTATACTTCCAAATGTTGTATTTAATTATTAGCAGCAATTGGCCGATTTAAATAATAGTCATATAGGTAGCATATACAGGGTGAGTTGTGATCACGGCTCCAAATTAAAACTGATGATAGGCCACAAAAAGTTGAACAAAAAATCTTAATAACACTTTTTGCTAGAACGTATAGCTTCGAAGAAAATAACTTTTAAAAAAATTTTGAGGACAACTGGTTGCCTACCTTATAATAATGATGCATAGAACTGGACATGCTGAAATACGCCAACGTCATTTCGTATTATTTTGAAGTCTTGCTGTATTCTATTGTGTAAATCTGCAACATCACTCACTTTCACGTAATCACACAAACTAACACGTAACAAAATAATTTTCTAAAGACTGAACACTAAACTTAACTATGTAATATAAAAGTTACCAATAAAAATACTAATGAGATTAAAAGTTAAAACAAAAATATTCAAAATAAATCAAGATGAACTTAAAGAAATTTACAATGAAACTTTAACTGCGCTTCAACAAAAAATTAACAATTAAATAAAAAATAAAAACAATAAGTGTCAACGGTCAACAGTAGTAGTTTTTTAAGAGTTTGGGAACCACCATCCCACCATCCGACTTTTTGAGCGACCTCGGATGGAGGCAAAACTACCAAGGCGGTTCTAGAAGCCTCCGGCGGTGGGTGGAGCAAAATTTTTTTCTAGCCTAGCGGAACTTGATCCAGCCTAAGAGAACCTAAGGAAATTTGGTGTAACCTAACAGATTGTTTCTAACCTAAGAATTCCTTAATAGATGGCGCAGCCACCTTCGAGCCCTGTAAATTCCCTAATAGATGACGCAGTCACCTTTGATAGCGTTGCTGGTCTGGATTCCTGTGTGTAAGTTTGAAAAATTGTCAACAGATGGCATCGAAAACCTTTTTTTTGATAGTTAAACTAGCCATTAAAAGATGGCCTTGCTTTCATAATTTTATAATATTTTTATCTGAAAACAGGCTTAAACTGTCAGCTGACGTCACTAAAGGTAAACTGATATCAAACAGCGAAGATTTCTCTCTAATATGCGAAAATGAATTTTATCATATGATTGTATATTTTTATCTGAAAACAGGTTTAAACTTGTATAAATTGTCAGCTGACGTCACTAAAGGTAAACTGTTATTAATAGCGGAGATTTCTATCTAATATGCAAAAAATGAAGCAACAGGTTTTAACCTGCATGACTACATAAAGTGTGATAAATGACGTCATCAGGCTATCTTTCTGCTATAAAAGGGCGCGACAGAATTTCTTCAGTTACAATTTTGTTCGAAACTTTAGTGAAAAAACATTAAATCTTATTGTTGTGAATTTTCAATTGTTGTGTTAACAATTAATTATTGCCAACAATGGAATCCATTACTACTGGTGCTTCATCTGGAAACAGAAACTTAATTCAAAAAATGGCTGGAAATTTTATGGAGGAATTGAATCATCTTGGTGCTGTTAAACGATGGATTAAACTTTCTGATATGGAAATTGGAAAAGTATATAAAATAATGGGCGCAAGTCAATTGCCGTCAAAATTCGATTCATCGAAAATGAAGACAATATTGGAATTGGAAATTGGATACATTTCGTTACCAGCGAGATTTGACAATTTGAACGAGCAGATGCTGGCATGGTTGCAAAGCAATCCAAAACTGGGTATTATGAATAATGGACCCATTGGACTAACTCATAAATTGCAATTCAAAACGTTGGATCTTCTTGAAATCGTGGAGGATGCTGAATGGCGAATTTTGTAATTTACTCTCTTCAAAATGTATTATTTAATTGTACTATGGATTTTAAAAATTTCAATATTGTATCAATTTTTACATATATTTAATAAAAATTATAAAAAAACAAAAAAAGACCAAAAAAACAAACAAAAAAAACCAAAAAAACAAAAACAAAAAAAAAAACAAAAAAAAAAAAACAAAAACAAAAAAAAAAATTCGATTTTTTTTCAATACCCATCGCTAGACATTGATTTATATTCTAGTTTTGGTGTTCAATAAAAAAATTTAAAAATCGATTTTTCAGTTCATGTCTCGTCCCTAAATCACAATTTTGAACTAAGTATAAATCATACATAATACATATTAGTAATATATGTAATAATACATATTAGTAATATTTGATATGCATCGTAAGTACTGTAGGGTTTTATGGTGAATAATTATAAAACAAAAAAAGATTTAATATCCCCTGAAAACGAAAAATTTAATTTTCATAATAATTTCAAAACTCTATATTTTATAATGTTATAACCAACTATGCCTTTTAATAGCACAAAAATTCCAGTTGCATACAGCAAAACAGCTGACGAATTAAAATTTCACATGTCGCTGTATCGCATATGTAAATCTCATATGTGTACATACATACATGTGACTTGTTGTAATTTTTATACACGAGTATAATACCAATTGAAAAATTTGCTTGTGAAAAATAGGAAAATCTTCTTCCTCAGCAATTGAAAATTCTATTAATATTAGAAAATTTATTTCCGGTAATAGTATTGTTAGATACTAGAACAACTGAAAACTTTTAAAACAAAAATTTTGTTCTAAGTAATATTTGATATGCATCGTATTATTAGGTTTTATGGTGAATAATTATAAAACAAAAAAAGATTTAATATCCCCTGAAAACGAAAAATTTAATTTTTCACATGCTTAATAAAAATTATTTTTCAAGTTTAATAAAAATTATTCTTTATAAAATTGTCTATCAAATATTAGCCTTGCACATACATATAAGAAATGCTGATTTGCTAAAATATAAATCTTGGAATGTGGATACATAATGTTATAAAAGTCCAATACGTTCATACATATGTATATATGAATATTACATTGTAATACAGGTATTCGCTATATCTATATGAATCGTGTTTAAAAGCCAAATTTATTTTCCTGAATTTTTTAAAATATATATAGTAATATAATATTTCGCATATATACAGTACTCTGTTAAAAGTACGGGTTTCTACACCGTTAAAAACATATATTTTACAATATCAATATATTGTAAAAAATCATATTTCTTAATATTTTTAAAACTGAATATGTAATATCAAGAATTTAAAACAGTTTTGAAACATTAATTTCTCCTCATAATATTTTTTTAGTCTTAAATTAATAGCACAATGTTCCATATATTTTAAGAAAATTTTTCTTTTAATATTTTATAACTCATCTAAAAAATTTATAGCTATTTTTTATCCAAAAATTTATTACTTGCTATTGTTAAAAAATTAGTTAAATATATCTATAGGTATTAAGTGACCCCTAGTTTTGTGAAAGACGGTAGTAATAGCAATTCATCTTAAATACGAAATTATTTTATCAATGCTAAATAAGCGTTTTTTTTTCTCATATTATCATACTCCAATATATTGTATATTATTATAATTTATAAAAATGTGTTTTATTTATTAAAAAATTTAGCAAAATTTTAAATAATATCACGTCAAAATAATATTCAGAAGTCAATAAAAGACAATAGCAGTAAATTTATTAAGATAACTATAAATAAATATTAATCGAATGTTGAAATATTTATTAACAAATAGTACTGCTTAGTAGAAAATTAGGTACCTATTGTTTTGTTTTCAAATTTACCTTTTTGCAATTAAAGAAAATTTTAGTAACTATCGATACCTATATAAAACGATACCCATAAAAGACAAGCATGCTCTGATCTCAACAATTTTTTCCCATGTTAAATTTGTATGTTCTTACTTCGCTGAAACTTATTATGTTTATATATTCCCCCCAATATTTTCTACCATAAACAATAGTTATAGCAAGCTAGGTAGGTATTGAATAAGTATTTTTTGTTTGTTAATTTATTGATGATAGAGAAAAAAAATTTATGATTTTATAGACAGTGAAATACATTTAAACTATTTTTTTGCAGTTTAATTTTGTAAAAACACCTAAAAATTATCAGTCACAGACAAATATTTCTAAGCAAACGAATTGAAAATGTAGTTTTATATCATAAGAATAAATGCGTATATATAGGGTGGACAGTAAATAACTCTCATAATTTTTAAAGAGCGGATGAAAATTTTAATTTTGGATTACGAAATTTTATTTTTTTTCCGGAGTTAAGCTGCATTCAATTAATTAACCCTTTCCTGCACAGCAGTTTTAGGTCATTACTGTGCAAACGATACTTCAAATTAGCAAATCATTAATAACATGGGTAAATACTTATTAGCAAGAATTACATAGTTTACACATATGTTCTATCGCACCAGAATGTTAATAGGACAATGCGATTTAATTGCCTATATTCAGGAGCAAGCAAAAACATTACCTATTTTAATAACTTAGAAAATACACATTACATAGTTCGTTGTAAGAACAATCATTTCGGTGATCTTTTTTTTTAACGAATTACTAAATTTGCTTAAGGACTATGGTATGTAAGAAATAACAACACTCACATAATTTTAAAATAATTAACATATAGCTATTGGAAAAGTTACAAAGATTTTTTTAACAACTTATTAAATGCTGATAGCTTATTTTAATATCTCCTATAGGGCCTTAAGTATAACCCTTCACCCGAAATTTTTTCATCACCATCGTTGGCGACTGTATTCTCGTCATCATCAGCTTCTCCTTCGCTCGCAGTATCTTCGCTATCGCTAGTAGATGTTTTTTCATCATCATTGAATACATATTTTAACACTGGTTCAATAATATCATGCTTTTCCAATTCCCTGGTTATTGAGATAATCCGCTTTCCAATGTCACTTTCCTTTAAATTATTAAAATGGCTTCGTTTTTTCTCGTTTTCGATATAATCCGCGAAGCTGGGATTTATAATATGACTCCTTTCCATTAAATTGCACACAGTATTAACCATTTCTTCTCCAATTTGCGTCTGAGTCGCTAAACTTCTTAGTTCATCAACTAAATGGTTCGGGTCATCAAAATATTCTTCTCCATCAACAGGTTTCGAATGGCCATTATGAAGGTTAGTATTTTCATCATCATATTTGAAACGTTTAGCTTCTCCATTTATTGAATTAGATGTTGAAGGTTGGTCCTTTTCTTCCGAATTTTTATCTTCTTGTTCTTCATCCTTTGCGCATGCGTTCTGAAGCTCTTTGACCATTAATATGTCTAGAGCAGTTTGTAAGAGACCAGCTATCTTTGGAGTAAAACTTGTTTCTTTGTAGTTATCAGGCGATGGTAAATGCTTTTGTTCATCAGATCGATTATCTTCGACATTTACCGATTGTAGAATATTATGCGAGTTTTTTAAAGCGTGGAATTTACTTCTGATTGCTTCTGCTGCAGCCATCATACTTTCATCAAAAGTATTCAAGTTTCTTTTAGATAGATCTGTATCATTTTCGTGTTGATTTTGAAATACTGGTGCTTTATCTTCCTTTTCTTCATTTCTTGCTTCAAAACTATATTCGGTTTCATTATCATCATTTTCATCATTAGATTTTGACGATTCACTTTGTCTCCTGTTCTCCACGCTGTTCACTTGTGTCCCATTATTTACCGTGGTATATTCAAACTGATTATTTGCGATCTGCTCATTATTGTTTGTTTCATGTTCCTGAGTATGCACTCTTCTTTTCATATGACGTAAAAGAGAACTTCTCCGCGAAAATGTCTTGTCACAACGTATACAGTTAAACATTTTGATAGATGTGAAGAGTTCGATTTATAACATAACACTGATTAGTTTTTATATCGACATGATCTTATATAGTACAACCAGAGCAGAATTGACGTAAAGTAATGACACCAAAATGCACCAAAGGTGCACCAAATGACACCAAACTGCACCAAAGGTGCACCAAATGACACCAAACTGCACCAAAGGTGCACCAAATGACACCAAAGGTGCACCAGATGACACCAAACTGCACCAAAGGTGCACCAAATGACACCAAACTGCACCAAAGGTGCACCAAATGACACCAAACTGCACCAAAGTTGCTCCAAATGACACCAAACTGCACCGAAGGTGCACCAAATGACACCAAACTGCACCAAATGACACCAAACTGCACCAAAGGTGCACCAAATGACACCAAACTGCACCAAAGGTGCACCAAATGACACCAAACTGCACCAAATGACACCAAAATGCACCAAAGTTGCACCAAATGACACCAAACTGCACCAAAGTTGCTCCAAATGACACCAAACTGCACCAAAGTTGCTCCAAATGACACCAAACTGCACCAAAGTTGCACCAAATGACACCAAACTGCACCAAAGGTGCACCAAATGACACCAAACTGCACCAAAGGTGCACCAAATGACACCAAACTGCACCAAATGACACCAAACTGCACCAAAGTTGCTCCAAATGACACCAAACTGCACCAAAGTTGCTCCAAATGACACCAAACTGCACCAAAGGTGCACCAAATGACACCAAACTGCACCAAAGGTGCATTTTGGTGTCATTTGGTGCAGTTTGGTGTCATTTGGTGCACCTTTGGTGCAGTTTGGTGTCATTTGGAGCAACTTTGGTGCAGTTTGGTGTCATTTGGAGCAACTTTGGTGCAGTTTGGTGTCATTTGGTGCAGTTTGGTGTCATTTGGTGCACCTTTGGTGCAGTTTGGTGTCATTTGGTGCACCTTTGGTGCAGTTTGGTGTCATTTGGTGCAGTTTGGTGTCATTTGGTGCACCTTTGGTGCAGTTTGGTGTCATTTGGAGCAACTTTGGTGCAGTTTGGTGTCATTTGGTACACCTTTGGTGCAGTTTGGTGTCATTTGGTGCACCTTTGGTGTCATTTGGTGCACCTTTGGTGCAGTTTGGTGTCATTTGGTGCACCTTTGGTGCAGTTTGGTGTCATTTGGTGCACCTTTGGTGCATTTTGGTGTCATTACTTTACGTCAATTCTGCTCTGGTTGTACTATATAAGATCATGTCGATATAAAAACTAATCAGTGTTATGTTATAAATCGAACTCTTCACATCTATCAAAATGTTTAACTGTATACGTTGTGACAAGACATTTTCGCGGAGAAGTTCTCTTTTACGTCATATGAAAAGAAGAGTGCATACTCAGGAACATGAAACAAACAATAATGAGCAGATCGCAAATAATCAGTTTGAATATACCACGGTAAATAATGGGACACAAGTGAACAGCGTGGAGAACAGGAGACAAAGTGAATCGTCAAAATCTAATGATGAAAATGATGATAATGAAACCGAATATAGTTTTGAAGCAAGAAATGAAGAAAAGGAAGATAAAGCACCAGTATTTCAAAATCAACACGAAAATGATACAGATCTATCTAAAAGAAACTTGAATACTTTTGATGAAAGTATGATGGCTGCAGCAGAAGCAATCAGAAGTAAATTCCACGCTTTAAAAAACTCGCATAATATTCTACAATCGGTAAATGTCGAAGATAATCGATCTGATGAACAAAAGCATTTACCATCGCCTGATAACTACAAAGAAACAAGTTTTACTCCAAAGATAGCTGGTCTCTTACAAACTGCTCTAGACATATTAATGGTCAAAGAGCTTCAGAACGCATGCGCAAAGGATGAAGAACAAGAAGATAAAAATTCGGAAGAAAAGGACCAACCTTCAACATCTAATTCAATAAATGGAGAAGCTAAACGTTTCAAATATGATGATGAAAATACTAACCTTCATAATGGCCATTCGAAACCTGTTGATGGAGAAGAATATTTTGATGACCCGAACCATTTAGTTGATGAACTAAGAAGTTTAGCGACTCAGACGCAAATTGGAGAAGAAATGGTTAATACTGTGGGCAATGTAATGGAAAGGAGTCATATTATAAATCCCAGCTTCGCGGATTATATCGAAAACGAGAAAAAACGAAGCCATTTTAATAATTTAAAGGAAAGTGACATTGGAAAGCGGATTATCTCAATAACCAGGGAATTGGAAAAGCATGATATTATTGAACCAGTGTTAAAATATGTATTCAATGATGATGAAAAAACATCTACTAGCGATAGCGAAGATACTGCGAGCGAAGGAGAAGCTGATGATGACGAGAATACAGTCGCCAACGATGGTGATGAAAAAATTTCGGGTGAAGGGTTATACTTAAGGCCCTATAGGAGATATTAAAATAAGCTATCAGCATTTAATAAGTTGTTAAAAAAATCTTTGTAACTTTTCCAATAGCTATATGTTAATTATTTTAAAATTATGTGAGTGTTGTTATTTCTTACATACCATAGTCCTTAAGCAAATTTAGTAATTCGTTAAAAAAAAAGATCACCGAAATGATTGTTCTTACAACGAACTATGTAATGTGTATTTTCTAAGTTATTAAAATAGGTAATGTTTTTGCTTGCTCCTGAATATAGGCAATTAAATCGCATTGTCCTATTAACATTCTGGTGCGATAGAACATATGTGTAAACTATGTAATTCTTGCTAATAAGTATTTACCCATGTTATTAATGATTTGCTAATTTGAAGTATCGTTTGCACAGTAATGATCTAAAACTGCTGTGCAGGAAAGGGTTAATTAATTGAATGCAGCTTAACTCCGGAAAAAAAATAAAATTTCGTAATCCAAAATTAAAATTTTCATCCGCTCTTTAAACATTATGAGAGTTATTTACTGTCCACCCTATATATACGCATTTATTCTTATGATATAAAACTACATTTTCAATTCGTTTGCTTAGAAATATTTGTCTGTGACTGATAATTTTTAGGTGTTTTTACAAAATTAAACTGCAAAAAAATAGTTTAAATGTATTTCACTGTCTATAAAATCATAAATTTTTTTTCTCTATCATCAATAAATTAACAAACAAAAAATACTTATTCAATACCTACCTAGCTTGCTATAACTATTGTTTATGGTAGAAAATATTGGGGGGAATATATAAACATAATAAGTTTCAGCGAAGTAAGAACATACAAATTTAACATGGGAAAAAATTGTTGAGATCAGAGCATGCTTGTCTTTTATGGGTATCGTTTTATATAGGTATTGATAGTTACTAAAATTTTCTTTAATTGCAAAAAGGTAAATTTGAAAACAAAACAATAGGTACCTAATTTTCTACTAAGCAGTACTATTTGTTAATAAATATTTCAACATTCGATTAATATTTATTTATAGTTATCTTAATAAATTTACTGCTATTGTCTTTTATTGACTTCTGAATATTATTTTGACGTGATATTATTTAAAATTTTGCTAAATTTTTTAATAAATAAAACACATTTTTATAAATTATAATAATATACAATATATTGGAGTATGATAATATGAGAAAAAAAAACGCTTATTTAGCATTGATAAAATAATTTCGTATTTAAGATGAATTGCTATTACTACCGTCTTTCACAAAACTAGGGGTCACTTAATACCTATAGATATATTTAACTAATTTTTTAACAATAGCAAGTAATAAATTTTTGGATAAAAAATAGCTATAAATTTTTTAGATGAGTTATAAAATATTAAAAGAAAAATTTTCTTAAAATATATGGAACATTGTGCTATTAATTTAAGACTAAAAAAATATTATGAGGAGAAATTAATGTTTCAAAACTGTTTTAAATTCTTGATATTACATATTCAGTTTTAAAAATATTAAGAAATATGATTTTTTACAATATATTGATATTGTAAAATATATGTTTTTAACGGTGTAGAAACCCGTACTTTTAACAGAGTACTGTATATATGCGAAATATTATATTACTATATATATTTTAAAAAATTCAGGAAAATAAATTTGGCTTTTAAACACGATTCATATAGATATAGCGAATACCTGTATTACAATGTAATATTCATATATACATATGTATGAACGTATTGGACTTTTATAACATTATGTATCCACATTCCAAGATTTATATTTTAGCAAATCAGCATTTCTTATATGTATGTGCAAGGCTAATATTTGATAGACAATTTTATAAAGAATAATTTTTATTAAACTTGAAAAATAATTTTTATTAAGCATGTGAAAAATTAAATTTTTCGTTTTCAGGGGATATTAAATCTTTTTTTGTTTTATAATTATTCACCATAAAACCTAATAATACGATGCATATCAAATATTACTTAGAACAAAATTTTTGTTTTAAAAGTTTTCAGTTGTTCTAGTATCTAACAATACTATTACCGGAAATAAATTTTCTAATATTAATAGAATTTTCAATTGCTGAGGAAGAAGATTTTCCTATTTTTCACAAGCAAATTTTTCAATTGGTATTATACTCGTGTATAAAAATTACAACAAGTCACATGTATGTATGTACACATATGAGATTTACATATGCGATACAGCGACATGTGAAATTTTAATTCGTCAGCTGTTTTGCTGTATGCAACTGGAATTTTTGTGCTATTAAAAGGCATAGTTGGTTATAACATTATAAAATATAGAGTTTTGAAATTATTATGAAAATTAAATTTTTCGTTTTCAGGGGATATTAAATCTTTTTTTGTTTTATAATTATTCACCATAAAACCCTACAGTACTTACGATGCATATCAAATATTACTAATATGTATTATTACATATATTACTAATATGTATTATGTATGATTTATACTTAGTTCAAAATTGTGATTTAGGGACGAGACATGAACTGAAAAATCGATTTTTAAATTTTTTTATTGAACACCAAAACTAGAATATAAATCAATGTCTAGCGATGGGTATTGAAAAAAAATCGAATTTTTTTTTTTGTTTTTGTTTTTTTTTTTTGTTTTTTTTTTTGTTTTTGTTTTTTTGGTTTTTTTTGTTTGTTTTTTTGGTCTTTTTTTGTTTTTTTATAATTTTTATTAAATATATGTAAAAATTGATACAATATTGAAATTTTTAAAATCCATAGTACAATTAAATAATACATTTTGAAGAGAGTAAATTACAAAATTCGCCATTCAGCATCCTCCACGATTTCAAGAAGATCCAACGTTTTGAATTGCAATTTATGAGTTAGTCCAATGGGTCCATTATTCATAATACCCAGTTTTGGATTGCTTTGCAACCATGCCAGCATCTGCTCGTTCAAATTGTCAAATCTCGCTGGTAACGAAATGTATCCAATTTCCAATTCCAATATTGTCTTCATTTTCGATGAATCGAATTTTGACGGCAATTGACTTGCGCCCATTATTTTATATACTTTTCCAATTTCCATATCAGAAAGTTTAATCCATCGTTTAACAGCACCAAGATGATTCAATTCCTCCATAAAATTTCCAGCCATTTTTTGAATTAAGTTTCTGTTTCCAGATGAAGCACCAGTAGTAATGGATTCCATTGTTGGCAATAATTAATTGTTAACACAACAATTGAAAATTCACAACAATAAGATTTAATGTTTTTTCACTAAAGTTTCGAACAAAATTGTAACTGAAGAAATTCTGTCGCGCCCTTTTATAGCAGAAAGATAGCCTGATGACGTCATTTATCACACTTTATGTAGTCATGCAGGTTAAAACCTGTTGCTTCATTTTTTGCATATTAGATAGAAATCTCCGCTATTAATAACAGTTTACCTTTAGTGACGTCAGCTGACAATTTATACAAGTTTAAACCTGTTTTCAGATAAAAATATACAATCATATGATAAAATTCATTTTCGCATATTAGAGAGAAATCTTCGCTGTTTGATATCAGTTTACCTTTAGTGACGTCAGCTGACAGTTTAAGCCTGTTTTCAGATAAAAATATTATAAAATTATGAAAGCAAGGCCATCTTTTAATGGCTAGTTTAACTATCAAAAAAAAGGTTTTCGATGCCATCTGTTGACAATTTTTCAAACTTACACACAGGAATCCAGACCAGCAACGCTATCAAAGGTGACTGCGTCATCTATTAGGGAATTTACAGGGCTCGAAGGTGGCTGCGCCATCTATTAAGGAATTCTTAGGTTAGAAACAATCTGTTAGGTTACACCAAATTTCCTTAGGTTCTCTTAGGCTGGATCAAGTTCCGCTAGGCTAGAAAAAAATTTTGCTCCACCCACCGCCGGAGGCTTCTAGAACCGCCTTGGTAGTTTTGCCTCCATCCGAGGTCGCTCAAAAAGTCGGATGGTGGGATGGTGGTTCCCAAACTCTTAAAAAACTACTACTGTCAACATTTGAATACAAATGGTACATATCTATGGTATCTGTCGTCACATCATGTGAGTGTGCTTTCGGGTAATCCCACAAATTTGAAAGTCATATGGTATGTATTGATATTATGTAAACAAATACGGTAATAAGTAATAACTAATCAGTAACCATCACATCACACATACAGACACATAAACCAGTGTATTTGTATACATGCTAAAACGGTTAGACCAGTGGTTCTAAACCAGTGGCCTCGAATTTTGAAAATTAATTTTTCGGAAACTAAGCACCATAAAAAAATGGTATTAAGATTTTTTATTCAACTTTTTGTGGCCTATCATCAGTTTTAATTTGGGGCAGTCATTACGGTTCACCTTGTATAATATGTATAACAAAGCGTACTCTTGTAATGTCGTTCCCAGTTTCAACTAGGTACATATGGCATCCATGGCGGGGAACACCTCCTATACAACAATATGGTTATGACAATATGATCGCAAATATACAATATAATAGACAAACGTAACTCAGCATATATTAACAGTCAATTAATATTGTTAACGTTATTAATTTAAATTCAATTAATTGTAAAGAGTGTGTGCCCAAAGATCTTGTGTATAGACATACAATTAGTAACATGTATGTATGTATATACATATGTAAACATCCAGGTAGAGCGTTTACATGATGGGGATACATATTACCAACGTACGTGGTCTCACAGGGCAAAATAAAGCCGTATTTTATAAATGTAAACCCTTCAAATTCAAATCACTCCCAGAAAGTTTGAAGAGAATTTTTTTTAAATTTTGACATTGCCAACAAATTTTTTTGTTTATTCAGACCCAACGGGAGGGTAGGGTAGCCGAGGTTGCAGCTCGAGGGCGCGGTCAGGCAAAGAGGGCCCGTAGCTGTCGGTTTCATGTTTTAATTTTTTACCCAAAAGGATAGCTGGCGAGTAAAAATAAGCGCCTTAGGCTTTTCTCCGTGCCTCGTGTCAATAGCTACGGACCTCTTCTTAAAGCTCGGTCCCCAGGGCTAAAACCCCGGCTACTCCACCCTCTCGTTGGTCTCGGGGGTCGAGAAAAGGTAAAACGAGCTTTTTTTTGGGGGGGGAGAAATTTAATAACTGGGCTTTGTTTCCGAGGCTCGCCATTTCTCTTCAGGGCCCTGTGTTTATTTGTACCAAAATTAAACATTAAAGAGTAGTAGAAAAAAGGCTCCCGTCAAATCAGTCATGTTTCTAAAGAAAGAATTTTGTAATTTTGATAAGCAAAATAAAAAGTTCACATTTAAATTACTTTAATTCACGCAATTACCCTAATTAAGATTACTTTCACGAAACTTGATTTGGAGAAAACAAAATTATTTAACTTTTATATTTATTTAACTTTATAATTTTCGAAGTTTCTCTTTTAATTTTTACCAAAATTAAGCACGTAAAGCTGCTCGAAAAATTAATTCTATTCCTTTTTTGTAAGCTTGGCAAAAAAGTTAAAGGAGCATTTTATTTTTAAGTTAAACCAAAGATTTGCATCATTGTGTTGGATTAAAATAGTTAAATGAAACTAAAGTAATTGAATCGAAAATTATGGCAAAATTAGGTGGCTTGATGGTAAATAGCATAATGGTAGTAGGGGTAGGAAGAACACCGAGAGCCATAGGTATACCCGGACAAAAGTTTCATGGGAAGAAATGAGGAACTAGAAACTGACCTCGAATTTGACTTTGACCAACCAGTATCTTGAAAACCAACATATTTTTTTCGTTTTTATGACCTTCACACGACCTTGGGATATAAAGTATGAATATGGTTTTGAACGTAGAATTTCCCACTCTTTCCGACTCCGAGGTCAAAAATAGGGGTTTACATTTGAAAAAACAAAGTTGACCTCCAAATTTTGGTCTAGGTGATGTTCAAGATCAAATTCGAAGTCATTTTCTAGTTCCTCATTTCTTCCCATGAAACTTTTGTCCGGGTTATTTTTCGATAAAGTCAATATTAACTGAGATTTTCAACTGTTCTGGAACTTTATGAACGCGCGGTATAGATCCCAATTTTCTATTTCATAACTACTCCTACCGCTACCCTTATCAAACGATTATGATACATACAACAAAACACATCATGGTATCTACACAAACATGCGAATGTGTTAATGTAATATGTATGTATAACTGGTACCTTGCATATATATGGTATACCTACTATCATGGCCGCCCTTTCTAACAGACAACCAACAATTAAAAATAAATTTATTTATTTCAAGAAAGATATCCCTTTATTTTGAGAATTTTTTTGTTCAATAGAATTTTTACACTTAAATACGACCACACTTCATATTTTTTTCTGTTCAAATTTTACGAATTGATTAAAAAAATAATGACATAAGAACGATGTGAACGATGTGATGAACAGTAACAGACTAAATCAGAAACGGTGTAAATTACACCTTACGAATGACAGATTTTTATATGTAGACTGCTTTTAAAATGTTCTGTGCCGATAGCCTACAATTTTATTATGGAAATAAAAGATTTTGCCTGACTTTGAAGACCATTTACATTGGAAATTCTTCATTATACATATTTAATTATTATGAGTACTTATTATTGATACTGTTAATAATAACAGTACGCATAGCATTATAATAGGCAGTACCTATATTGAAACAACAAATATTACATAATATTCATAAGTAAGTGTATTATATTATCTGGATTATGTGTATTTTGTATTGTTAGAGTTAATTATAGAGCGTAAACGCAACAATTCACATTAACATTTCATATTAATGATTTTGATTGAACCCGATGAAATGCGTATAACATTTCAACGTGAACATCGAAATTCATTGGCAAAGATTTAAAATTCATAAAGTAATAATAGATTTTAATATAGA
Source organism: Brachynemurus nebulosus (assembly GCA_035578155.1). Classification (NCBI taxonomy): domain Eukaryota; kingdom Metazoa; phylum Arthropoda; class Insecta; order Neuroptera; family Myrmeleontidae; genus Brachynemurus; species Brachynemurus nebulosus. The sequence goes on along the minus strand of JAPWDM010000012.1, from coordinate 17,304,874 downwards.
CAGAGGCAGTGTTCGTGTCTTACATTTCTGGGCGTAATGAAAAGACTAGTACGAAAACTACAAGTATACTGAACAAGACTAAAATACCCCTGTCGCAGCATCTGCATAACATAGCGAATTTCCAAATTTTGGGGACTGGCGGATCTCATCTAAGAACTGTACCTATTTAAAATAGTTTAGCTTTCTAAGAGTAAAAGATTTTTTAAAATCGGCTGGGTAATTAGTTTTGATATTTTTGGAACCCAAGAACCCGAACGGACTTTGTGCAGCATAGTTGTATCCATCTAAAATAATTTAGTTCTCTAACAGTGAAAAAATTTTCAAAATCGGTCGGTTAGTTTATTTTTTACAATAATGGGAACAGTAAACCCTGGCGGAAATCATACAACATAACCTTTATTCATCTAAAATAATTTTAGTAAAGAGTTTATCCTAACAGTAAAAAACGGGTCCTAGGGATCTCATATAACTTATGGTAGTTCGTAAGGTTCTTGTGGACATCATTTAATTACTTAATGAATTCAAATACTTTAACTTACTAACGGTGAAAAAATTTTCAAAATTTTCGACATTCGCTAAAAAAATCATTGAAAAATATTTGATATGTTTCGATCAAGTAATGGTCAACATCAGCAAATAAAAGTTACTAAAATCGAAGAAAAGAATGAGTTATTTGTCCGTAGAAATTAAAATACAAATTCTGAAAACGAGCAAAGAAATATTGAAAAAACTAGATCGGCAAAACATTCTGACAAATAACACTACCCAACTAATACTTGCCAATTTGAATGAAACTTAACATACTTATTAAACAGCGAAAAATATTAAATACGTGTTTTTTTATTTCGGCTAAATACGCTTTTTAGGGGTAGAAAACACCATTCAACCTCTGTAGATGAAAACAGTTATAGCTAAATATTTTTGAAACGACATATTTTCTGAAAAAAGGGCTGAGTACCAGATTTGTAGAATTTAAAGCGATGCACTTGATAGTGACCCTGAAATCGATTTTCAAGGTCAGTTGAAAATGATTAGCCATTGCCGAACTTTGACCATATCCTGTACTTATAAGCAGTAATTTCATGTATTGACTCAATCTATCTTCAAAATTGATTTGTTGCGTTATTTTTCTAAAATAAAAAAAATAAAAACCTGACGAAATGAAAAAATAGGCGCAAATTTATAGAAAAAATTAGAAGAAAACATTTTTGTAAGTAATTTTAGAAGTAAAGTTAAGAAAAGATTTAATATCACTCCAATTGTAAGTTAAACATTAACTTTATGTTATATTAGAAATTTTCAAAATTTTTTAAAATTTTTATTGCTACTCTATAGTTATCATATTAGGAATTCAATTCAACATATGATTAACTATTATTTTTCCGATTGCGATTGAGCAAGTATTTTTCAAAATTACTTCTTGATCACTTATTTTCTATCTTGCATGTGAAATTCGTTCGAATATACTTTGAACCATTTAGGGATGAAAAGTAAACTACTCCTTTTGAAAAATATTAAATGATTTTCAAATGACTTTGGAAATTGACCTCAAGGTCAACTTCAAAGTCATCATCAAAAGCATCACTTTGAACTCTATAACTTTGGTCCTAAGCACTTTTTTCAGAAAATATATCGTACCATAATCCACTTCTATGTTGATTCCTGGTCTCTTTTCCTGCGTTTCTAATATTTATGTCAATAAAAAATGTGCTACCGTAGACAAGGATGAATAGGTACGCATTCAGACTTCACACCGTATTTTTTTGTATTTATTTTATGAGTACCTAATCTTTAATATATTAAAAATTTACGCGAAGATGGTCACTTTATCAGCAGTATCCAAAAAAATTTAAAAATATCGGTGGTTTTTGAAAAATTAACAAAAATCGTATAATTTCTTCTCTATGAAAAATTGGGGTCAAAAGAGACGAGAAAAGAGTAAATGGGGACAACCCGTAGGGTCGACCAAAATTGAAATTCTAATATAAAATAATTTCGAACTTTTTGTATTTATACATTCAAAAAAGAAATAATAGGTACTTGATGATTTTCTGTAAAAATAAACGTAGAATCTAAAATAAAGTTTATATACTCCTGTCGTTTACCCCTAAGTTTATATTCCTCCTATTCTTATTTTAGTTCAAAAAATAATTTTTCAAAAGACTAAGACATAATAATTAATAACAGTGAGATTCTACGTCCATTTTCAGACTTTTGTCTCATACAGACGTTACCTAGAATTTTTTTTACCTACAAAAACATCAGTCTACAGAATTTAATTTATTAGTTAGGAAAATAATTCAAATATGTCTCACTAACAATAAATGTCTTAAATGAGTTTAAAAAATCAAAACGATACTGTTTATTAAATTGCGTAAAAGCTAGTAAATGCAATAACAGATATGATGAATTTATAAGGATTTTCTTATACTACAAAATCTTAAAAATATGGAAACGCGTACTTTTTTTTCGTTAATTGTGTTTTATTCTTTTGCACAAAATTTTAAAAATACTTTATTTTCTTAAGAAAGGGAGGCAACTTTAGTCACAGATATGCCTATGAACAGTTTTTGGTAATCCGGGAAAAACGAAAACACTTTTTAAAATTTTTTTATTGTTAAAATCGAAATGTTCTTTTAAAGAGGGTTAAAATTACCATATTTTATATTAAAATTTTGACACAATCACTCCCTAATTAACGAGCCTTACTTAATATTAGCAAATTGAGAAAAAACACGTCAATTAGATTTTTTTACACAGATTTTATTTGTTATATAATTCAAAAGGATATTTTAAAAATGTGTATGAATGGCTTTCATTAAATAAATTTCAATATATTTTCCATTTATTTTAACAGTGGAATGTCCTTATTAGTGGCTATACTTTCGGCTTGGAGCGAATTAGACGAAGATTTTCTTCTAAAACCAAATTTAATAATTAATTAAAGAAATAAAAAAAAATTTGTGGATTTCCTACCGTTCAAATATAATCTTTATTGTATGTAAAAATGTTATTACATTTTTTCAAAAAACTGTAAGTAAACTGTAAAATTTTCTTTACAAATATGTTAAAATAGAGAAATGTTTCCTTTTTAATTTATTTTTAACTCTTTTTAAATGATTCACTTTAAAATTTTTTAATATTTCTTAATCGAAATTTCATAAAAGAATGTGTCAAAATTTAAAAAAATTTTTCTTTGTTAAAAAAAAAAATTGAATGTGCAAAATTATTTAATATTAGAATGCTCTGATTATACAATTCTAATCATAACTGTATTGTCAATTGGATAGAAAATTACGTAAAAATATTATTGTTTGAATATGATTTAACGTAATTTTTATACGATTGAAGCAAACTCTTATTAATTTTAGGAAGGTGTAAATATAATCTAAATTCTGATCATATCACATAACAGATATCGTCGGGATTTTTTTTGTAAAAAAAAATGGAACAGAGATACATTATAAAAACATTTAACTGACAGAGAAATAGAATATAGCCGAATCGTTAAATTGGATTAAAAAAATCATGACACGCTACTTATAAAGCGGTTTTTTTCGAATTTAGCTCGCAAAAAATGAGACAGAAAAAAAAAGAATGCGAGTGCGAGTGAAATGGAGAACGACATATTTCCTAGTTTTTCTCGAAAAGTAAGTAATTTAGAGCAACGGTATAAAAACATTTTTTTTTCATTTTACCTTTTACAATGGCTTAGTGTAAAAAAAAATTTGAAAAATTGCTTAATTCTGGCAAAAAACTCATTTTGTTGACAAAAAACGCCCGGAAAACCTACTTCTGGGCATCCGACGTGTCTGGCTAACGAACTCATCCAACGATTTGGAAAATCGAATTCGCACACAAAATTTCATAAGCATTAAATGTTTCGTTCGAGAGTTATCGCGCGGATACATATATATATATATATATATATATATAAATTTTAGTGAATATCATTTTCGTATTCTAGGGACCTCAAAACATATTTCTGATATGGTCTCGGGCTTAGGTCGCACCATGACACCTGGCGTAAAAGCTGAATTTCCAGTTTTGGAAATTCGCTAAAACGCAATAAAATTTTACAAATAATTAATACTAGACAGGTTTACTTTGTGAAAATCCATATTAAATATGGTATCGTTGCTTTGTCACTTTTCACAGCAAAATAAATAACAGAAAAACACGAGTCGACTTTCGGCTTTTACACCATCATCAGGTGAAAAACTTAACTAAAAATTGCTCTTTTTGGCGAAAACTATTTATAATATAGATCGGAGCAAATAATGCATTGGTGGGGGATGCTAGAGACAGAGACAGAGACAGATACAATCACAGTATACAATAAAATTAAAAATTTTTGTATTGTTTGCAAAGGTAGTTTACAGCGAAATTTATTTTTAAAAACTGGTTAGGTCCAATATTATTAAATTGACCGGAGCACACTGGGGAAAACCAGACACGTGAAAACAGCGGCGAACGACAATTACCAGAAACAAAGGAAATCATACAGACATCTGTCTGTTGATATGCACGAGGGGTTACACCCAGCAGGTAGCTGCTTTTGTTAAACTAAAAGGTTTGTTAAATGAAGTAAAATCAAAAATATTGTAAAAAGACTATTTAAATATTAATTACCAGGAATGGATAAAATTTTTTAAAATGGGTCCTATCAACTAAACTATTCGAAAACAAAACGTGAGATGCACCGTGTTATAGATTTAATAAAGGCGATTTGTTTAAATCAATTTGGTCATTCAAGATGACATGGTTTGGATCTTTGTTCAATTTGTTGATTTCCAGGGCTTCCAAAATGTTGAGTTTGCGGCCTTTTTTACAAATATGTAATATTTTGGGTTGTTGATCGGGTTTTACCGAATGACCTGTTTCTAGTAGATGTAAACCAAAGTTGGAAATGTGTTTCTGGGTAGTGATATGTTCTTTATATCTGGTTTCGAACGTTCGACCAGTCTGACCTATGTAAGACGCGTTACACTCAGAACAATCTAGACGATAAACTCCACATTTCTTCATGGGGTCGGATTTTTCTTTAGCGTTATAAAGGAAACGGCCAATAGTATGTGTGGAATGATAAGCGGGATATAGATCAAATTGTAAGAACATGTTGCCTATTTTTTTGAGAGATGTTTCCTAGATATGGGAGGGAAATATAATGTTTAGAGTCCGAATTAGTTAGAATAGTTGGATAGATTTGTTCTATGGCTAGACTTCTTTGTTTTTTACGGATTAGTTTTTGGATAATGTGTGGAGCAAAACCATTGTTAACTGCTATTTGTTGTATGATCGATAATTCCTTTTCACGGTCTTTTGGAGATAGCGGGATAGCGAAAGCTCTATGTAGCATAGATCGGTAAGCTGCTATTTTTTGAGAAAATGGAGTGAGTGTTTTTAAGTTTTTCACCTGATGATGGTGTAAAAGCCGAAAGTCGACTCGTGTTTTTCTGTTATTTATTTTGCTGTGAAAAGTGACAAAGCAACGATACCATATTTAATATGGATTTTCACAAAGTAAACCTGTCTAGTATTAATTATTTGAAAAGTGCTAGTCAAGCAGTACAAATTAAATATTTCTACCGTTTTCATCTAAAACAAAAAGTTTTCTCACAAAACATTTGGTTCAACAATCAGTGCTTAAAATATAAACTCACTCCAAAATACGTTAATATAAAATCAAATAATTCTAGTGTAACTGCGCAAAAGACAATAGATAAAGCAAAAGTGTTGTGGTTAAAAGAAGAAAATAAAAAGTGGTTCCTTCAGCGTGATAGTTTTCGTACATATTTAAAACTTTTACATTCCGAACTTTCGTTTAAACTTCATCCGATAGAATTTGACTTACTAGAAGACAAAATTTATAGTGCAGTTAGTGACATAATTTATAAAAAATACACTCAACAAGTCAAGAAACTAACAAAACTTAAACAAAACCAACTAAAACCATTCAGAAATAGTGCTACACCAATATCAAATATTCAGTTTTCCCCACGGGTTGTAAATCTTTCTAATAGTGAATTTTCAGAAAATGAAATGGCTCTACTTAACAAAGGTAACAAATTTTCTTTTACTCCATCCAACCAGTTAATCAGTAAAGAAAACCTCGCTATCTTTTCAGAACTTGGTATTCTGAGAAATCAGTCTTTAATCGAAAATCCAGACAGTTTGAAACATCAGATCGCTAAACTTATCTCTGACACAGTTACTCGTTTTCCAAAGTTAAATTTTAACCATACTTTAAAAACAATCAAACAAAAAATTGATCAAGATAATCTCATCATCACCAAAGCTGATAAAGGTAATACTTCTGTTATTTTATCCAGAACTGATTATAACAATAAAATTTTATCTTTCTTAAATAGTTCCGATGTCCAAATACTAAATAAAGATCCAACAAATTCCTTTTCTAAAGATATTAAACGCCACGTTGAAAATTTGAAATTCCTACCATTGTCATCAACTGATAAATACCACCTCATACCGATGAACTCAGAACCACCAAAGTTATACGGGCTTATCAAACTCCACAAAGAAAACAATCCTATCAGACCAGTGGTCTCATACTCAAATGCTCCCTGCAAAAAACTCTCAGAATACCTCAATACATCCTTCAAAAACATTACACAATTTCAACCCAAATATTCCATAAAAAATTCTGTCGATCTCTGCAACAAATTAAATAGTCTTCACCTTTCACATAGTTCTTTCAGATTAGTTTCTTTCGACGTGTCTAATATGTTTCCAAGCGTTCCTTCTGATGAATGCATCCCGATTATTCAAAACATTCTAAACAACAAAAATATTTCTTCACATATCCAAAAAGAACTTTTAAGCTCATTTAAAATTTGTCTTCAACAAAATTATTTCATGTTTAATAACCAAGTTTATTTACAAAATTCTGGTTTACCTATGGGCTCCCCCCTCAGCCCCCTTCTGGCAGACATCTTCATGGATAACTTAGAACATTCTATTATAAATAATCCACTTTCAAAAAATCATATCATTTTCTGGTTTCGATATGTTGATGACATCCTGGTCGGTTTCAAAGGTACAGACAGACAGTTGGACAACTATTTAAAATACCTCAATAGTCTTCATAAACAAATTAAATTTACCAAAGAAATAGAATCGAACAATTCCATCAATTTCCTAGATATAACTATTAATAGATCAGACACAAAATTCTCATATAAAATCTTTCGCAAACCCACATTCTCAGACACTACAATCCCCGCTGATTCACTCACTCCATTTTCTCAAAAAATAGCAGCTTACCGATCTATGCTACATAGAGCTTTCGCTATCCCGCTATCTCCAAAAGACCGTGAAAAGGAATTATCGATCATACAACAAATAGCAGTTAACAATGGTTTTGCTCCACACATTATCCAAAAACTAATCCGTAAAAAACAAAGAAGTCTAGCCATAGAACAAATCTATCCAACTATTCTAACTAATTCGGACTCTAAACATTATATTTCCCTCCCATATCTAGGAAACATCTCTCAAAAAATAGGCAACATGTTCTTACAATTTGATCTATATCCCGCTTATCATTCCACACATACTATTGGCCGTTTCCTTTATAACGCTAAAGAAAAATCCGACCCCATGAAGAAATGTGGAGTTTATCGTCTAGATTGTTCGGAGTGTAACGCGTCTTACATAGGTCAGACTGGTCGAACGTTCGAAACCAGATATAAAGAACATATCACTACCCAGAAACACATTTCCAACTTTGGTTTACATCTACTAGAAACAGGTCATTCGGTAAAACCCGATCAACAACCCAAAATATTACATATTTGTAAAAAAGGCCGCAAACTCAACTTTTTGGAAGCCCTGGAAATCAACAAATTGAACAAAGATCCAAACCATGTCATCTTGAATGACCAAATTGATTTAAACAAATCGCCTTTATTAAATCTATAACACGGTGCATCTCACGTTTTGTTTTCGAATAGTTTAGTTGATAGGACCCATTTTAAAAAATTTTATCCATTCCTGGTAATTAATATTTAAATAGTCTTTTTACAATATTTTTGATTTTACTTCATTTAACAAACCTTTTAGTTTAACAAAAGCAGCTACCTGCTGGGTGTAACCCCTCGTGCATATCAACAGACAGATGTCTGTATGATTTCCTTTGTTTCTGGTAATTGTCGTTCGCCGCTGTTTTCACGTGTCTGGTTTTCCCCAGTGTGCTCCGGTCAATTTAATAATATTGGACCTAACCAGTTTTTAAAAATAAATTTCGCTGTAAACTACCTTTGCAAACAATACAAAAATTTTTAATTTTATTGTATACTGTGATTGTATCTGTCTCTGTCTCTGTCTCTAGCATCCCCCACCAATGCATTATTTGCTCCGATCTATATTATAAATAGTTTTCGCCAAAAAGAGCAATTTTTAGTTAAGTTTTTCACCTGATGATGGTGTAAAAGCCGAAAGTCGACTCGTGTTTTTCTGTTATTTATTTTGCTGTGAAAAGTGACAAAGCAACGATACCATATTTAAAATTTTACAAGTTGGATTTACACTATAGCAAAAAATGAAATAAATTATTTTCAGTACGAAACTGCCGTCTTGCAGCAACATTTATAAAAATATTAGTTTTCAATTCAAAATAGAATATGGCAATACAAAATACGATTTAGAAATGTTAAATTATAATCTAAATCAGGTGTTGTGTGAAATGTCTGACACTATTCTATTCGCCGTGTGTGACACTACTGTGTAAACAACCTCAAATATTTGCTAGAGAAGTCTAGCAACTCGAGTGTATACAACTGTTCTAGCCTGATCTAGACTGCAAATTTAAGCCGCTGCTACACGATGCTACGAACACCTTCCAACATTCGACGTTGGATGGTTCATAGCATCGTGTAGCCGTTGTTCGAACCTACGAGTGTCCAATGTCGAGCGTCAAACGTTCGCATTTGGTCGTGTCCCGTTCGATGTCGGTATTTTTGCACCGAGTCAAAGGGGTGCTTCGAACGTTTGAAGGTCAATGTTGGTTCGTTGGTTGGTTCGACTCAGCAGCTGCACGCTCGTTCATGTGAAGAGAGACAACATCAGTGTATAACATTAGAGATAACATCAGACAGATAACATCGTCCACTGAGTACCAACACATCATCATTCGTATTGGATCAAACATTCGATTCACCGTGTAGCAGATACATTCGTCGCACCAACTATCGAACTTAACTGCCTCAAACGTTCGATCGAATGTTGGAAGGAACGTTCGTAGCATCGTGTAGAACCCGCTTTACTTGAACGTGTAAACCAACGGGCCAAACTACTATATGATAGTTAGTATTCCGACTGTAGCAGAAAGGTGACGTAAAATCTCCTCCACTTCGCATCACTATGCTGTGTAAGTACAAACTGTTTGTAGTGGTTTAGGCTTGATGTTTGCTTCTGTGTGAGTATTTACACACACAATTACAAAACACGTATTATCGGACAGAGCAACGTGCAGGTCAAGTAACAATGGTCTTACAATACATAACAATCGTAGTGGATTCGATGACCGACACCGACTGATTAAATGCCTTAAGCTGTGACAGACCAACAAATGACTCCAAGCGAACTAAACTTTTTTGATATTAGTTTGCTTCTAGTGTTCTATAGTGTAAACATTGCACACAATAATGCTAATTTAGATGTCGCGTTATTTTGATGTCTCGTGTATCCGTAGCTTTATGTACATATGTTGTAGGTACCTATCGTGTATTATATACTGTGTGATACAAGGGGACAAACTAGATTGGCTTTGCCTCTGTTCCACTTGTAATGAGTTTGTGACGTAGTCTGTTTGTGTACATACACACTGTTTGCAGTGTATTAGTTTGGTTTTTTGTAGTAGTATGTGTATACACACATACAATCACATCACACGTATTACCAGAGAGAGCTGTTCAACGTGCTCAACTAACAATGGGTATATTGTTAATATAATGGTGTGTTGACTCGACGACGACTACTGACGGACTAATGTCTTAAGCTGTGACTGGCTTACAAATGACTCCAAGCGAATTTCACTTTTTTTATGTTAGTTGGCTTCTAGTGTTCTATGGTGTGACACTTTCAAAATAGAGTATACTCACTATATATATAGGTAGCATGTGTAAATTACGTATGTATATTTTGAGTAAAATTCAAAACGTCAAATGTCAAAAACTAATATATTTAAATAGCAATTAAATTGAATTTGAATAAATTTAAAAAATATTGTTAAAGTTTGCATTTTTTTGATAGTAATTTACTGTTAATATGTAGGTAATATTAAAATCATTTAGGTAATTTAATATGTAGGTAATATTAAAATCATTTAAATATCCATAAACGACACAGTAATAATCATGTACCTAATAGTATAGGCGTCAATTATATTTTTTTTATTTATACCTTACTGCTAACAAGAAAGATTAAAAAAAAATTTAGCAATTAAGAAAAAAATCTAATTAATTTCTAATTCTATACGTTCGATTATTAAACAATTAGCAGTTAGGTCCAAAATTAATGTCTTAAATTTTTTATATTTGTAATTAAGAAAAATATCCCCTTTACTCCAAAAAGTTGGGGAGCTGAGTTCAGCAAACAGAAATGCAAGTTGGCCACACATTAGAATAGTATTTTTGTGAAACGATAAGGCTTACTCAGAGGTTATGACCTCTGAGTAGCCTAATAAGGTTGTGACATTTGTAAGTGTAAGATGGAAAAGTTAATTTAGAAATTATCAAGGCTGAGAAAAATGGTTCATAGAAACCATTTAAAATAGAAAATTGAAAATGGTTTCCAAAAATGCATTTAAAATACAAAATGGAAAATGGTTTAGTTGAACATACATATTTAAAATTGAAAATGGAAAATAGTTATTTAAAATGGATTATAAAATGCAAAATGCTTTTTTTACTTTAAAGAGAATTTTGTAAAGTTTGCATGATTTGAAAACGTAACTTAACTCTTCAAATATTGTTACTTAAAAAAATTGTAAAATTTAATTCGGCCTTGACGTATTCAAACCTTGACGACGGCTACGACTGCAACTTCTAAATAAAATTATGAAAATCATCTACTCGAAATACGAAAACATTTCTTATCGACGTGTCTTAAAGATAGTATTACACAACTTGAGTCAGAAAAGTTTGACTTAAGAGAACTGCACCTCTAGTAACAAATTTAACTCTAGTGACATTGCAACTCGAGTTATAAAAAAAATTGAATCAATTAAATCAACTTACATTTAACTTACAATTTGTTAGACTTCAAGTCGTTCAGCTCAAGTTCTATAATTAATATTGTATACACATAAATTTGAGTATACATGCATTTTCATTTTAAATGTAAAATGGATTCAAATTTCCATTTTAAATACAAAATGGGAAATGGTTTGACCGAACTAATTTAAAATAGAAAATGCTAAATGCGATTTTGTATTTTAAATACATATTTAAAATGAAATCATTTTAAATAGTTCCCAGCCCTGGAAATTATATTGTTTAAAATTATACTTAGTAAAGCTACGCATACTTTTCTAAGCTTGCAAAAAAATACAAGGCGCGAAGTACGAATTGTACTTGTGCAAATAGTATTCCGTACTATAAGTTGTTATTTATGGATTCCCGTAATTATTCGTGATACTATTTTTATTATAAATCATGTATTTTAATAGATACTATGTTAAGGCAAAAAAAAATCACTTAAAAATTCTCAATTCCTTTGAATATTTTAAATTTATTATTTCGATTGATACCTACGCTAACAAAATATATGAAATACAAAAAAGTAAGATAGGTTTATTAACCCTTTCCAATCCGTTTTTTAACTGGCGTGTTACTACCAGGTCCAAATTAAATCTAAGTAATTAAAGCTAAGAATGAAACTATTTAACACTGATCATTTTTATGATGTCTCAGCAGTATTTTGTCTCAAAATATTCATATAAAATTGACTTGAATGAAAACGATGTCGAAATAGTTCCGACAGATGATACGAACGGGAAAAAGACAATGTCGAAAGACCTCCGACACATGATTGAAAAGGGTTAATTAGTGTACAAAAATTGTCATAATTTTGGCGAATGGATTTATCTATTATTCCCTCATTCTTCTTCAATTTCTAGAATTCATTTTCTAAATATTTCACTAAAATACCCGTTTAACATAACGTTAACATAATTATACTGACTAACAATATCCTGATCAAAACAAAATGGGTCATCAACCTTTCTTTTTATATATCAAGGAAATTGCGTAATAAAATGCAATCCTGATAATTTTTGTTTCATCTACACCTCATTCTTAATGTTCAAGAATTTTTTCAGATTTATCTGAGCGATCCTTTTGGTGATAAGAGACGAGGACAGGGTCGGTGGAAAATTAAAATGAAACTTTACTTTGATGTCCTACTCAATACTCTTGGGCGAAAAATTTTTCCCACTTTTCAAGTTATCCCCTGAAATTAACCATCATAATCGAAATTTTACTTCACATCTGTAATCGGGCCACCACACTATAATATCTAAATTCTAAATTTTCACGTCGAATGGTTTCAGAGAAAATCGCCTGTGACACCGAAGTGATTGCATAAGTGTCCCGTTTTGACAGATTTGGTAGGGAGTACTAAAAACAAAACGCAAGAGAGAATATTAAAATTCACATAGAGATTGAAAAATTTTGTCAAACTGGATCGGTTGGGAATCGAACCCGAAAGGCATTTGGTTAGTCAAATGCCTTTACCAGTGAGGCCACCGACCCGTTTGTTCGAGCGAGCCACTCCACTTCGACAATTAATCAATCAATCACATAATTATCCTATTTAATTCGAGATGCAGTTATATTTTTAATTTTAAATAATATTATTGAGTGCTTAATATTATTAATATTCGTATATGGCAAACTAAGCTCGTATTTAAACATACGTACGTAAAAAAAAAGAAAAAAGGAAAAAAGGAAAAAGAAAAAGAAAATAGAAAAAGAGAATATATTTCTATGGGAAAAGACATACTTTACATTCGTACCTTAACTAAATGTAATTTCTTGTTAAAACAAGGTTGAGAAATAAAATAATTTCATCCAACTCTAATTTTTAGCGAATTTCGAAAACTCGAAATTCAGCTATTACGGCCGCTCTCATGACGCAATCTGAGGCAGAGACTATAACAGAAATGTGTTTTCAGGTCCGTATATACAAAAATTATATCACTAAAATATATATATATATATATATATATATATATATATATATATATATATATATATATAAACTACACTACGGGTTTAAAAAATACTTTTACTGTTAGAAAGATATACTCCTCAAAACAAAATAAGGGCCACTTGAAAGTTTGTATTTTAAAACTGATTCATGTCGATCCACGTCAAAATAACTTTTCTAAATGACTGTTGTTATGATATTAAGTGGTTGAGTAAATGATAACAGTTAGGTTTAAGTGATATTATTGTTGAGGGGAAGATTTAAACGTTTTATTGTATCGCACAGCGTCAAGTAGTTAGTTTTACTTATTTTTTTTAATTTGATTTTAAATCCGTTTGCGCTTGATTATTGATTGCTGAGGTTGTTTTTTGAAGTTTGGCGTGTTATTCAATCATTTATTTTTACAATGCCGAGAATTCGACACCATATAGACTACTGCTACCAGAGCCGTAACGATGATTGAGGGTGGTCAATCTCAACGTTCCGTGGCTCTGCAGTTGGGTTGTTCACGAAGGGCTATTCAAAATGTTTGGAATCGGTATCAGCAGACCGGTAGTGTAACCCGGCGCCGTGGCTCAGGAAGAGTTCGTGCTACAACTGCCCGTGAAGACCTTTACATTCGACTGTGTGCACGACGTGAGCCGACTGTTACCGCAGGTACTCTGCAAAATCGCTTACATCGATCTACTGGTACTGTTGTCAGTAATCAGACCATACGAAATCGTTTGCATGAAGACCAACAATGTTCAAGAAGACCAGTAATCCGTACCAAACTGACCGGAGCGCATCGTGCAAACCGTTTAAGATTTGCACGTAAACACCTTGAATGGGGCTTGGAGGAATGGCGTCAGCTGAATTATTTTAAATGGGTACAGGTCTTAGATGAAATCCGCCAGTGCACAATATTTGAAAATTCGCTATGTTATGCAGATGCTGCGACAGGGGTATTATTCTATTAAAACAAAATTAAATAAATTGTTTAAGTGAATAGACAGGATCCGAAAGAAACTTGTTCACTCCGCGCTACCTACATTATATACAACATTTACAGAAAAATGCAAGATATGTGAAATAAAATTGAATATCCTGTTCGTAACGTCGGCCATGCCCCCGTCCCGTCCCCCCCTTACTATCAGGATGAAGAAAATGAATGAACTTTTTAAGTTTGTATAATTCAATTTCCATTTTTACTTCCGCTTGCACATAACTAGCACTCTTTCGCCTGCTGATCTATACGGTAAAATGGCATTGTATGGTAGCTATGCTAGGACACCTAGCTAGAAGTCAGTGTGTTGATAATGCAGTTACAACTTTTATCTACACACTAAATCAATCACTCCAGTACAGTTTTCATTTTCATTTATTTCTGTTAAAACTAAATAGGAATTTTTCTATTGAAATTCTGAAAAGTCAGGCAAGTTTTATTAGTAAATTTTCGGTTAATAAATATTATTTTTGTAAGTGAAGATTATTTAGTTCGATAAACACTATTATATTATAATGGAATAGATGGAGCATAAAGCCAATTTATAGGCCACTTCACTGAAGCACCTACCGGAGTGTGAGCAAGAACACAAAATTCCCCCTAATTTAAAATATTAAAACAAAAAACAAATAAACGTAAAAGCGCCTCCACCGGAACACTATTTTTAGGAGTGTAATTAAACTGGCTTATAAAAATTGACAAATAAATTAAACACCTATTTTTTTTCTTAATAAGCATGAAAAAAAGTTTTTTTAATCCAATGAATATGTTTTTAAAAAAATACAACACAAAAATTTTTATTTATTAATGTTTTTCTTTTATAAAATGTCGACATCTATATCCAAACAGAGAGATATTAATGACACTAGAAGTTGGGAACCGATATACAAACAGACGTGTAATATGAGTAATATGACACATAGAGTAACATTTTAGACACCAGAGTAGGAGACATAGAATGATTTAAGTATCAGACGTCAATAAAGATCAAAATACTGTATTCAACAAAAATTTTTTAATATATGTATATGTATTCCTTTAATTAAGTAAGGAAACATTAAATGCGAGGTGAATTTAAATTGAAAAATAATCATTCTACATATTAATAATAATTTTTGTTATCAGAGGTTTCTTTCAGAAATAACTTCAATAATATATAAATGTCAAAACTGTTTGGACATATGATCGCGTTCCAGTATAGGGACTTTTACGTTACCATTTCTATTTTGAAAATTTTGTAGTTTTTGAATTGAAAACTTTTTTAGGTGCGTTGAGTGATTTTTGGTAGAGGAAAATCTTATGAATTCGCTTCACCGGTATGCTATTGCTAACAGTATATCCGTAGCTGTGAGTATGACGTGTACACTGTATGATGTGCGCGTTGAATGCTTTTTGGATGGGTAAAATCTTATGAGTTCGTATCATGGATATGCTGTAATAACAGTACCTATATCTATAATTATAAGTGTGGCGTATTGTGCAACATTATTGCTGTGTATATCTGTTTCATTTCGTAGTTTTAAGTTTTCACTTCGGTCGACAGTCCCCATGACTACATATAGTTTTTTTTCTCGAAAAAGTTAAATTTTATTATCAATGTTGTATTTTAACAATGCTTATTTAAGAAATCGCTGGAAATTGTTACCACGAATATTACGGTTATTGCATTTTGACAATATCGAGCCATTACCGCCGATTTATCGTAAGCGACACTTTTACCGAAATTGAGATTTTTATTGCAAGCAACATTTTAAACTGTAACGGGCCAAGCAGTGTTAACGTTTTTCTCCAAAATTCGGTAATTAACGAGTTATAGCAACTGTTTAGTTTATCGTTAATACAACACATTTTCACATTTTAGCGTAACCGACAATAACCATCTTTATCGTAAGATTAATAAAATAATACACTGAGAAAAAAATACGGTAATTTTTACGGAAATTTCTAGTAAAAAATTACGGAGCTCTCTGGTAAAATAGGCAGGCAAAGGAAACAGTACGATGAGTATGGTAAAAATTATCTTATGCCTCCGTAAAAATTTTGACACTGTACAAGAAAGATTCTACTCTCTTACCGTATTATTTATAAGGTTTTTTTTAATTTATTAATAAATATTTGAATTAAAATAATTTAAAAAGATATTGATAGAAGGCTAAGGATTAAAATCAAATTATTAATATTGAAAAAATGTTCTGTGGTTTTTTATTATTTGTGGAAAAACATGTTTCAGTAAACTTCAATACATATAAAAAACACACAACAATTAAAATAAAAAATAAACAACAATTCATGAAACACAAATAGCAATTCTTTGTTTTAAATGTAAAGTCCAGTAAACAGTTTATTATAAAAAAAAAAGAAAAAAAATGATGACACTCCTGCATGGTACACATCCACTCACTAGCATGGGTCCACTGCTACTAAACTGATAACGGTCGCCGGTCGGACTGCTGTTGAATTATTCAAAATGACCTTGGTCTGGCCTGTTTATCGTCAGTTATGTGTGATACTTGTGTGAGAGAGAGTCTACCATCTAGCTTAGTAAAAAATTACAGTGTGGCTCCGTAAAAATTCTTCTATTTCTAGTATAATTTTACAAAAATTAAGTAAATTTTCCTGGTATCCACTTGAAATTTTACTAGCCCATCGAATTTTACGGAGTTGTATAGGAAAAATTCTTAAGCTGTGTAGGAAAAATTTTCAAATGAATCGTAAAAAATAATGTCTGAAAGGCATTTTTTATATTTTTGCTTGATAATTTCCTACCGACTGGTCACTTGAGCCTGGTTTACCGGAGGCAGCTCCGTAATTTGTACTGTAATTTTTTCTCAGTGTAGGAATAATACGCTCAGGTGTAATAAAATTAAGACAGCAGAAATCTTCTCCTGTAAAATTTGATATTTGTCGGTTACGCTAACATGGCGGTAATGGCTCAATATTATAATGTAGGAATTGGTCGTATTTTGGTCGTATCTTAAGTTTCTATTTATTAATAAATTGATAGACTCAGTCTATAGACTATATACATAATATGTTCACAAATCGTTAAATGCAAGTTATATTTGCGCAAATAATGTTTGAATGAAATATAGTTAATGTTAATTTTATTATGAGTAATTTAATTATAAAAATTTAGCAAGTATGAACAGATATAGATCCATTCGTTTGGGGGAAAAGGGCTAACTTTCAAATTAAAATTATTCAAAATATTCAAGACGGCGAACCAGTGACAAATCTGAATTAAACAAATTTCCATTCCCTAATCAAAAAAGGTTATTAAAATTTAGAAATTCATCTAGCTTACCCCAAAAAGGAAACTTAGGTGATATTTTTGATATATTTTAAAAATACGTACAATGAAATAATTCAAATAAACAAATAGTTAATAAGTATATTTATACAACAAAGTTTGCGCAAAATAAAACAAAATTATTTTTGTGACCATATATTATTATTATTTTAAAATAATACTATTATCAAATTTATTAACAATACGTTCTGTCACGCTGCCTTTGTATCATAATTTAAATGAAGCTCAACCCTCAAATAAATTCTATGCTCAAAATAAATTTAATTACCATAAAATTTTGTTAACAAAAGTGATAAATTCCTTTGATCCTGTTACACAATCCCATCCACCCAAACTGATACGGGATAAGTCAACGTACAGAAGAAAATATGTATATTAATAATTATTATTTTCCATATCCAAATTAAATAAATAAATTTTCGGATGAAAGAAATGAAAGATATGAGATACGAGAGTTAATCAAATCAAAATAATGATTTTTTGTTTTATTATATTTTCATTATTTGACAAATTTTACGTTAGGGTAAAATCAAAATATACAGGGTATTTAAGTCTCGCTGCGAAAACAGTGGGTAGATCTCAACCAATGTAATTAATATTTGCCAATAAATTTGAACTAGAAGTGTATTTTAACAGAGACAATTTAACTCATGTGTATCACGTTCCATAAGAATATTCTAGGTTTTTTACTTTTACCATGAAAAATATTTAGGACAGATTTTTACAGCGAAAAAAACAGTACAAAACATTTCATTGGTCATTTCGTCATAAGTAAATATGGTAAAAATGAAACAAAAATTCGTATTGGTATAGCATATTGTGCAATAAGTGCGGGCAATTGACAATCCCGCACGAGTTGCACATACTATTTTTATTACGAATCTCACATACTTTTTTCTATTATTATCACTATTTTTGACATTTTTATTACTTTTTAAAATAAAATTTTTGAGTGTTCGTCTTTTTTTGCTGAATTAAATATTGTTTAAATTACTTTGTTGGTGGTTTCTATAGAAATAATTATGAAATATTTATTAAATGAAAAATCAAGGCTTTGCGTGTTTTGATTAAATTTTGCGTGTTTTATTGTCAATTTGCGTGTGGAAAGTTTACTTTCCGCACGAAAAAAAGTATGTGGGAAGAGTACAGTGGGCAAACAGCTATTTTGCGTACAAAAATGTGTGCGCCAAGTTAGTACTTCTCCCGCATGAGTAATAAAAAATTTTAACTGATTTCAAAACCATATTAACAATTTATTAAAAATAATAATAATATGAATTATACTAGTATTTTATTCGTTAAATTGTCTTACCGTATTACACTTGTGTTTTATATTTTTTCCGAATAAATTTGTGTTTCCTACAACTTAAATTAGTTTGCCTAAAGGCAATTTAATTCGAAGAACTGTCATCCCAAAAACGCTTCAGCTTCGCTATCGCGTTTTTTGTTAGTTGACAGTTCTTCTCGTTAAATTGCTAGGCAACAAATTTTCGTTAGACAAACCCAAATTTATTCGAAAAAATACAAACTTCTCGTGTAATAATAAGTAATAATTTCATACTAAATATGGGTCAAAAATGGGGGCCCTTAACTTTTTTTTTAATTCGGCTCTAACCATCTTACTATTTAAGATAAATTTTCTATTTTTAAAAAAGCAACATACAATAAGTAGTAACTAAGAAGTAAACATGTTTACAAAATTTTATTGAATTTTGGTCAAAAAAATTATTTAGTACCTTTGGTACTAAAAAGGTGTATGCATAATTTAGTCAGGGCCGTACTTAAAAAAGTTTGGAAACATCATAGAGCCGGTTCATTTGCGATTTGCGATCTTAATTTTTTTGGTTCAGAACTGCTGTAACTTTACTACGTTTGGTACAGAATCGCTATAACCTTACTACTTTTAGTTTAGAAATTTAAATTGAGACGGGGCTTTTAAAAACGCACTGTTTGCAGCGTCCTCAGGCCGGCCCTGGCGAAGTGATTAGGATTTGTACTAAAATGTAGAAAAACGGCATTATTGATAGTGGAATTATTGAGAATTTTTACTGTATTTCAAATATCAATAACTAACACGCGCGTTATATATTTTGGTCTCTTTCGTCGTATCATTACAATTTTGGAGTATAGAGAGGGTATAGAAGGTTATATAACACATATTGCTAAATGGTAATAAAAACTGAAACTTGCTGTATACTACGTTGTCAAAAATCGAAATTAGTTTTATTTATCAACGAGCCTGCTATTTAGTAGCGGATCTTCTATAAAATTTTCAATAAATATTTCAGTTTATTAAACTTTAATTTTCTCTACTGTAATTTCAGTTTCTTGAATTTCAGTGACACATTATGATTGTACGCCAGGGCAGTTCTCGAATTAGTAATGGCTTCATAGTTTTTTTGTTTGACATTGAAATTTTAAAAAAAATGTACCTAAACTGGCTTGAAAAAAATAATTGTATTGAAATTAGGGTAAGTGCGGGAGAGATGCCGCAGTAGCCATAGTTCGTCCGTTGATTGATAGATAGCGCTATTAATGGATTATATGTTTAAAATAAGTTACTTATTTAAGTTGTATGTGGTAACATTTATGATTAGTCCATCAGTTTAGTAATTATCCAACTTTTTATTATTGAAAGGTAAGTCTTTTAACATAATATTTTATCAAGCATTTGATTCATTGGAATTTAAGAATGTATATTTCATTGTTTTAATGATAATGAGTTTTTTTATTAATTTAGGTATATTTTAAAATATTCCGCGCTATGCTTGCTATAGCAACATGCGGCATCTATCCCAACAAAAAGGAGAGATGCCGCATTTACAGTTGGTATAGATGCCGCATCATATTACATTTTAAAAACATAGACTTATATACCTTAATTATGAAATTTCTTTTTTTGGACTGTAAATTTTGCCAGGTAAATATAAAAGATCCATTAATGGATCAGGAAGAGCTCTAATATTAGTGAAGATAACGAAAATAATGATGATTGCCTGTGTATTGAATGTTTTGAAAAGTACTCAGAAACAAAAAAAAAAAAAGTTGACTGATTAAGATGTATAAAGTGCCAAAAATGGTTACATATGGCATGCATCATGTATGGAGATGTGTTTGGAGATGTGTATGGAGAATGCAAAATTTTTAATATGAACTATGCGGCGTCACACCTTCTTTGATGCGGCATCTCTCCTGCATTCACCCTATTTGGTAGAAGATTAGAAAAGCTAAAAGATGAGATTTGAATTTCTCCTCGGCGGGGGGGGGGCGATATCTTTGGCCACCCTTTTATATCCGTGCTTGGTCCTACTTTTCACAACGATTCATTTTTACTATCTAAACGCAAAATTACTTTCATAAAAGTATGATTAATTCGGTCGAAACCTTTTAGATTCGTTTCCAAACACATCATATTATTTATGAATTTCAAGGTAGGTACTAAAAAATATTTGTAAAATTAATGACATCATTTTTTTTTTTTGTTAAATTAAGCTTTATGGAAATGATTTCAGTTAGAATGATTGGTCGAATTAAAGTAATTTCGGTTTAAACTTTTAATTTTTTACTATCAAAATAACGAAATTATTTTTTAGAAACGTGACTCACTCGACACCAGCTTGTTTTTCTAATAATCCTACTAGTGGCTTTCTGTTAAAAGTGAAAAGAATAATTTCGAAGTACATAAATTCGTTGCACGAAATTCGTATCGAAAAATTTTACTAACAATTATCCCCAAATTTAGTGCTCTTACCGTTTCAGCCATTATATTGGGTGGGACCAAACTTTTGTTAACGAAGTATAAATTTTATTTATCAATTTAAACTTGAACATATTCATATTAAGAATTAGGAACATCTTTAAACTCGGATACTTATTGAATGTCTAACCCGAAAATAAACTTGCCGATTACCAGTGGTATCTTTACATGATACTACCAACTACATATGTAATATTCTACGTATGCTTTTAGAAGCGGTTAGTAGCAAGTTTATATTCATATTAATATTTTATAAAGTCATTAGAAGGTTCAGATCGTCTAATACGATATAACACCATATTATAGCATAACATTCATATAGGAGTCAGCACTAGATACTCTGATATCCATATGTGGCATAGATGGTTTGTTAAATATAATTTTGAATATTATATTCCCTTTTATATATTAATCCGTGTCCTTTGTTGCGGACGATAACTATCTAATATACTTGTTTATAAGCTAGTTTGAAATTATATTTAAAAGAAAAAATTTTTCAGCAGCAGATCGGGCTCGCATAACTAGGGTTTCGTACAGTAAGGAGTCAATAAACAAATTTAAACTTTATTTATGTAGGTATAATAGTTAAATCTTATGTAAATTTATGTGTAATAAGTGAAAAACAACTTAACGTAGTTGCTCTGAGATAGTCAGGTACAAAAGTATATCTCAGCGAAAAAATTTTCTTTTATCAAAAATTAAATAATGTAGTAATTTAGGGTAACTTCAAAAATGTAAACTTTACCGCATCGATGCAGCATCATGACTTTTCTGATGCGGCTAATACTACACGATGCGCTACTGATGCTCTCTTGAAATTTGATGCACATTAGATGTTTTTGAAAAAAAAAATAGTTTTCCCATAAGAGCCCGTGTTAAAATTACAAAATTTTGAAATCTTTTTTCTCAAAATTTGGGTAGTCAATTTTAATCGGAATAGGCTCGTATTATTGCTATTGAATTAAATAAATATCTAGAGAAGTTTCCTTAGACTCCTTTAAAAAATCGTTTTAAAAAAGCAGTAGTCTAGAAATTTTTTTAAATTTTTTTAAAAATGTGTCCTCAAAAGCAAATTTAAAAATTTTGAAAATTTACGAAGTTATAACCATTCTAATATACGGTAGGTTCAGGTATCGGGTATTATACTTCAAAACTTGAAGTACATTCTTCGTGAAACTACATTTTTCAAGTTGGTGAGCATAATATCTCGAAATCTATTTAACCAATTGACTTCGAATTTGTCGTGTGCCTTCAATGCATGTGGTTTTACGATAGGAACTACAGATATTGTAAAATTGTAATTTTTACTATTTTTAAAAAAAATAAACCTGAAAAAATTATCAATAAATTTTTTTTTTCAAACAGCGGCTAATTTTTAGATTTTTATTTTATTTTAGTTCCTGCCAGAATCACAACCTTTCTGAACCAGAATCTTTTTCTTTTTTTGTTGTAGATGACAAGCACAAATCCCAAAATCATGTCAACCAGCGCATCACTTTTTTGCATGCCTGTATTTAAATTGCTATAAGTCCTTAAATTTTAAGTTTTTTCTATGAAAATTTTTATATATTCTTACAATATCAGTAAATAGATGTTAAAAAAATGGACATTAAAAATATTAATAGTCTTTTTTTATTAGTTCCTAAAAATAGACAAAATTTTTGCTCTTTAGATTACAAGACCGACTTAACCCTAGAATCATACGTTGGTCTACCAGAAACACTAATCATACATCGTCGTCAATTTGACGAATTGACTTTTTACGGAGAATTTCAGAGTTTATTTGCAAAAAACATTTTTTTTTTTTTTTTAACAATACTACAAAATCGAACAAAATATTTAAACAAAATTCATTTAGAAAAATTTTTTAATACAAATATTAATTAATTTTTTTAATCTTTTTATCAAAGCATATTTTCATTATAAAAATTAAAAAATAGATAAATACATCAATTGTGTCATAAGATGTCTTTCAATTAATTAATTTATGAACTCTTATGAGTCGGTGGACATGTGTGACTTTACAGAATGTGAAATTTCTCGGTCACAAATATTTCCGTAGATATGTAGTTATTTCTTCATTAAGCACATTTGTAAATTTTCTAAAATTTCTTAGTAATTTTTCGAATAAGATCTGAAAAATAATAAAAATTAAAATATTTTCCACAAAAGAAATTGTTAATCTTTTATCAAGTCACTTGAAACGCATTCTTTCGTTTTCAATTCAATATGTTAAAACTTCAGTACTATGTCGTTTCTATAAGTGAAACAGCTGTAATCATCTTTCATCTTTCATCATTATCATTGAATAAATTAATTATAACATCAATATTTTTAATAAATTTTAGAAAAATTAGGAAAACTTTTATATATAAAGTACAAAATCTTTAAAATAAAACATACGTTAATCATACATCGTCGTCAAATTGACGCACACTATTTTAATATACACAAAACGATAGCAACTATAAACAAAATTAACACGTCTTTTGTGTTATCATAACAAGTAAATTAGATACCAGAAGTTTTAGAATAGACAAGCAACGACAAGTTGTAGTACTGGAGCAGGTAGAGAAGTTTGGTCGTCAATTTGACGAGTACGTATGATTCTAGGATTAATTTACCTGAAATGTAAGTAAATACGTTTTTCTAATATATGTGTGGGTCAAGACCTAACATTATCTTAAATTTCAAATTCCTACGTTACATAATTTAAAAAAAAACCTCATTGATAGACGGACAGGAACACGTTCATTTTTTTAGGGTACGGAACCCTAAAAAGTATATTATAAACAAAGTATCACAGTTTTTGTAATGTAAAAATGACTATAGATACAAAATGATTATAATTTTATAAATGTTTTAAATGTTGTTGACAACTTTTTGGTTACAAAAGTTAATGTAATATTCTCTTTTACTGTCTGATAAAATTGTTTTGAATTACTTGCAAAAAGTTTAATATTTGTTGTAATGAAACAAAATTAAAATCATTCACTCTTTTCTCTTTTAATGTAGTTTTTAACTTCAATTTCCCAGCTTATCAGTCGTTTTTTTTTTTTTTTAAAAAACCAAAATATATTAACCAGTATATTATGTTTAAATGCGCTGTCATGTTGTTACTATAGTTAACAGATCTTCTTGTTAAATTTCTATAAGCAATAAATTTTCGTTATCGATAAACACAAATTTATTCGAAAAAATACAAAAATTGTTTGGGTAATAATAAATTGAAAATTATATGTATACTTACTTTGCTTTTGCCGGGTGTTTCGATAATACGTAGTCGACGTAGTCATTTCAATTAGTGCGTAGGATGTATGAAAACTTTCAATGTTTTACATTTGGAATTATAATTTTCCTAACAAACTTTAATTTATAATCTGGTTGGATTAGCCCACATATTGAAAATACAAAAGTTAGGTAGATATGTGTATTTAGTTGAAATAATAAGTTAAAACAGAATCCTATAATAAATGTATAACTTGTTGAAAATTTTATCTATAGCTTACTAATATAAAATAAAACAAGTCATGAAGTGAAAATTGTACTCACGCGAATAGTATTCCGTATACAATGCAAACAGAGTAGAGAAATAATTTTTTTGTGGAATAAATGTGATTCCCTAGGCCTTTACTTGACATTATAAGTCCCTAGGTCTTTACTTGGTCTTATTTTACTTGGCCTTACCGTTTGCTACATGTTTTTTTCAAAAATTTTAAATCAACAAATTATTTACATATTATTATTATTAATTTCTTTAAATAAAACAAAATGTGATTCATATACTTTCAATAGAGGGTGTAAATTAAAGATAAAGCTTACAAAAATAAATAACAGATGATAGTACACAACAGTATTTTCGCTTAAAAATGAATGTGTCATATTTAGGACAAAAGTTTTCAACGGGTGTAAAAATTTGTTTGACAGCTGGGACTCAAGAGGTGAAATATGTTGTGCAGTGCTACCGCACTGCCCTCTGAACTCAGTACCAAAATAACCACCTGCTAAGAAAAATCCTATAATTTAAGTGAGTGCTCTTATAGGTATATATAGTGTTATTCTCTATGAGTATATAATATACTGTTCAATCAAATGATTTTGGGTATATATTATTGAATTCGGGTTTTAATAAACTTTCTTTTAATACTCTACTCAATTATCTTGAGAAAATAAAATAAAAAACAGAAGAGAGAATAAAAAAGTGAAGCTTTCGAAAGCACAGGTGTTGTAAGCAGTTGAACAGAAATACCTGATGCCTCCAGCATCTTGTTCAGTTTTTTATATTTTTTTTAAATTTTCTTTTAGCGAATTTCCAAAACTGGAAATTCAGCTTTTACGCCAGGTGTCATGGTGCGACCTAAGCCCGAGACCATATCAGAAATATGTTTTGAGGTCCCTAGAATACGAAAATGATATTCACTAAAATTTATATATATATATATATATATATATATATATGTATCCGCGCGATAACTCTCGAACGAAACATTTAATGCTTATGAAATTTTGTGTGCGAATTCGATTTTCCAAATCGTTGGATGAGTTCGTTAGCCAGACACGTCGGATGCCCAGAAGTAGGTTTTCCGGGCGTTTTTTGTCAACAAAATGAGTTTTTTGCCAGAATTAAGCAATTTTTCAAATTTTTTTTTACACTAAGCCATTGTAAAAGGTAAAATGAAAAAAAAATGTTTTTATACCGTTGCTCTAAATTACTTACTTTTCGAGAAAAACTAGGAAATATGTCGTTCTCCATTTCACTCGCACTCGCATTCTTTTTTTTTCTGTCTCATTTTTTGCGAGCTAAATTCGAAAAAAACCGCTTTATAAGTAGCGTGTCATGATTTTTTTAATCCAATTTAACGATTCGGCTATATTCTATTTCTCTGTCAGTTAAATGTTTTTATAATGTATCTCTGTTCCATTTTTTTTTACAAAAAAAATCCCGACGATATCTGTTATGTGATATGATCAGAATTTAGATTATATTTACACCTTCCTAAAATTAATAAGAGTTTGCTTCAATCGTATAAAAATTACGTTAAATCATATTCAAACAATAATATTTTTACGTAATTTTCTATCCAATTGACAATACAGTTATGATTAGAATTGTATAATCAGAGCATTCTAATATTAAATAATTTTGCACATTCAATTTTTTTTTTTAACAAAGAAAAATTTTTTTAAATTTTGACACATTCTTTTATGAAATTTCGATTAAGAAATATTAAAAAATTTTAAAGTGAATCATTTAAAAAGAGTTAAAAATAAATTAAAAAGGAAACATTTCTCTATTTTAACATATTTGTAAAGAAAATTTTACAGTTTACTTACAGTTTTTTGAAAAAATGTAATAACATTTTTACATACAATAAAGATTATATTTGAACGGTAGGAAATCCACAAATTTTTTTTTATTTCTTTAATTAATTATTAAATTTGGTTTTAGAAGAAAATCTTCGTCTAATTCGCTCCAAGCCGAAAGTATAGCCACTAATAAGGACATTCCACTGTTAAAATAAATGGAAAATATATTGAAATTTATTTAATGAAAGCCATTCATACACATTTTTAAAATATCCTTTTGAATTATATAACAAATAAAATCTGTGTAAAAAAATCTAATTGACGTGTTTTTTCTCAATTTGCTAATATTAAGTAAGGCTCGTTAATTAGGGAGTGATTGTGTCAAAATTTTAATATAAAATATGGTAATTTTAACCCTCTTTAAAAGAACATTTCGATTTTAACAATAAAAAAATTTTAAAAAGTGTTTTCGTTTTTCCCGGATTACCAAAAACTGTTCATAGGCATATCTGTGACTAAAGTTGCCTCCCTTTCTTAAGAAAATAAAGTATTTTTAAAATTTTGTGCAAAAGAATAAAACACAATTAACGAAAAAAAAGTACGCGTTTCCATATTTTTAAGATTTTGTAGTATAAGAAAATCCTTATAAATTCATCATATCTGTTATTGCATTTACTAGCTTTTACGCAATTTAATAAACAGTATCGTTTTGATTTTTTAAACTCATTTAAGACATTTATTGTTAGTGAGACATATTTGAATTATTTTCCTAACTAATAAATTAAATTCTGTAGACTGATGTTTTTGTAGGTAAAAAAAATTCTAGGTAACGTCTGTATGAGACAAAAGTCTGAAAATGGACGTAGAATCTCACTGTTATTAATTATTATGTCTTAGTCTTTTGAAAAATTATTTTTTGAACTAAAATAAGAATAGGAGGAATATAAACTTAGGGGTAAACGACAGGAGTATATAAACTTTATTTTAGATTCTACGTTTATTTTTACAGAAAATCATCAAGTACCTATTATTTCTTTTTTGAATGTATAAATACAAAAAGTTCGAAATTATTTTATATTAGAATTTCAATTTTGGTCGACCCTACGGGTTGTCCCCATTTACTCTTTTCTCGTCTCTTTTGACCCCAATTTTTCATAGAGAAGAAATTATACGATTTTTGTTAATTTTTCAAAAACCACCGATATTTTTAAATTTTTTTGGATACTGCTGATAAAGTGACCATCTTCGCGTAAATTTTTAATATATTAAAGATTAGGTACTCATAAAATAAATACAAAAAAATACGGTGTGAAGTCTGAATGCGTACCTATTCATCCTTGTCTACGGTAGCACATTTTTTATTGACATAAATATTAGAAACGCAGGAAAAGAGACCAGGAATCAACATAGAAGTGGATTATGGTACGATATATTTTCTGAAAAAAGTGCTTAGGACCAAAGTTATAGAGTTCAAAGTGATGCTTTTGATGATGACTTTGAAGTTGACCTTGAGGTCAATTTCCAAAGTCATTTGAAAATCATTTAATATTTTTCAAAAGGAGTAGTTTACTTTTCATCCCTAAATGGTTCAAAGTATATTCGAACGAATTTCACATGCAAGATAGAAAATAAGTGATCAAGAAGTAATTTTGAAAAATACTTGCTCAATCGCAATCGGAAAAATAATAGTTAATCATATGTTGAATTGAATTCCTAATATGATAACTATAGAGTAGCAATAAAAATTTTAAAAAATTTTGAAAATTTCTAATATAACATAAAGTTAATGTTTAACTTACAATTGGAGTGATATTAAATCTTTTCTTAACTTTACTTCTAAAATTACTTACAAAAATGTTTTCTTCTAATTTTTTCTATAAATTTGCGCCTATTTTTTCATTTCGTCAGGTTTTTATTTTTTTTATTTTAGAAAAATAACGCAACAAATCAATTTTGAAGATAGATTGAGTCAATACATGAAATTACTGCTTATAAGTACAGGATATGGTCAAAGTTCGGCAATGGCTAATCATTTTCAACTGACCTTGAAAATCGATTTCAGGGTCACTATCAAGTGCATCGCTTTAAATTCTACAAATCTGGTACTCAGCCCTTTTTTCAGAAAATATGTCGTTTCAAAAATATTTAGCTATAACTGTTTTCATCTACAGAGGTTGAATGGTGTTTTCTACCCCTAAAAAGCGTATTTAGCCGAAATAAAAAAACACGTATTTAATATTTTTCGCTGTTTAATAAGTATGTTAAGTTTCATTCAAATTGGCAAGTATTAGTTGGGTAGTGTTATTTGTCAGAATGTTTTGCCGATCTAGTTTTTTCAATATTTCTTTGCTCGTTTTCAGAATTTGTATTTTAATTTCTACGGACAAATAACTCATTCTTTTCTTCGATTTTAGTAACTTTTATTTGCTGATGTTGACCATTACTTGATCGAAACATATCAAATATTTTTCAATGATTTTTTTAGCGAATGTCGAAAATTTTGAAAATTTTTTCACCGTTAGTAAGTTAAAGTATTTGAATTCATTAAGTAATTAAATGATGTCCACAAGAACCTTACGAACTACCATAAGTTATATGAGATCCCTAGGACCCGTTTTTTACTGTTAGGATAAACTCTTTACTAAAATTATTTTAGATGAATAAAGGTTATGTTGTATGATTTCCGCCAGGGTTTACTGTTCCCATTATTGTAAAAAATAAACTAACCGACCGATTTTGAAAATTTTTTCACTGTTAGAGAACTAAATTATTTTAGATGGATACAACTATGCTGCACAAAGTCCGTTCGGGTTCTTGGGTTCCAAAAATATCAAAACTAATTACCCAGCCGATTTTAAAAAATCTTTTACTCTTAGAAAGCTAAACTATTTTAAATAGGTACAGTTCTTAGATGAGATCCGCCAGTCCCCAAAATTTGGAAATTCGCTATGTTATGCAGATGCTGCGACAGGGGTATACTTTTTTCTTAGAGTTGTAATATAATATTATCTCTGTATTATCTTTTGGATGCGTCTCACAATTTAGGATTACCTTGTTGGTAGTATCTTAAATCAACTTTTCTGTCCTTTTGTAAAAAAAAAACTTCTACACCAAAAGCGTGTCGTGTGTCCGTACCTTTATAATCTTTTTAAAATAAATTATTTTTTTTTTGTCAAAAGATTCTTATAACATAACCTATTTGTATGACTTAACGTTTATGTAAAAAAAAACAATATGTTTTCATCCAAATCATTTTAATATTTGCGACGATTTGAATTTTTACACAAAATTTCGAATGCGAAAGGAATTTTTATTTTGGAAAAAATTCGCCCACGAATACAACACAAAACGAACTGGTATGCTGTTTTTTAAATAATAAGTATTTCAACTAAGCAGTAATGTATCTTTTTTTTAGGAATAGTACATTATCTTCAGAAATAATGTTTTTTTTAAGGAGAAGTTTTCAAAGCTACTACTAGCAAAGTAGTGAAATTAGTGTCACACAAAATTGCTTTGTTGCGTGAAGAATTCATTAAATTTCCAACAACTGACGTCGAAAAGGCGCAAGTTAAAGAAAATTTTTATAACATTACGCGGTTTCCGAGAGTGTTTGCTGCTTTAGATTGTACACAGTACACACGTTCGGATACAGTCGCCAGGTACGAGTAAATTGTATAGCACGTCAACTGTAATTTCGATGTTTGCCGGAAATAAATAATTTCGCAAATATGAACGGCCAAAAGGAATTGGAACTGTCATTTGCTCATACGTATTTCTTACAAGTAAAGGGCCCGAGGCCGGACCTATCGATTTTGATGAAACTTAGATATGTTGTAGAACACTAAAAAATAAGCGACACGTATTTTTTTTTATCGGCGGAAAAACGGCTTGAAGGGGTGAAATCGCCCTCCAAAAATTGGGGTAAAAATTTAATTTTTTAAATATCTCGAAAACAGTAAGAGATAGAGCAAAAGTTTAAATTGGCAGTATTGCTCTTTTTTAAAGAGCTATTTATTGGTATGCAATTCGTTCAAATTGTGTCAAGAGGGGTGGCTGGGGGTTAAAATTTAGGGGTTAATTTTGCAAAAAGGGGATAAAATTAAACAATATAAAAATTCTGTTTACAGATTTGAAATCTACGTCAGAAAATCTAATTGACCTATTTTTGCTCAATGTCCTAATATTAAGTCTAGGGGTAGTTAACTAGGGAGTGACTGTGTCGAATAGTCGTACTACTTGTGTAGTTTAAGAAGTTCTTCTTCATGGAAAATAGTTTAAGACATTTGAAATAACGTAGAAATGAAATTTTCGATTTCAAAATTCAGTTTGAGCAACATTGGAGAGGGGGTGAGTCACCCTCTTAAATTACATATTAGTTAACATACACTCATTTTTAATAATAATACATACACGGTTACATATACAGGCTGGAAACAGATTTATCGAACGTGGGGCAAGTATGGTGAGAAATTTTTCTCAGGATCAATGTGATCTCTGACACTTTTTGATCAATAATATTTCATTTTTAAATCGCGTTACCATGGATCTGCAATATTTTTGTGTTTGTCAGATTAAATACCCCTGTCGCAGCATCTGCATAACATAGCGAATTTCCAAATTTTGGGGACTGGCGGATCTCATCTAAGAACTGTACCTATTTAAAATAGTTTAGCTTTCTAAGAGTAAAAGATTTTTTAAAATCGGCTGGGTAATTAGTTTTGATATTTTTGGGACCCAAGAACCCGAACGGACTTTGTGCAGCATAGTTGTATCCATCTAAAATAATTTAGTTCTCTAACAGTGAAAAAATTTTCAAAATCGGTCGGTTAGTTTATTTTTTACAATAATGGGAACAGTAAACCCTGGCGGAAATCATACAACATAACCTTTATTCATCTAAAATAATTTTAGTAAAAAGTTTATCCTAACAGTAAAAAACGGGTCCTAGGGATCTCATATAACTTATGGTAGTTCGTAAGGTTCTTGTGGACATCATTTAATTACTTAATGAATTCAAATACTTTAACTTACTAACGGTGAAAAAATTTTCAAAATTTTCGACATTCGCTAAAAAAATCATTGAAAAATATTTGATATGTTTCGATCAAATAATGGTCAACATCAGCAAATAAAAGTTACTCAAATCGAAGAAAAGAATGAGTTATTTGTCCGTAGAAATTAAAATACAAATTCTGAAAACGAGCAAAGAAATATTGAAAAAACTAGATCGGCAAAACATTCTGACAAATAACACTACCCAACTAATACTTGCCAATTTGAATGAAACTTAACATACTTATTAAACAGCGAAAAATATTAAATACGTGTTTTTTTATTTCGGCTAAATACGCTTTTTAGGGGTAGAAAACACCATTCAACCTCTGTAGATGAAAACAGTTATAGCTAGATATTTTTGAAACGACACATTTTCTGAAAAAAGGGCTGAGTACCAAATTTGTAGAATTTGAAGCGATGCACTTGATAGTGACCCTGAAATCGATTTTCAAGGTCAGTTGAAAATGATTAGCCATTGCCGAACTTTGACCATATCCTGTACCTATAAGCAGTAATTTCATGTATTGACTCAATCTATCTTCAAAGTTGATTTATAGAAAAGATTAGAAGAAAACATTTTTGTAAGTAATTTTAGAAGTAAAGTTAAGAAAAGATTTAATATCACTCTAATTGTAAGTTAAACATTAACTTTATGTTATATTATAAATTTTCAAAATTTTTTAAAATTTTTATTGCTACTCTATAGTTATCATATTAGGAATTCAATTGAACATATGATTAACTATTATTTTTCCGATTGCGATTGAGCAAGTATTTTTCAAAATTACTTCTTGATCACTTATTTTCTATCTTGCATGTGAAATTCTTTCGAATATACTTTGAACCATTTAGGGGTGAAAAGTAAGCTACTCCTTTTGAAAAATATTAAATGATTTTCAAATGACTTTGGAAATTGACCTCAAGGTCAACTTCAAAGTCATCATCAAGTGCATCACTTTGAATTCTATAACTTTGGTCCTAAGCACTTTTTTCAGAAAATATATCGTACCATAATCCACTTCTATGTTGATTCCTGGTCTCTTTTCCTGCGTTTCTAATATTTATGTCAATAAAAAATGTGCTACCGTAGACAAGGATGAATAGGTACGCATTCAGACTTCACACCGTATTTTTTTGTATTTATTTTATGAGTACCTAATCTTTAATATATTAAAAATTTACGCGAAGATGGTCACTTTATCAGCAGTATCCAAAAAAATTTAAAAATATTGGTGGTTTTTGAAAAATTAACAAAAATCGTATAATTTCTTCTCTATGAAAAATTGGGATCAAAAGAGACGAGAAAAGAGTAAATGGGGACAACCCGTAGGGTCGACCAAAATAACGGACCCGATTTTTTTCATCTGACACAGTCGCCATTTAAGAAGTGAAATTACCCCTCAAAATTAGGGTAAAATTTCAATTTTGCTAGATTACTTGAAAACTGCGGCAGATAAAGAAAAATTTTAAATTGACACAACACTTCATTTTTAGAGAGCTTTCTACTGATATATACAAAGCCAGAGTCGGACCTACTAGAGGGGCTATTTTGGTAAATTTGGGGGTAAAAAAAGTTGTATAAGCGTTTTTCCTAACATCTAAAACAAAAACAAGAGCCTTATCACCATTTTTTCTAAGCATTAAAAGCTGGTTTATATTCGGTTTCTATTGAAAACTCAATTAGACTGCATGTTAAAAGTGAGCAAAAATTAAACCTGCAATAACTTTTAAACGCTGTAGTGAATCTAATTTAAATTTTCACAGTCGATTAAATTTAGAAAAACCATTATTCGCACAAATTTTCATAAGACTGTCACCATTTTTAAGTACCTCCATAATATCCTTAACTTGTAGCTATGGTATAATTATCAAAATTTTTTGCAGGTTTCTTACTAATCATACAACATGTAATGATTCATACAACATACAACACATAATTCCTGAGTAGCCCTAAATAATGCGTGTCAAACACGCACTTGACGACTTTTTGTATCCTTGTCGTACTCATTAGTTTCCTACATCTATATTTACAAGAATACATGAAGATAGTTTCTATATATTGATTTTCAATTTATTAAATATTATTACGATCAAAAATTATCCATCTATGTAGGTTATATAAAATTGTATTCTAAAGCAGCGTCTACATTCGGGCAAAGTTGACCGAGTACGAGAGTGTAGACGGTCACTTAGTTGTTCCTCCTGGTTCGATTCAAGTCTCAGCCAACCTCAGCGAGGAATTTCGGCGAGCGGAACCTCGTCCTACCTCGACGAGAATGTAGAGCTTGCTTTACAATATCATCAAAATATACGATTAGTTTCAACATATATCCCAGCCAAGGCCGACGAAGCCGACCATCATTAGTCAAATGCAGCAGGCAGGCGTAATGAAAATTTTTTTGTTTATATTATTCACTCCAAATATTACATACATATACAGATGAGTCCGCAATCCGCACGCTGTTTTATAATAATATGGAGTAAGTTTGTTTTAGCGCAACTGGTGCGTAAACTTTTATATTATATACCATTATATGTATAAATACTATTCATTCGTATATATTAGGATTGTTGCACATATTTGCTTCCGTATCCGCACCCGTACCCGCATCCGCGTATACTGATGCGGATACGG
The DNA here is from genome assembly GCA_035578155.1 of Brachynemurus nebulosus. Classification (NCBI taxonomy): domain Eukaryota; kingdom Metazoa; phylum Arthropoda; class Insecta; order Neuroptera; family Myrmeleontidae; genus Brachynemurus; species Brachynemurus nebulosus. The sequence goes on along the minus strand of JAPWDM010000012.1, from coordinate 17,270,595 downwards.
GTGCGGATGTTAACGAGTCACAAGTTCCATAAAAATAAAATTTGTGTCTAAGCTTTTAAAGTGTGTGAGACGAGTCGCAGATCCGAGTATTTTGGCAGCCATAAGAAAGTGTTCGAATTGATTCTAGCGAATACGGTGGCTTAAAAAATTAAGCTGTCAAAATTTTATAGTCTTTAAAATTTGTCTATTTACTCCTGCATAAATCAATACTTGATCGTTCGATATTTTTCTTCACCACGAAATTCGCAAGCATCTATGTATTATCCACATTTCCGTTGCTTCTATTAATTTTCGCATCGATTTTACCGCATCAACACATATCTTAAAACACCATTATATACATATTTAAACCCTACTATATACATATTTATATATATACGGAAACATATGGGTTGTATTTTGAGCAATTTTATGTGAGAGTATGAGTGTGATAAAAGTTTTTGGTTTATAATGTTGACGACATTTGTATTGTTTACTGGCTGTGTTGTGCCTCATTTGAGCCAGGATATATACAAAACCGCGCTACCACGTTATTAAATGGTAACACACATGCAAGGATACAACGGAAAAGGGTAATATAATGGCAGTGAGAGATGGTAAAATTTTATGACGACATGCATGAACTTTTTTTTTTTGTGGCGTAATGAATGAGTTTTGATTTTTCTTTTTTAATATTGGACTGAAACACTTAAAGAAGTTACATAGAGGAAATTTGACTAATTAAAAAATCTTTGACTCAAAGAAATCATTTCTTTCAACAGTGTTAGAATTGTATACACCAAGAGATTAAAACGTGGTTTTTGATCCCAAATGTGATGATCGTAAAGATTATAGATGAGCTAAACGGTTATTTTCTAATAACTGTTATTGCAATAACAGTTACTGAAAAATAACTGTTATTTATAACAGTTATGATAATAACTGGTATGGTATTTGGATATTTTAACATATTGTAAGATATTCGATATGCGTATAAACGGTTCTGTTAGTGAAATATGCACAGATCTATAATACTGACGGATACTAAAAAACATTTTTTGCTTTATCGTACTGCAATATCTGTTCAAATACTTGTCTATACAAGGATTTAGGCTTTATATACACAATGTTACGAACAGGTGTTTTGATTATTATTATAGTAAAATATTTTGTTTATTATTGTATTAATAATAAACAGTAATGAAATACATATTTATGTAATATTAATAAATAATAACAAACACATTATATTGACAAACACCGATTTATATGCAAAATCGCTGACCACAGCTAATATGTATAAGCAGATCAGCACATAGGTATAAATGGACAGCTGTTTGTCAGTACAATCATCAGACGATTGGCATTAGCTGGTCGGATGATCCAATGGTCTCACGACCATTGTAATCATCATTCCCGGGTTACAATAGTTACGGGTAAGCTCTTCCTAAATCATGGGAATATATTAAATCATGGGGATATATTAAATCATGGCAATATATTAAATTTTAGACTTAGGTTAAGTTCAGTTTATAATTTCCAGTCTATTTCTTTGTAAATATACTTTTATACTTTTATAATAAACTTATGGGTTATTCTTATTTTACCCTACCATGCGTAACATTGGTAGCCGTGGTGGTATGATGGTTCAATGGTAGGGCTTAAACAAAGGTTAGGTAAACGGGTTTATTTTATTTTTAGGGAATCATTCTTTTCTTAATTATATTATATTTAGGATCATTTGGTATTTCTTTTTAAATAACATAGGTAAGAATTTTTTTTATTCATTCTAGGAGTCAGCAAATATTTTTTTTTTCAATGTCAAATAAAATGTATGTATAGGCATTCACGCGATTAAAAACATATAGAGGTATCAGGTATCATATACGTTTTATCATCTTAACAATTAAAAACATTTAGGAAACTAAACGCGTATTAAATTTATTTATTAAAAGGGACGGGTTCACTATTTTTTTCTAAGGGGGGTCACTAAAATTAACAAAATAAAGGGGATATAAGGAAACCACAAGCTAACAAGGAAAGGGACAGGAAAAGGTTCAACAAAGAATCGGGCTCACTACTGTGGAAATGTTCATCAGGGAAATTTCATTTATACGGTAAAAGGGATATTTTATAATATAACTAATAAATAACGATCAGGGATAATTAGATAACCGGGTTCATTACCAGTAATATATGAAAAATGGAATAAGTACATAAGGAAACCTCAAAACTAACCGGGGGAAAGACAAGGAAGGGTTCAACCAATAAAAATCGGGCTTACTACAATAGAAGAAACCATCAGGGGAAATATTGTCGGTCTGGGCAGATAACAAATGGATGGAATGAATAACTCCAGGAAAAACCATCGACTCCAGGGACCACCGGGACTACGACCAAAACAGCAGGATCACGATCGTCACCGATTCGGGCAAAATTGCATGGCGATCAGGAACAATCGGTTGCCCACCGTATCGTTCCGCCCCATAAAGGGTAGTACTATACCCGCCAGATCCAGAGCTAATGGTGTGTAGCGCTCCGGTACCTCAACGATGGAACAGTCCGATTGGGACATGCAAAGCCATGACTCCAAGGTGTCAATTAAAGGAATACAAAAGGAAGAATTCAAGGGAATTCATTTAAAGGAAGAATTCAAAGGAATTAAATTAAAGGAATACAAAAGGAAGAATTCAAGGGAATTCAATTAAAGGACTACAAAAGGAAGAATTCAAGGGAATTCAATTAAAGGAATACAAAAGGAAGAATTCAAGGGAATTCATTTAAAGGAAGAATTCAAAGGAATTAAATTAAAGGAATAGAAAAGGAAGAATTCAAGGGAATTCAATTAAAGGACTACAAAAGGAAGAATTCAAGGGAATTCAATTAAAGGAATACAAAAGGAAGAATTCAAGGGAATTCAATTAAAGGAATACAAAAGGAAGAATTCAAGGGAATTCATTTAAAGGAATACAAAAGGAAGAATTCAAGGGAATTCATTTAAAGGAAGAATTCAAAGGAATTAAATTAAAGGAATAGAAAAGGAAGAATTCAAGGGAATTCAATTAAAGGACTACAAAAGGAAGAATTCAAGGGAATTCAATTAAAGGAATACAAAAGGAAGAATTCAAGGGAATTCAATTAAAGGAATACAAAAGGAAGAATTCAAGGGAATTCATTTAAAGGAATACAAAAGGAAGAATTCAAGGGAATTCAAATAAAGGAATACAAAAGGAAGAATTCAAGGGAATTCAATTAAAGGGATACAAAAAGAAGAATTCAAGGGAATTCATTCAAAGGGATACAAATAGAAGAATTGAAGGGAATTCAATTAAAGGAATACAAAAAGAAGAATTCAAGGGAATTCATTTAAAATGAAGAATTCAAGGGCGAATTCGATTCAAGGGGAATTCTAGGACGAATTCCATTAAAAAGGGGACACTCAAGGACGATCTCAAGGATGGACTCACCGGAAAAACCACAAAGAGGGATTCCAAGGGAAATATCATCAGAGAGGAATTTTGGAGTAATCAAAGGAAGTTTCTGAAAAAAATGGGAATAAAAAAAAAAGGCAGAACAAGGAAGCCGACCGACAAAAGGGAAATTAAAATCGAAAACGATGGGAATATAAAAACTTTACTGGTATATTTTATTAAGCACCAATCAAGGATATAAAAATATAATGCAAGGGAGGAAAACTCACAGAATAGGGGTCAAAAGGATTCATCGGGGGGAAGGAGACATTTGGACCACAAGGAACAACTGAGAGATGGTTAATGGTTGGTGCCGAAGGAAGTTGATACAGAAATAAGCCAGTCCATGGATGGGTATGCCATATAGGCACTACGGATACTGTCTGTCCAGTCACGGGACACGTTAATACTGGGAATGTATCGGGAGCAAGGCAACCCAAGGACGAACCACAGCAGAAGGAACTTTTCTGGAACAACTAGGATCAACCAATTGGCCACCTCACCCGGAACTCAGAAGAGGAGGATAAGGTCCCAAAGGAAAGATACATAGACGCGAGGAGAGGCAATACCAAGACGACTCCCGACGGAAAGAAGAGGAGAGAACGTTAATGGAGGCGCCGAAGGATGAAACCGTAGAAGCGACCTCTTGTCCGAGTTAGAAGATTGGAATAACGGCTCGAAAAGGAGATAGAAGACTTATTACTTATTAAACACTTATTACTATGTTTGTACTACCTGTTGATTTCCTGGTTTCTTTATTAAGGGGGGATTTTAACAGATTTAGGAAGATGCAAAAGGCCACTTTTTTCCGAAAAGGCTGGTTCCTCAAATGAGTAACCATCTTTTTCGCAGAAGGGAGTGTTGTTACGAACAGGTGTTTTGATTATTATTATAGTAAAATATTTTGTTTATTATTGTATTAATAATAAACAGTAATGAAATACATATTTATGTAATATTAATAAATAATAACAAACACATTATATTGACAAACACCGATTTATATGCAAAATCGCTGGCCACAGCTAATATGTATAAGCAGGTCAGCACATAGGTATAAATGGACAGCTGTTTGTCAGTACAATCATCAGACGATTGGCATTAGCTGGTCGGATGATCCAATGGTCTCACGACCATTGTAATCACCAAACCATTCCGGGGATACGCTATGTGGTAAGCTCTTTCTAAATATACATATGTATAATTCGGGGAATACAATAATATATCATAGGCTTAGGTTAAGTTTAGTTGTATAACTCTCTTTAATAAAACATTTTATACTTTTATAATAAACCTATGGACTATACTTGTCTTACCCTACCATGCAGCCATCATGGTTCAATCAGAACTAAGAGTTCGGACCCATCCGCTCGGGGTCCACACTATCGCTACTAGGATTCTAGCATTTAAGCTCTCTCTAGCGTAACAACAATTTTAACAATTTTATGGATACAAAACTACAAATACAAATAGATAACTGTACAATAGACAATAGTTCATTTTTAAGGGTTTTTTAAATGTGCTACAATAGAAAATGTGCAACTTGCCTGGGGCGTTACTATTGTGAAATTCTCCGTAGGTAGTTAAAATAAATTACAGTGATCCTTGCTTTCGAATATATTAATATTGACCTATGTTATCGATATTTCCAAAGGAGTTATTTAAGTAACCAGTTATTGATGATAACTGTTACCTTTCTATACTAGTTATAAAATAACAGTTATCGATATATCGATCATCTCTAGTAAAGATCTTTTAACCAATAGAAGCACCTTTGTCCCGTGGTGGATATACCATTTTTTACAATTCCAGTATAATTCGAAATTATGAAAATTAAGAAAAATTGATTTAAATGTGATTCAAAGTGTATGATATAATATTATATCAAGTATACTTTAGATAAATCAATCAAATTATACAATACAATATAATTTTTTGTCTTTATGTATACAAGTTTGAATTTTTTATTATTTTTTGCAATTCCGGGACCAAAAGATATCATTTAGTCCCTCATAATAGGGAGTAAAGTGTCACTTTTATCCCCAAGGGGCTAAAAATCCACTTTTAGTCGCAAGGGACTAGAAAATTATTTTGCTCCCGCTTTTAAACCAATCAGCAAGCAAAATTTACAGAAATTTTAACTTAAATAGCGTTGCTAGGTAATTGAAAATAAACAAATTCAAACTTGTAGATAAAAACAATCAGTTATATTGTATTGTACAATTGGATTGATTTATCCAAAATATAATTGAAGAGCTTATTCCAAAAACAACACATGTCAATTTTTTTAAAAATTCTAATAATGACGCCACCCTATAGATTTTTTAACTATCTATGTAGTAGTTTAAATGGTTTCACCAAAAATATTATTTCTCATGAGATATAAGCAAACAAAATATTGTTGGTTCTACAAAAAAAACATTTGTCAAACATTTGCCAATTGTAGTAATATTGTCAGTTCTACAAAAAAAACTTTTGTCAATTATAGCTCTTACAATAATTTCTTTATACTGAAAAATTTGAATTTTTGACAAGTGCTGTTTTTGGAATAAGCTCTTCAATTGATGGGATATTATTACATATACATTATTTTGAATGACATTTAAGTATTTTTTTTTTTTATCTTTTATAATTTTAAATTATCCGGAATTACTAAAAATAATATATACATCACAGGACTAAAGTGTTTTTTTTTCATCCCTCGTGTAATTTGTTGCCGTCAGACCTTTACAGGCCCTCTGGCAACAAACTTCACACTCGGGATTAAAATTCACACTTGAGTCCCTTGGTGTATATAACATACTATTTTGACACTATTAAACGAAACCATTTCAAACCAGTCAAAAAACTCTTTCTCAGTATGATTTTAATAATGTTGCTAAAACAAGGCGTGGCTTTCACAAGCCCTGCGGATTTTACAAAATTAAAATTTTTGAAAAAATGATTATCTATATATAAATTTGGCCTAATTTGTCAGAGAACTGAAAAGAAAATTTTGTTTTATCTGTGCAAGTGCCATCATTGCTTAAGGGGAGGTTTACTCGAGAGTCTAAAAATTATGTATTTTTCTAGAATTTTTTTCTCACGAACGGAAGTAAATATCAATTTCAAATTTTGTACACATATTTATTAAGTATTAAACTATACAAAAAAAATTTTTCAAGGAAAAATATAAGAAATTGTCCATTTTATAGATACTGCAGTGTGACGATCCGAAAATCCAATGCCTTGTTAGCGGACATCATAGCGCCGGTAATAAACCACCGAAATCCAAAAACAAAAAAGATTTATAAAACATATGAAGAGTACCGGCACCTCTACCTATAATATCAATAAATTGCAGAAAGAAAAAAAAAATGGCGGATGTTTGAACTTTTGATTACGATTTTTGTCTTATTTTTCGCTCTTTAAAGTAAACTTAAAAATAAAAAAAATATTGAAAGTGTATCGAACTTAGGTAGAGGTGCCGAAGAATTGAATTATCTTTAAAATAAAAAATTTAAAAAAAAGATCCATCGAATAGTTTTTGAGTTATCGTGTCCGCCAGTTCCAAAAATATAGTTCTGAGATATTATAAAATATATATGTAAAGAAACGTATTTTCAAAATTTTATATTTAATACTCATTATTGCGTGAATTACGTTTTTTGAATTTTTGTTTTTATAGAAAGCTGGATTCAGTTAATGTGCAAGAATGTTGTTTTTAAATTATTTTCAGTAAAATCACTTTGGGAACATATTCTACACATAATTAGCTACCAATTTCAGCAAAAAAAAAAATCATTTTTTTTTTAACAACTCTCAAGTAAACCTCCCCTTAAAAGTACCTAATGGAAATTTTGGAAAAAACTGAAATGGAAAAATATACGAGTGCAAGAACGAAAGAGACAAATAGAATTGGTAAAATCAGAGACCAACATTTATTTTTTTATCTTCCTATTCCTTCACGAAATTCAACTATCTACGCAAAATAGAATATGTAAATAAGTTCAATAATGTAACACAGACTTTATTTAGATAAAGTGTTATTGTTATTACTGTTATTATTAGGTTATTTGTTTTACTCAGTAGGTACATACGATATCGAATTTGACGGAAATAGTTGATGAGTATGAGATGAATTTAATGGATTGGTGGTCGAACAAGAAGTTATTAATATTTGCGTATTTACCGACCAATTCCATTAGTATGGCAAGGACATCTTAAATATCATTTTGGAACCGAACCGATTTTTTTGTTATTTATTTTCGACTATTATTTTAGTTTTATGTTGAAGTAAGTAAAAAATTTCTGTTTATTTGAACATAAGACAAATGCTAATGGTATTATAACAAATTACCTAATTAACATTAAGGGGTTATATTCTTTTTGGAAAATAATATTTTAGTTACTAAACAAGTAAAGGTTCCGAGACTGATTGCGATATGTTGTAAAATATTAAAAAATAAGCGACACGTCTATTTTTTTATTGGCGGAAAAACGGTTTGAAGGGGTGAAATGGCTCTTCAAATAAAACTTTGAAAATGAGTAATTAAGCTTGAAACAGCTGTCACAATTAAAAATAATGGTGGTATTTTTTGGCTAAGTAAAATATTTGTTTTATTATTTACAAAAAAGAATAATACTTCATAATTCTTTATAGAAATAAATGTAAAATTGAAGGTAAAGTCTATAAATGATATAGTAAAGTAATATTTAATGTATTTATAAAAGTCGGTATGGAATAACTTGATCACCTTGAAAGTGCTCTTTTCTGTTCCTACACTGAGAAAAAAATACAGTAATTTTTACTGAAATTTCTGGTAAAAAATTACTGAGCTCTCTGGTAATGCGGACATAAGTGACAGGCTAAGCAAAAAATACGATAATTTATAGTAAAAATTTTAAATTATCCTATAGCTCAGTAAAAATTACCGTATTATTTATAAATAAGGCTTTTTTTTTATTTATTAATAAATAATTGAATTAAAATAGTTTAAAAGGATATTGATAGAAGGGTAAGCATTAAAATCAAATTATTAATATAGAAAAAAATTTTTGTGGTTTTTTATTATTTGTGGAAAAAAATATATAAATTCTTTATTTGACATAGGTGTTACATGATAAAAATTTTTAACAATAAGCACATTACAATAATTTGTATAAAAACATATTTCAATTAACATATCAAAACTATACAAAAATTCATGAAACAACAATTTTTTGTTTTAAAAATTTATTATAAAAAAAAAAACACTATATAAACATCCAGTCACGTTGGTTATTGAACAACTAAATGAACCAGTCCTGGTTAGTTGCAGTCTGAAGTCGTGTTGGTCGTGTTATTGCGCATGCTCGGTGCTATTGCGCATGCTTGTTTTATTTATTCTCAGTTTATGTGATGCTTGGCTATGCAGTGGTGCGTGACAAATAACAAATGCACAACGACTCAGTAAAAATTATTCATATGTCCAGTATATTTTACAAAAAATTAAGTAAATTTTCCCGGTGTCTACTTGAAATTTTACTAGCCCATCGAATTTTACGCAGCTGTATAGGAAAAATTCTTAAGGTGTATAGGAAAAATTCTTAAGGTGTAGAGGAAAAATTTTCAAATGAATCGTAAAAAATAATGTTTGAAACGCATTTTTTATATTTTTGCTTAATAATTTCCTACGGACTAGTCACTTAAGACTCGTTTACCGGAGGCAGCTCAGTAATTTTTACTGGAATTTTTTCTCTGTGTATTAACCTCCAAGTTAATCCACATTTTAAGTCCTCACGATTTTCTCTTAAAAACATAAAAACAATTAAATTTTACACTTTTCTTTTCTCGTATATGTTTCAAAATAGCTAAAAATACATTTAACGTAGTTGCTCCGAGATAGATACAAAAGTATATCTCAGCGAAAAATTTTTCTTTTATCAAAAATTAAATAATGTATTAATATTGTTCAGGTATTATATTTGTATACCACTTCTTTTTTTTTTAATTTCCGCGCGCTTATGTTGTAGCAATATAAGATCATTGTCGAAAAAGTGTTGTAAAAACGTTATAAAATAATGTTTATAAATTATATTTCAAAAACGACGTTGTGAATAATTTTTATTTCTTATTGAATATGGTTTGTAACTTTGCATTTTATAGGATATTAAATTTTTATCAAATTCCTTTGACAAGTTTTCATTTTATTCAAAAAAAAAAAAAAGAGTTTGCCCATAAGAGCCCATGTTAAAATTACAAAACTTTGAAATCGTTTTTCTCAAAATTGGGGTAGTCAATTTTAATCGGGATAGGCTCATATTATTGGTATTGAATTAAATAAATATCTAGAGAAGTTTCGTTAAAATCCTTCGAAAAATCGTTTTACAGACCAACTACCTTAAAGTTTTAAGAATCAAAAAATTACACTGAGAAAAAAATACAGTAATTTTTACTGAAATTTCTGGTAAAAAATTACTGAGCTCTCTGGTAATGCGGACATAAGTGACAAGCTAAGCAAAAAGTACGATAATTTATAGTAAAAATTGTAAATTACCCTACAGCTCAGTAAAAATTACCGTATTATTTATAAATAAGGTTTTTTTTTTTTTTATTTATTAATAAATAATTGAATTAAAATAGTTTAAAAGGATATTGATAGAAGGGTAAGCATTAAAATCAAATTATTAATATAGAAAAAAATTTTTGTGGTTTTTTATTATTTGTGGAAAAAAATATATAAATTCTTTATTTGACATATTACATGATAAAACAATGGGCACATTACAATAATTTGTATAAAAACATATTTCAATTAACATATCAATACATATAAAAAAAAAAAACATACAAGAATTAAAATAAAAACTAAACAAAAATTCATGAAACACAACAAACAAACACTTCATAAACATCCAGTCATGATGGTTGTTATTGCACAACTGAACGAAACCTGCTTAGTTGCTATGCCTGTAACTCGTGTTGGTCGTGTTAGACAATGCTCGGTGCGCTTGCGTGCTTGTTTTATTTATTCTCATGTCTGTGTGATGCTTGGTTGCAATGATATGTGAGAGGGATGAAATGCACAGCGACTCAGTAAAAATTTTATTCAATGTCTAGTATAATTTTACAAAAAATTAAGTAAATTTTCCCGGTGTCCACATGAAATTTTACTAGACCATCGAATTTTACGCAGCTGTATAGGAAAAATTCTTAAGGTGTACAGGAAAAATTCTTAAGGTGTACAGGAAAAATTTTCAAATGAATCGTAAAAAATAATGTTTGAAACGCATTTTTTATATTTTTGCTTAATAATTTCCTACGGACTGGTCACTTAAGACTCGTTTACCGGAGGCAGCTCAGTAATTTTTACTGGAATTTTTTCTCTGTGTACGCTGTTTGAAAACGTCAGTTTAAATTAATATTTTATTACTTTTCATCCAACTTGAGTTATAGTCACTATTGCTACATTAAAGGGTAATTATTTTATTGTTCTAGTATTTTTAAATCAAGTTCATAGTAAATTCATCCGTAATTTCCGATTTTTCGCGGTTTATGGTAAGTCATTTTATATACAAAGAATAAAATTAAAGTGACGCACACTTTTTTATTCAGACAAAACTAGCTATACTAACAAACTTTTATTTTAAACAAATAACGTAAAATCTTTAATGCTAACCCAGTTAGTTAAACCTATAACATCATTTGCCACAACAAAAACAGCTACAAAACCACCTAGCAGATATGTGGGTAGCTTGATAATGTAATAATGTATTTATCTAAATGAAATATGTGTAGTTGACGAGTTACCTGTACGAAGGAACGGAAAAACTGAGAAAAGAAAAATCACAGTAATGGATTGAAAAATACAATGTTTTCCGTATACACATACACATACATATCTAAATGTTAAAAAGGCAAATCTATGGATACATTTTCTTCGACGATAGTCAGTTTTTCATTTGACATTTGAACGGTTCGCTCGCATTCGTAAGAGAACATTCTATAGACAGAGCAGAGCAGACACACAGCCAGTGTCGAATTAATAAATCCCGTTACGTAGCGTCAGTGTTTGGCAGCGCGAGCCATGTTGAACGGAATCTACACCGACGACGTAAAAAAAGGTTAGCAACGTTAGCCGTGATGTTTGTCAGTTATATGTATGTATAAAATATCATTGTAGGTTGTTGTAAGAAATTTTATTTTAAGAATGACATTCTAGTGTTTGGTTAAGGTTATATTGTGTGGGTAGCGGGAATTGTATGCATAAAAATATTGGAAAATATAACCCAGATACAATATGCATGATTTTGAACGATAAAATATGCAACATCTTTTTCAAAATTTGTACGAATTTATACAAAAGAGAGTTTTTTTTTGCAGAGGTTTGATCTTTTGTTAATAATTACGGGGAGTGAATATGACAAATAATCTATACATATAATAAAACTGTAAATCTGTCTCTGTCTGTCTGTCTGTCTGTCTGTCTGTTCACGCATCACGTAAAAACTACCGAACGGATTTTAATGAAATTTGGTGTGATGATAACTTATTACCTGGGTCAACATCTAAGATACTTTTTATACCGGGAAAATGTCTTATTCCCAGGGGAAAACGGAAAAACTATTTTGAGCATCTACACACATTACGCCAATTTACATATTTCATAAAGAATTTCATAACTAAAGTAAAAAAAATTGTAAATAAATTTTGTAGTTTGGAAATTTTTCTGAATTTAAAAAAAAAAAAATGTTTTAAATATTAAAAATATTTAAAGTTTCAATTACTTTGTCAATTTCACTAGAATTGAGTAGAATTTACTAAACGCGTTTTCAATCTCGCGACCATCATCAGAGTAATTGAAGAAATGTATGTGGGAGTGTAATAAATACTCTTAAAAATGAATTTGGGAAAAACCCGTCATTATACTATTTCATATGAAATAGGCTGTACAATAACGTACCTGAAAGACGATGTTGATAAACCAGTTTTGAATAATAGGGATAATTATTTTTATCTGTGTAAGGTAAAAATTTTTAACCAATATGTTTAAGAATAAAGGAGGGGTGTCCAAAATGTTAAAGTTGCTGAAATTATATTTTTTTCGTTTAGAAGTTCAGTTTTAATAAAGGTGAATTATTTAGGTCGTTTTGATCATTTAAAACCTCCACTTGTGGGTCACTGTTCAATCTATTAATTTCAAGAGCCTCCAAGAGATTCAGTTTTGTACCCTTTTGACAAATATGTAGAACTTTTGGTTTGTGATTTATATTGGGGAAATGACCTGTTTCTAAGACGTGTAAACCAAAATTTGAGCTATGAATTTGAGATCCAACATGTTCCTTATACCTTGTCTCGAAGCTGCGACCCGTCTGTCCCACGTATTTAGCATTACACTGCGAACAATCTAAGCGGTAAACTCCACTCTTTTTTAGCGGATCAGTTTTTTCTTTTGCGTTAAAAAGTGAACGGCCGAGGTTTCCAAATGAACAGAAGGCGGGTGATATAATATATAAGGGTACAAAACTGAATCTCTTGGAGGCTCTTGAAATTAATAGATTGAACAGTGACCCACAAGTGGAGGTTTTAAATGATCAAAACGACCTAAATAATTCACCTTTATTAAAACTGAACTTCTAAACGAAAAAAAATATAATTTCAGCAACTTTAACATTTTGGACACCCCTCCTTTATTCTTAAACATATTGGTTAAAAATTTTTACCTTACACAGATAAAAATAATTATCCCTATTGGAGGCTCTTGAAATTAATAGATTGAACAGTGACCCACAAGTGGAGGTTTTAAATGATCAAAACGACCTAAATAATTCACCTTTATTAAAACTGAACTTCTAAACGAAAAAATATATAATTTCAGCAACTTTAACATTTTGGACACCCCTCCTTTATTCTTAAACATATTGGTTAAAAATTTTTACCTTACACAGATAAAAATAATTATCCCTATTATTCAAAACTGGTTTATCAACATCGTCTTTCAGGTACGTTATTGTACAGCCTATTTCATATGAAATAGTATAATGACGGGTTTTTCCCAAATTCATTTTTAAGAGTATTTATTACACTCCCACATACATTTCTTCAATTACTCTGATGATGGTCGCGAGATTGAAAACGCGTTTAGTAAATTCTACTCAATTCTAGTGAAATTGACAAAGTAATTGAAACTTTAAATATTTTTAATATTTAAAATGAAATTTCACAAAGTAAACCTCTCAACAGTAAATTATTTAAAAAAAATGTTGCTAATTGTGTACCGAAAAATACAATAAATAAACAATTGTCAATTTCGAGACAATTTAATGCATTTTATGTTGCAAGAAACTACAAACTGGAAAAAGGGACTACTCTACGTTTCGCGTGAACAACGTCACGGGTACGGCTAGTGCTTAATAAAATCAATAGTACCGTAAAACCGTCTAGACCCGGACATTTTTTTACTTTTTTTGGTATAATTTTATGTTTATACACGTTTCCTTCATAGATATCACCAATAAAAGTATTACTAATATTCTACAGGTTAATTTTAGTTTTTTACTCATTTTTTCAGTTTCCTGGATGTCTCTTTTTTATAATGGCCATAAAATTTATAATTTTTAATTTTTTGACTGGCCAGTTTGAGATAGTGTGAAAAATGTCATCAACTTGAAATAAAACTACTTACCAAAAAGCTTATGCATGAAAAAAATGTCGGGCCGGAATTAAGTCCATTTTCTTCTTTCGTTTGTATAACTATACCCATACATAGAAAATATTTATGCATAATCTAGTCAGAGCCGTACTTAGAAAAATTTTGAAATATCATATAGCTAGTTAATTTGCGATTTTCTCAAACTGTTAATTTCGAAAAAATTCCGATGGTTTTAGTATCTACAAGGTGCTATGCTTTACCCCTTGAAACGACGAGAGTTATTTATTTTACACCCTGTATACCAGACAACTTTAAATAGTCCACTCCTGTTTTTTAAGAAATCATATCCTTAATATTTTCCTCAAATTTTCGCTTTCGTTGACTCTTTTTCAAACAGAAAATTTACAGTCATACATTTTCCATATCTTACATAGGATACTATAAAAATTTTGTGTTAACACTGTCTGAATATAAGACAAGAAAAATATCATATCATTATTTTGCAAAACATCCTTTTTATATACAAATAAACATTTCCCTGGAAATTATTTACCAAAAAACGAAACGAGCGAAATCATCAAAATTCAATCAGTAAAATTATTATTATAAATTTAGCTGTTGTAGTATACCTTTTCTTTTCAACCATAACATCTTTTACACAGTATTATATGCCAAAACATGCATTTCTATAATATTTGAGTGAAGGGAATACACAGGATTTTTATATACAGTACAGCACCAGTTTTATCACGATAAAAGTTATATTTTTTTTTATTAAAAGCGTCTTTATAAGTATTTTAAGATAGTGATTTAAATACCTTATTAATTTGAACCTAAAAACTAGTATAGTGATGAGCAAATGCAAGACCAAGACCAAAACTTGGCAGTCTTGGTCTTGCTAGAGTAGTTTGAGTCTTGGTCTTGGTCTTGGTCTTGCAAAATGCAGTCTTGGTCTTGGTCTTGGTATTGCTAAAAAATCTTGCACTTTCTTACATTTTTTTATTAGCGAATTTTTTCCTTCTAAAATCAGAATTTTCTCTCTTTACGGTATTAATTATACTTTCAAATTATTTAAACAGTTTGATAAGAGTCTTGCTTTTTTCTTGCTTTTGTCTTGGTCTTGTTCACTTGAGTCTTGGTCTTGGTCTTGCAGCCATACTTATAGTCTTGGTCTTGGTCTTGCAGAAGATGCAAGATCAAGATAAGACTGCAAGACCAAGACTAATTTTGCTCATCACTACTAAAGACTGTTCTGTCTAATACGGAAATTATAATAATATCGTTTCTTTTTGTTAAAATCGAATTTAACGGTACATGTCGTACCTGTTTAATAATTAGCATTTGATGAACTGATGAACACACTTTAAAATTATTCTGAAAAACAATGAAATTTGTAGAGAAATAATGACACATTTGCAAGTTATTTCCCATTCAAACACTTTAAAGGAGGTGATTTTAAACAAAAATCTAAAAACGTCAATAAAAAAAACTAAAATAGTATTGGGTCTGTCGAATAAGGGTGGGACATCTGGTGTGTGAAAATCGAACTATTCTTAAGGGCGTCACGTCATTTTCGTAAATATGTAACTTCTTTTCATTACTTTATTTCGTTACTTTTGCTATATGTATTTCCATAAATAACTCAAAAATGACGGTATAAACACTCAAAACGGTAAACTCGTTTTGAAACTTTACATGGGTTTTTCTCAAAACTACGTTTTCCAAACCGATGGGCAAGATAATCTCTCCAGTTATTTTCATCCGATTGATTTGAAATTTTACTTACAACTTAATTATCTCCAAGGCGGTACACAATATTTTTGAAATTGTTAAACAAATTTATTTTTTATAAACAAACTAATGTTGATTTTTTCGTCAATTTTCAAAGCTGGCTTCTGTTTGAAAATTTTTATACTGCCCACCAAGAGCCCCTTCGAAAAACACCGTCTGCATTCGACCTGTAGCCCTATCGTTATTTTGTTTTGTAAATTGGAAGAAAACAATTCTTATGTACCTACCCCAGATCACGTTTAATACACTTTAAGAAGTTTTATATTGATTATGTTATTCGTTACGGAGGAAAAAATTTTCGAATTAAACTTTTTTTTCTGACATTTCAAAGTAATGTAACAGCTTAAAGTATATTATGAGCTGAATTTTATAGATACACTGGTATCAAGTAAGTTGCCTAGTATCAAAATCTACTAATTCCACTTTATAAAGATCATGGGAAATCGCAAAAAAATCATAACTCAGTTCAAAATTAATTTTTCAAGGTAAAAAAGATGATTAGTACTATTATCAAAAAACAGAATTATCGTTTTACCCCTTTTTAATCAAAATTATTTGAATTTATTAGGTTTTGATAGTAACATTTATATAAAGATGCGTTTTAAAACAGAAATTATAAGGGAAATTTATTAAAAAAAAACTTGATTCAGCAATATTGGATGTGTTAGGGTTAGACGATACAATTTGTTTTGTAATATTGTAAACTATTTTCATTTTGTCACTTAAAACCAAAGTGCTTACTTAGTAATTCATTTACATCTACGATTTCATTATTTAAAATTTTAGATAAATACTAAAATACAAATTTTACGTGAAAACATAATTTTATACTTCGTACGTCCCGCATGTCAGTGAAAAAATATAGGTTATGTATGGGTATTTAGCAAAATTTGTAAAGTTTTCAATGTAATTTTAGCAGGATTTGGAAATTATGTTACGTTTCAGTTGCAGATTTCTTTAGTAAGCAGTTAAAATTACAACAAAAAATGTTAAGGGGCATATGCCTTGTTGCATTTAAAAATTAATGGCCGTAAAAAATCAAAAAATTCGAAAAGTGCATTTAGTAGATTTTGATACTAGTCGACACAAGTGTTTAACTTTTTTACAAAATTTGATATTTAATATCAAATTTTCTCTCACCTTCAACAAAATTTCTTTACTTCAGATTTGTGTCAACCCAAGTATATTAATTTAGTATAAATGCAATAAAAATTAATGAATCCATTGCACTAGTCAGAGGTGCAATACTACTGTAATTGCTAAAACGTAAGCTTCCAAAACTGGTGCACCACTGTACCATAATATGTATGTAGATATAAAATGTAATATATTTGTTATATAATATAAAATACACAATTTTATTTTCTCATTTTATTTATCTCTCTGTGAAAAACATAATAGCTATAATATTATATAAATAAATTTCTACTGAACGGTGCAACGGCGGCCGAATCGTCTTCCATAATGATAATTTAACTTAATACCCGTCTAAATAAATACAAATGATATCTCTCTTCAATGTTTGTTTTTGTTTCTCACACCCCGACCGGTTTACCGGTTTGGTTCAGTCTTCGGTTTTTTTTTTAGCTGCTTCCGTTTTTTCTTTTTGCTTTACACCCATTTGGATGTGTAACTGTATTACACGGTGAATACACAAGTTTTTCATACGTACACCCACCCCTACCTATGTACACACGGTTGAAGAAAAATGCAAGTAATAAATATTTTGATGGTTCCCGAGTGTACAGAATACATTGTATCTATAGTGAAACCTATAGTAAATATTATCATTACAGTATTGTACAGTATATACGAAAACTGTTGGTTTTTAACGCATTTTTTTAATTCTTACGGTCCCGTACCCTAAGAGGAAGCACGGAATCGTTATAAGATTACTCTCGTGCTCTTCTGTCACAGGGGATTTCCTCCAAAAACTTGAGGTTTTTCCATAAAACTGCTTAACTGGTTGAAATTTGAAATTTGGTGTAATGTTAGGTTTTGATGCGAGATTCAGTTTCATCCAAAGGAAAAAAGTCGTAGGTACGAGGTATTATTTGAAAAAGCACATTATAATTTTTGGTCCAATGGTTTTAATAATGCAGTTCAAAATTTGCTAGAAGAGCGTCTACGCGGAGAGCAAATTCATAAAAAAATTACTGTGCTCAGCACTACAATCGACGTGTAAAAGGCGAACATATTCAATTTTGTACCTACGGTAAAAATATAAAAATTATAATTAATCATAGAAAATTTAAAGGATAGAATATTCTTTCCGTAATATTAGCTCCGTAAAATTTGTAAAACAGCACAGTAAAAAGTTCTATTCCCGACAAAAAAATATTTTTTAATTGTTTTTCTTACAAAAATTACCATGCTGTCTTATAATTATTCAAATGCTATCGGCTAATAGTAGAAAGAAAGAAAGAGAAAGAAGGTATCAACGCTGTTGAAATGTATCCCATTCATACATGCAAGTCATATAGCCAGGCTAGTGAGTGGTGTGACGACCAACGCGACCAACTTGGTCGGACCAAGCACCTTGATTCATTAGACTGTCTTACAAGCAGCAAGCAGTATTCATTACACTGTCTTACTGGACGGACTGTCACCGTTTAATTCATCATTTTGTTACTTCATTATCTTCAGTATTAGAATATATTGTTGCCAATCATTTTTGTATGCGTCATATATTGTTCCTCAGTGCGTACAGCTCGTACAGCCCAACCAACATAAGGTTGCGGGTCAGATACGCAAATGAAAGAGTACGACAACAAGAATTAAACTATAACATATATGCATAAGAGTGTGATAGAACTTGCGTTAGCGCATTAAATTTTACCATGCTAGCACAACAATTTTTACTTTGGTCGTCGATCGCGCACGCATTATAAGAGAGCATGGTAATTTTTCTGAAATTTTCTCTACAAAAATTATATGATTTTTCTCGCCGTGTAGGATTCTAAAGTTTTTTCATTAATAGGCTTAGTAAATATTCAGTTAGAAATTACAAAAGAACTATGAGTTTTTCTACAGTGTAATAGTTGCTACAAAAAAATCATTTTAAGTAACAAAGAGAAATACAGTAATAGAATATATATATTTATTAATGTTTCAGTACAATGTGAGATGGGGTAGGGCGGGGCTAGTTGAACAATTTTTCACTTAATCGGTCATAGCTCCTCAACCGTGAGTCCAAATTTATTGTTATGCATATTGATGTGCAGGTAATTTCTTCCTTTTCTAAAGTCCCCGTAGTAACATTTTTCTAACAATTTATATTTAATAGATACAGTTGTTTAAGTGAAGGAAGTCTGACATGCTTAACGTACCCCATAGGTGAGGCACATTGAGCAAGGGTATAGGGTAAATTGAGCAGTTAGGAAGTGTAGCCAAACCATGCCTTAGATGTTTATCAGACATAAAATAAAATGATTATTTGACAGTCAGTCTTTTATTTATAATACTTTAGTGACATAATAGTGAAACAGAAAGTAATTTTCTTTGGATATTAAATACAGAAAATAAAATTTAAAAAATCAACTTCAACTTAATATTTAAACTACAATCTTAGACTTAATATTTGGAATATACTCTGTCTTTCTACTTAATATCAGATTTTAACATTTAAGTAATTAATCAAAAAGCGTTTAAATTAAAAGAGAAACATTAAGTAGATACATATTAAGAACTTCATCATCATTGTCATGTTACAATTAATGCAAACGAAAGTTCTATTGCTCAACTTACCCCACTCCGACAATTTGAAGCAAAAGTGAGGTTATGAAACATCTGTTTGAATTAGAACCAAATCCTTTCTAGATATCAAAAATATACTAAATTTATAAAAGTTTAACACTTGTTTGATTTAGCATAGGTAATAATTGCAGAGTATAGAAGAAATATTCACAAACAAAAGTTTTTTACTTTTTATATGCGAAATAAATAAGGTGTGCACATTCGTCACTCGATCGACAGGTTGCAACTAGCAGTCGCGTAGTGAATTCCCCTCTCCTGCCCCCTTCTATCCGCCATTTAATGTATTAGCTGCGATGTACCTATAGTTTTCGTAGAGATAGTAGAGATATTTCGATTGCCCAACTTACACCTATGCTCAACTAGCCCCGCTCTGCCCTAATGCATGCATTTTTCAGTTATCATAAACAAATTTGGATAAGATTTAAATTTTTAATATATATATACATAAAGAAAAAATTTAATCTGATCTACTGACTGACATTGTACGGAACCCTAACTGTGCAAGCCCAACTCGCTCTTGACCGATTTTTGGCAACTTCCGTTTCACAAGTGATTTTAGTGCTGAAAATGAAAAACACACCTCAACATTATAAGTTAAATCAATTTTTGGAACGTTTGAACTTAACATAAAATAATTTTATTAACCTGATGACGTTATTAAGATTGCTAAGACCTATACGGACGTAAGTATTTTTGACGCGACTCTTTTACTTTCAACAAATTTCTATGATATAGGTCTAGAAAAAAAAAGAATTTCTATTATAAAAGTTATATTAGCGAATTTTCAGGAGGAAAATCCAGCAGCTCTATTGACGAAACTTGAACTTGTGGCTATGATAAAAAGTTGTTTTAAGATTAGATGTCAGCACAATATCCCGCTCCCCCGAAACATCTTTTTTTACAAAATTTGGTGAATATATTGAAAGTCTCATTCAAATCTATGGATGAGAGTTTTACAGTCAGAGACATCCGATGCCTAAATTAAGGTTTTTGGGAATTTTTCGTCCAAAAAAAAAGAGTTTTTTACAATTTAAAAATTTGCTACACATTTTTCTTACATCATCGGGAAGAATAGAAAAATATATTTAAAAATAAATTTTTGAGCCATTATTCTACGTAAACAGTTTTTCGAGGGAAACTAGGAAATTCACTATGTTATGCATAGGAGGCTACGATTTCCAGGACCACAAATCCGTCCACGGAATTACTATTTCCTTCCATCAGTTTCACTGTAGCTAAACACTTAAAGAAAACATAAATTTAGCCGAGAAAATTTAAAATATTTTCCTCATGTTCGTTTGTTTATTTAGGAAGATCTTTATTTGTATTTTGTCAGTAACCGATAAATACTTACTTATGTATATGAATCAGACGAAGACAACAATAATTGTCAACGTAAAGAAAAATGCTAAGCACTTCTTTTCTCGTCGTCATATACCTACCCACGTTTAAAATGTTTTGCTCACTGTCAAGTGGCCTATTCTTTTCATATTTTCACGGAAAACGTTTTAATGTGAAAATTTAATCTCTTACCGTTAAATAAAGACGATTTAAAAATATTTTTTTATATCAAAGCAGATTATGAAATGTTCACAACAGATTTGAAAAGTAAATATTTAGTCGAAGACGTATAATAAATAATAACATAAATAAAAATTCGCCAAATATGACGTCGAAATAGAATTATTCACTGTTTTTCTTATAAAACGTTTTTTTATGATTTATTATGAATATAGACTATGGTTTATTATAAATATAAAGTAACTGCGTTTTTTTTAAGGACATTATCTCAAGAATACTCTCACCAAATTTCGTAACGATCGAAGCATTAGATTCGAAGTTGTAGAGCTATTTATATAGCGCATCACCTCGAGTATTGCCCACGGCTGCTCCTGCACAGCTACCGTTCGGTATAATTTAATATAAGCGGTGTGTCGACTTTCGCCGCTCTATTGTATTGTTCAAAATAGATGGCCCTGAAAGATTGGAGTAGTTGTGTAGTATAGACTTTCGAACGTTCAACGTCGAATATGAAAGAAACAAACGCGACTATCTCAGAATCGTATTCTTTCGAAAGTACCTTTTCGGTGGACACGATTAGGTACTAACTAACGACAACTGAAGGATTTTCAACTTTTTTAAAAAGTTTTTTCTTTACAGTAAAAAAATCGAAAATACCATTCAAAAAAAACTTTTTGTTAAAATCGTCGCCGTTTTTTTTTTTTTTTAAATTTAAATTTGGCCGAATCTTTTGTTCAGAGACTGGACACTAAATTTACTAAGGAAACTTTTTTGAAATTCTGATTGGATGAACCGTTCTGGAGTTATCATGTCTACTGCAAGTGATGCCCAAAAAAGGCGCTCCTGGAATACAACAATTACTGTAGTTCTGCTATTTTCAAAAATTTTTCTATGAAAAAAATTTATCAAGTATGCTGTCGAAAAAGATCGATAAAGTGACGTCATTTTCACCGCTACAACTGTATGTATATAACCCCTTAATCTGTTTAGTATTAATACTAACATAAACTTGTTTAAAAGTCATTTTTCAGTCTACTGTCTTATTCTCGAGTAATTGAGTAAAATATCAAATTATTATTTTTTTAATGAAATTTGTTTCTTGTAATTTCTATAAGATTTGAAAAATTATAAATAAAAAAAATTAAGAAAAAAAAAAAATTAAAAAGCATATAATGCTGTTTCCTAATCTCAATTTCATAATTTTTCCAGGAAACACTTTTAAGCATTTTTACATTTTGTTTTTAAATATAATATTTATATGGAACTGTTGCAAACTCAATTAATTTCACTATATGCAATTTTATTTTACACAAAAAAAAACTAATCATGTGTTATTAAAAATTGAAAAAATAACCATAGTAGTCATTTGTGCCACCACCCGTCATGAAAACATATTTTTTTTGGTGTACAACAATGACAATTTTGCAACTGAAAATTATTATTTATTGAACGTAATTATGAATTCAATTAAAATTTAAATTACGAGTATATTGTATTAGCTACAAAAACCATGCATAATAAATTATTATATTTGATAAAATTTTCAAACTGTGAAATTGTGAAAATATATATATATATATATATATATATATATATATATATATATATATATATATATATATATATAATTATATATATATATATATATATATATATATATATATATATATATATATATATATATATATATATATATATATATATATATACCTCTTTTCAGATAAAATTGATCATGAGCTTTCGTTAAAAAATTAAATAATTCTTATATTTGAAACAAATCAATCTTTGAGCAAAAATTAAATACCTTAATGTAGGACTACCAAATATTCGGTGTTTCTCCGGATTTGTCCACGTTTTTTGAGCAGCTAGGAAGCATCCGCGTGGGGTTTTCGATACAATTCGAGTTTTAAAACTCAAAACTAATTATTGTATTAATATTACATTTTTGTAATTATGCATTTTTTTATTATAAGTATTACATAACAGCCATTCTCTTGTTACGGACGTGACATTTTCAGTTATTTTTTTCTTATAAATTTTCAATACTAAGCAGATAGAAAAAATGTGTACATAATATTTGTACTGAATATAAAATACATAACATTATTAGTTTTCATGCTAGAGCTAATAAAGTTTGTGCTACGGGCGTGACAAAATAGGCACTATCTTGTCCCGTCCGTAACACAGCTAACATTAAAACTAACAATGTTATGTATTTTATATTTATTACAAATATTGTTTACACATTTGCCAATCTGCTTAGTATTGAAAATTTATAAGAAAAAAATAACTTCTTTTTTCTTATAAGAAGGCGTGTAAACGGCATGGAAATGTCACGTCCGTAACAAAAGAATGGCTGTATATGTATGAGTTTGAAGTCGGGAGCGAACTAACTTACGACCCTTTTTCAGGATAAGATTAAAATCTGGCTGCGGGAGCGAACTAGAATGCACCATTTTGACTGCAAGGAGTACGTTTCAAAAGAATGGCTGATAAATAATTTGTAGTTAAACTGTAATTAGAAAACGTTGTCAACTGCCACCGTGCGTGTATGTTCCCACGATTCCCATACCACTTCACAGAGATAAACTTCAGTTTTTTCAGAAATTTCTTGAATTATATTTTATAAAATTTTTGTGCATTTTACTCCTAATTTCTCTTCATGGGAAAAAATTCATATTTGAAATCAACCTCACCCACTGTGACGCCATTTTGAAAAAAATGGTTGCCAATTGGAAGTACGACTATAACTCCTATTTTGCTACCAAATTTGAAAATTTTTTCAATTCTGATAAGAAAAATGAGGATTAACAAAAAAAAAAAAAAAAACACAAACTAATAAAAATTCTCCTGAGTTGCGAGGTTAATGAAAAAAATTTTACACTTGAGAAAAGTCTCCCAAAAAATGGAAAAAAACCAGAATTTTTAGATTTTTCCAAAAAGTTAAAAATGGCAATAACTCCAGAACCATTGATAAGGGTTTATCAAAGTTTTGCTCCTCTAAAGTCCTATACATATACATAGAATCACTTTGAGCCTGATATGATTTCTCGAGGCCCAGTAAATTTAAAAAGATTGATTAATTCAGACGCCAATATACGAAGGTGTACATTCGTACAAAATGTTCACATAAAAAGTTCACATCCGAAACATTTTGATCTGGATTTTCAGTTTTCTGAATTCCTTAGGCTGCAAAACGTCACAAAACCGGTGAAAACCGGATAAGCTTAAATTGGTCTGATTATTTGTTATACTTTCCCTTCTTTTAGCTATAGCTTCGATACATTCGATACGGACCTATTCCAATTTGTTTATATTTTCAACAAAAATACTTCATTTTAAAATTTTTAAATAATAAAAGTTTTTTATTTTTTTTTTACTAAAATGTAATACTTATGTAATTTTATTAAATGTATTTGTTTATTTGATTGATAAATAAAATGATAAATAACAAATAATAATAATTAATAAATAAATTTTTTTATTGTTTATTTTGCAAAACGCTAATTTGTTTAATTTTTTGTTTTTTTTTGTTTTATTGTTGTATTTTGCATTTGGATGTAAACAAGCCGAGATATATACAAATATTTAAAATACATTATTGTTTTAGTTTTAAATATTAATTAAAATAATTTTGGAGTTAATTATGTTTTTTAAATATAAAAAATTATAAATTTTTATTCTAAATAACCTCTGGCACTGTAGAGTTAATTGTATCGTAAAATTTTTTTAACTAAAATGGAAATAAATCTATCGCAGGCAGACAAAAGTAGTTAAGTCCAAAATATCAACTTTACAGTAGAGAGTAAAAACTAAAATGAAATGCAGGTAACATCAGTTTATTTGAATTATTTTTAAGTTCACATGACATTTTACTTTCTTAACATGTAACAGTGTAACACAGTAAATCATAAAAATAAACTTGGGTAAAATGCAGAACTCGGACATACGCTGTAATTTTGATGTCTGCCGGAAAAAAGAAACAAATGAGGCTGAGAATTATTGTACTTAAAGAGTTAAAGCGCGGTCACATATTTTTATTAAAAATAATTGTGTTTTATTATTAATTATTACATTTTAAAAGTTACTCACATTTTTGATACAACAATTAATTTAACAAAATTACTTGCATTATTTATTATTATTTAATAATAAAAAACCGTAAAAATACTGAATCGTTAAAAAAAAAAAATAATTATAATAAAAGTTTAAAATAAAATTTTTTTAAAATAATTTTAACCTTTTTATTTATATTTTAATACCTATGAAAAGTACGACATTTATACATAGAGAATATACTCCATATACTCAGTGGTGATATATATGCATGATATGCATGCAAGCTCTAAGCGTATGTGTAAGCAAATTGTGGAGAGCAGTGTGTCTGAGTGTGCCAGATACCGTTGTCGTACAAATTTCGGCGCGGAGCGCCGTTATGAGAACGACGCGGGCGTCATACAAATTACGGCGCGAAGCGCCGCTTTGGCCCAGACGCTACACGTCGTACAAATTACGGCGCGTAGCGCCGTTACTAGCATGACGCGTGGCACCCTACAAATTAGGGCCCCAGGCGTGGCACTGAGATGACATTTTCTAGTAATTATAATTTTCCTTTATTTTTTATACAAAATTTATAAATAAAAAACAACATAGAATTATACGGTTTACACTATATTAATAGATTGGTTTGATTTATGTAAATTTGGGGCGTCAGTGGGTGGCGTCGGTGGGTGGCCCGCGCCGCCCACCGACGCCACCCACTGACGCCCCAAATTTACATAAATCAAACCAATCTATTAATATAGTGTAAACCGTATAATTCTATGTTGTTTTTTATTTATAAATTTTGTATAAAAATTTTTCGGCTGTACTAAAAATAAATAATTTTATAAAAAAAAAAAAACCATTTTATAATTTTTTTAAACTTATGCAGTTTTGAAAAAACGGTACTCAGTTTTGTATACGAAATAAATTGCAGGTATAAATATATATGTATTACTATGTTGAACTACAAACACCCTTACCTTACACCCTTGCCGTTATTTATTAACTCAAAATCAAATTTTATTACATATCATAAAATTATATGCATTTATCTTTGTTAGTAACCACGACCTAACAATGCTTGATTACTCTGGCAGAGCTGATGCACGACTAGTCACCTTAAACTGTGACAGACCAACAAATGACTCCAAGTAATTTACACTTTTTTTTATTTTAATAATTTTAGTTTGCTTCTAGTGTTCTGTGAGTACCTATGTGCTGGATATTCTCTATGGCATTAATGTTGGGTATGTATGTTGGGATATGTCGTAATTAAAATAAAATTTTTCTATTTTCTTTTTTAAAATAAATTTTTTGTTTTATTTATTTTACTAGTAATATGTAAGTGTCTTTCGTAGTGTTTTGTTATTTTTACCGTTTCCTTTAAATAAATTATACACTAACTTGCTTTAAAATATGTGCTATATCGTATAGTTGTCATTATAAAAAATTTGAAAAATATTAATAAATTTGAGTTTTCCAAAACAAAAATATGCTTCCGCGCTTTAACTTTTCATAATTTAAAATTTCCACCACTATTGCTTCGTTTTTATCGGTTCAAAAAAAAAAATCGTATATGTCCGAGTTCTGCAAATTTCCCATAAACTTTAAATCTTAAACTAAAATTTTTTAAGACATTTTTATGAACTTAACATATAAAAAATAACAATAAATTTCATTATTAAAACCATTAAACTATTACTATATTAAACTATGTGCTTATTTATTATTTTATTAAGAATTTTAAGACCTTAACTTCTTTTGTTAGTTTTTGAAAGGAATTTTTTTTTATAACAAGTGCATAAAAAATGATATTAGGGGTAGAATTGACTTTTGCCCTTTTGGAAGTATATGAGACAGACTCTCTTGGTTCTTATTATAAAACTTTAAAAAAAATCATAAATGGACTTAACTACTTTCGTCTACCTGCGCTAGAAATATTCTTTTTATTGAAAAAAAATATTTTTTGTGCAAATAAAGCTGTTATTATGTGTTAATCCGTATAAATTTCACCACGTTCATAAATATCCAAATATATATTCCCAGGTGGTATATTTGGAAACGATGGACTCTCAGGCTCCTTCAATTCTGGTGTCTTCCTACTAATAACAACATCAAAATTTTTAACGAGCGCAACCGTAGCAGCTTTAATTTGTGCTATGGCAAAATTTCTCCCTGTAATCATAACAAAGCTTCAAATGAGATCCTTGCCGAACGGGAAATGTTTCTAGATTTACCTAAACAAATTCGTGGACCATCACCAAACGGAAAGAACATTTCAACGGTACGTTTCTCATTCCTTTCTTCGTCATAAAATCTTTCCGGCATAAACGAATCAGGATTTGGATAGTATTTTGGATCATGATGCAATAAATAGCATGGAATAAAAACGTACGTTCCCTTTTCAACTGTCAGTTCTGGGTAGCCTTTATAGGGTGGCAGTAATGTGAATGGGTCGGTGCATTTCTTGGCAAAAAATAAGACCGGTGTGTTCTTTCGAAGGCTTTCTACAATATTAGAAAAATTCCAAGTTTATTTTGGTTGCAAACGATGACAGAGATTTAAATATTACCATTTATACAACTATCCAAATATGGCAGTCCGGATAATGACTCATATGTAAGGGCATCCCCTGTCAATTTTGTGTCAATTTCGCGACGTAGTTTTTTGAATATTTCTGGTCTGGAAGCAATTTCGTACAGTAGAAATACTAGCGTTTGCGCACTGGTGTCAACGCCATCGATAAACAACGCGGCAAAATTTGCAATAATGTGCAAATCGCTAAAATCTTAAAGTGATCTCTGCATTGATCAAGTGGTTTTCGTTTCTAAACATATAAAAGGCTAGTTTCACACGGCAATAGACTGCTATAACAATAGAACTGTTAGGTGGGGAATGGTGCTACTGTTATATTATGATTCACAATGTAATATAAAAGTGTATGTTAACAGTAGTTTTATTAAAATGGCGCCAAATAAAAATAAGCTACCAATGGGGTGTGGCAACTAGCTTCCTCATACTCGTAAAAGACTTTAAAACAGTATTGTACCAAATATATATACCGTGAAATTATATTTTCGCCTTAAAGTCCATAAAAAATTGTTGTAACTCAAAATATTTAAAGGCTAAATTATAAAATAATAGCAGAAATATTTTAGAAACTAACCCCCAAAATACTTTAAAAATTTGAATGAAGTGAGACTAGCAGTAAATAAGATATTGATATTTAATGGAATTTCATGGTAGCGCCGTGGATACTATTACTCCGAATGCAATGAAATTTGTAAGGGACCATCTACAAACCAGACCGCATAATTTCTAACAATTTCATAAAAAAGACTTGAATAGTTCAGAAGTTATGCCACTTGGTGTAATTTAGTATATTAATGGAATGGTATGGTAGCGGTGTAGCTACCGTTACTCCGATTTCGATTAAATTCATAGGGGACCACCTAGGAACCAAACTGCATAATTTCTGAAAATTTCATTAGAAACAATCGAATAGTTTAGATGTTATACCCCTTGGTGCAAACTGGCAAGACACAGATGGACAGACAGACGGACGGACGGACAGACATCAAACCAAAATTGTTCAGGAAACTCTAAAGCGTAAAATGTGCGTAAAAAATTTTTTTTTGGAGGGAAAAATTTTTTATTTTTCAAAAGTAATCACAGTGCTTCCGCTACTTTAGTAGTTTCGGAAGCAATATTTAAATGAAAATATAATAGAAAAAAAGACATTCGATGAAAACACCGTTCTTGAACAGGTTTCCTTTTGACATATAAAATAATTTATTAACCACATTATTAACGGTAGATGATTTTCAAAATTTCATACGATTACTCTATGCAAAATTTTTATAACTTTTATAAGAAGATTCATACACAATACTCTTAATATTTTTAAATTAGGGAAAACAGCCCCATACAATTTTTAAGTTGCACATTTGATTACTAATCAGGGAATTCATTTTAACAATTTCTCTGTTAAATTTTTTAACAACATGCAACTTCAAATGCACTTTTCCTTTTTATATTATTTGTATAGTCAGATGATTTTCTATCTCACAAACACCCATTTTTATGGTACAGTTGGATTAAACTTAGAAGTTTCTCCGAAAATCCAATTCTATTTATAAATTTCGCCATTTTTAATACAATAAAATCAGTAAAAATAAATTCTAATTATAATGGTAACTGTCATAACAATCAACTGTGATAGCAGTAAATATGTTTCACACACACACAAAAAAAAAAACAGTATAGCCACGCCTACTAAATTGTTACTCTGATAGCAGTAAATTGTGTTGTGAAACTCCCGCTTAAAATTACTTACTGAAGTCCTTACACTTATCCTGAACTTGTCTCAAATAATCCAGATAATCGTTAGCTTGGACGTTATTACGTCTCCGGTGGTTTAAGACATCCATCACGAGGTTTGAAACGAACTTACGGGCGTCTGTTCCAAAGAGCCTAGGGGAGAGAGAACAAGAGAATAAATTTTTATTTTCATTGAAAAGATATTTTTTTGTTTCCTGCTTACTTCAGACGAAGGAAGTGGTTAAGTTGAGGATCGGCCCAAATTAAAATTATCATAAGTAATGCTGAAAAGCTTTCATTCTGTTCCAATAAATTCCCGGCTGTATTTTTTAGAGTTTTCGGATCATTTTCAAACGATCTGGCATCAATATTCAGCCCACAAAGAGCAACATTTTCAGTTGTAAAACAAGTTGCTAAATCTTTAGCCGATATTCCGTTTCGTAAATTTGGATTATCTTTTAAATACTGCACTAGTTTCTTAGATACTTCAATCATTTTGGGAAACATGTTTTTAATCTACAAAAACCCCAAAAAATTTACATAACACATTTTCATTTTTCTATTCAAAATACTTACTTTTGCCGGTGAAAAGGCCGGCGTCAGTTGATTTCGAACCGTTTTCCATTTGCCACCTTTCAGTATAAATGGATTAATTGCACTCAAAGGATCAGCGGTTTCATTCATTAAATGAACATTGTCATGAAAATTTTGAAAATTTTTTATCATAATACATTTTACAAGTTCTGGATCACGTATAAATAAAAATGGGTGTCTTATAATATGCATTCCAAAATATTTATATTCGCTGTATTCACTAAAGCAATGAATTTTTAAATTAGTTGGCTAATATTAACTATACAAAGGCTGGGACAAATAGAAGTTTCTTTTTAAAAATCCAATAAAATATTATGACTTTATTGAAACGACCAAACAATCCCATTACTTATGGAATACGACTTCATTCATGTGGCTGCCCTTGCTATCGTAGCCGTATCGCATCCACTTAGCCCAATTTTTCAAGACGTTGCGTTGTTTCAAGCAAAACCAAACCGATTACCAAAGATAGTGTGTAAAGGCTCGATGGTTTAAGGATGTGTATCCAGTCAAATCGAGTACTACATCTAAATTTTTTTGAAAATTAATCATAATGTTAAATTACTACTAGAAACACTTATTTTATGAATTAAGATGTATACTGTATAAGAAATTATATCAATTAATAAATATTTTTCTATAAAATAAAGATTTAATTTAATTATGGCTGACATTGAATTTAGCACCTATCGGAATTACTAACCTGAGAGTTGACGTCTAGAGTATGTTCCATTTAGAAAACACTGTGCAACATAATGCATTTTCTTTTTTTTTTTCACAAAAAAACTAATTTTTTTTAAAAATTTTATTGCAAAACTAATCTTTTAATTGCATCTAAAAGCAATTAAAAGGTTAAAATTTAAAAAAAAATTAGGTTTTTGTGCAAAAAAAATGCACTGTGTCGTCTGTGTTTCCTAAATGGAAAAAATTCATTATATGTTGCACCATCATTCTCGTCGAAAATGGCGGGCACAGTTTTTTAAAATAGTGTCAAAACCGCGTGGTTCCGGCTTGTAATTTTTATTTTAATTTTTACGAAAAAGATAGGCCGGTGGGTCCGGTTTTTTTTTTTCATTAAAAAATAATACAAAGTATAACGCTCCTTCCACATTGTATGGTTTTCGCCGTACGGTAAAAAACCGTACGACTTTTTGCCGTGATGTAGTTGCTTTAACATTACACGGTTTTTTGCCGTGTTAAACTGAATATCTTCACTTGATTTGCAACATCATACATGTAACAAGTGTGATTAAAGTTAATTCTATAAATCAGAGGAAATATAAAGCAGGATTATTTATTACCACACTTTTTGAAGACCTGAAAAATGACGAAAATAATTTTTTTAACTATTTTCGGACGTTTACAAGCTCCTTTGATTAATTTCTTGGCGAACTTAACGTAAAAACACACAATTTGTAAATTACATACAATCTATTAAAATGCTTGTTACCACATTCAACATTAGTTTCATCCATTTCACAAATAAAATTAATAATTAACATGATATTCAACAAAATAATGTTACTGCCGTACGTTAAAAAACCGTCAAATGTGAAAGCATCAATTTAATTACATACACTACTGAACTAAAAACGCCGTACGGCAACCGTCAAGTCCAGTGGCAAGAGACGGCTGCTACACGGCACGGCAACGGCATTTTGCCGTGACCATGTGATGTGAAAGGTCCAATGGTCTTCTTCACTCCACTAAAAAAATGCGACCGTACGGTTTCTTGCCGTACGGCAAAAACCGTATAATGTGAAAGGAGCGTAAGGTTCATAAAACTATTTTTTTTCTCACGAAAGCTGGATAAAATATGATCAATTTTACAATTATTTATTCGTAGCTTAGCGGTTCAAACAACACACGACAAATGAAAACATTAACATTAATTATTTCGTTTAATTTGTCCGTGACATACAATTTTCTTTTTGCTAATCGATGCAGAATCGTCTATTGTTTAACATATTTCAAACACAATGGAAAAAGTTGGAATTTTTGTTTCAGGTATACATCCTTAATGACTGATGAAATAAAAGGCCGCCAAAGTCGATGTGCTCAATTGCACACTCTCAACTATAGCAGCGACATTCTCGGGAACCGTGAGTATTCTCCACTACACTCCGTTCAATAACTATAGCACACTTTACAAAACCGCTTTTTTATAAAATAGAAACTTACTTGTTCCTATTCTATAAAATGTAGTTATTAACTATAATGTGTATAATAAATAGAACATAATTTTTGTACCCTAAAAAAATGTCACACTGCATAAACTAAACAAAAATATGAAAACACATAAATTACATGTTCAATAACTATAGCACAGTATACATAACTGATTATAAAATAAACTCCAATTTGCTTATCTTGCAGCAAATACTTAAATGAATACTTAATTACATTTTAATTTTGTTTTATCGTACATTTTTAAAAAAGCATTGGGTAGCGTAAGTTGATATTTATTCTGTTTAAAAAAATGCCTCGCGGAAAATATTTAACGGAAATTGAGAAAGGACAAATAATCGCTTTTCAAGAAAAAAATAAGTCTGTTAGCGAAATAGCAAGAAGAATTGGAAGACCGAGGAAGGTGATTACTAATTTTTTTTAAAAATATCGAGACTTACGGGACTAAACGTACTGGAGGACCCAAAAAAATTCTTTCGCAGCGAGAAGAACGACAAATTTGTCGCTTGATAACACGGGAAAATTTATCTCTCGCGCAAGTAAAAGCTAAATTAAAGTTGAATGTTTCAAAAACTACAATATGGAATGCTGTGAAACGTTCACAACATATAGTACATAAGAAAAAATTGCGTAGGCCACCATTATCTAAACAGCATAAAATAGATCCTTTAAATTTTGAAAGGAAATACATGGATTTTGGCGACAAATGGCTTTCGGTAATTTTCTCAGACGAGAAGAGATTCTGTTTAGATGGTCCCGATGGCTATTCGTATTATTGGCACGATCTTCGTAAAGAAGAAGAAATTTTCTCTAAACGCCAGTCTGGTGGTGGCGGAATAATGGTATGGGGAGCTATGTCATTTAATGGACAAACTGACATAGCTTTTGTAACTGAAAAAATTAATTCAGTAGTATACCAAGATGTCTTAGAAAGGTATCTTTTACCATTTGCGGAAATACTTGCTGACCCCGAATGGATATATCAACAAGATAATGCTTCTGTCCATTGTTCCAAGGCCATGAAGGATTGGTTTTCTGCCAATAATATTGAGCTGCTGATGTGGCCTTCTCGCAGCCCTGACCTAAATCCAATGGAAAACGTGTGGGCTCAATTATCACGAGCCGTATATAGAAATGGGCGGCAGTTTAATACGGTGAAAGAATTAACGAACACAATTAGTTCAGAGTGGCACAAGTTGGACATAAATTTGTTTCAAAAATTAGTGCTATCGATGAAAGATAGAATATATGAAGTGATTCGAAAACAGGGGAACTCAATTAATTATTAAATTATAAATTACAAATTAAATTAATACGAAAATATGTTAATGTGCTATAGTTATTGAACAAGTTAAATTTCGAAAAGCACTAATTTTATATTTTATAATGGTTAATTTTTTTTTTTTTAATTAAATATACATAATTATATTTTTACATTAATAAATACTTTACAATTAAAGAGGTTTAAATTTTTTTTCCCCGCATTATCACTTATTTTTACAAGTGTGCTATAGTTATTGAACGGAGTGTAGCATGGCAATCTCACATCACATAAACACACACTGTTTAAACTACAGAGCACATATTTTGAAAATAAATTTTTAATATTTAACAACACTAATGCAGCGTAATTTGATTCATTTCGTTTCGCGGAGGTAGAGTACCGACTGTCTGGCAATATTTCCAGCGCGAGAGAGTTGTTAGTATCAAATCAACCCATGTTTTAAAAAGAAATCACTAGATGGCCCATTCTTTTAAACCGAAATTTCAACTTACTAGTAATATTTTTTCAATTGTTGCGTTAATGTTATCCTTCCAAGAAATACATTGTTGACACTTCCAAATGGAAATGTGGGTTTCACATGGGGCACATTACGTTTCTTCCAGTAATCGTATTTCCATGTTATAATTGTAATTATAATTAATAAAATTAAAATAATAATCAATATTATGTCTAACAGCATGATTTTATCACATTAATCACAATAATATTATGTTAATTGTTGTCATATGTATATAAAAAAATGTATATACGTATGTTAGTACTTATCAAATAAATTACTAAATGTTAATTTAAGTGATTACGTTACTTTATAAATATTGTAATATACTATTTAAAGAGTACACATTTTAAGTTTGAAGTGTTAATTACGCAATATAGTAAATTTTTTGATGACTCTTTAAGTTTTAATTACGAGTATTTTTCTTTTTTTTTTTTGGACGTCATGTCCATGGACTTTATAATAATTAAATTAATAAATAAAACATTATTCACATGTACTCTATTATGGGTCATACACTATCAATGAAATAAGGAATATGAAATAAGAAATAAAAAGTATGCCATCTAGTGACGTTGAATGGAACTTTAACGTAACTGCCCATATAGGTATATGTATTTTGGTATCTTTGTACATCAAAATTCATGAAAAAATAACGTTCGTGATGACTTTTTTTGTCACTAAAGTGAAAAAAATCACGAATTTTGACGTACAAAAGTACCTACATATTTATATCTATGAGCAGTTATGTTAAAGTTCCACTCAACGTCACTAGATGGCATACTTCTTATTCTTTATTTCGTTGATTGTGTAGACACCCTTACTTACACAGCTCAAGACACAGAAGACCAGAAACAATATTTCTATCTCTACCTACTGTGCCCAATTAATTAAAAGTAAGATATCCCTTTATTTTGAGAATTTTTTTGTTCAATAGAATTTTTACACTTAAATATGATACGACACACTTCATGCTTTTTTCTGCTTAAATTTCACGAGTTGATTAAAAAAAAACAATGACATAAAAACGATGTGACCCCTACGACGAACAGTAACAGACTAGATCAGAAGCTGTGTAAATTGCAACTCATTACACCTTACGAACGACAGATTTTTATTTGTAGACTGCTTCTATAATGTTCTGTGGCCCAAGATGAGTAATTTCCGAATGACTATGCATAATTTTATCTCGTTAAGTGTGACTGAAAGTTTTCATAACATAGGTATGTATTATGTATTTAGCGTCATTTATTAATTTATTACTTTTATTAGTGACAAATGCCAGGACTGTCCAATACATATTTGTGTATCCCATAACTGTTCTAGTAGGATAGTCTATGTAGTTTTATAATAAACATACAGGTAAACCTTCTCTTATGCGGTGGATAGGGACCGCGTAAAAAAATCGCACAAAAAAATATGTTCAAAAACTTCATAGCCATAAAAAATATCCGTAAATTCGTAAACTAATTAGCCACAAAAAATATAGTTCGGTCCAGATTGCAAAAAAAAACCTTTTTTATGCGGTCCCGATCATCGAAAATACATAACGCTCAAAACCTCACGATTTGCTTAGAAGTTGCTTATCTACAAGAACATTTCATTTCAATTTTATAATATTATAAAAATTGCGATCAATACATGTATCAAAAAATTTAATGATGCAATAACTTATATTCTTATGCAATGTATTAACTAAATGCTTAAAAACAATCAATAACTGATCTCATCAGAATAGAATATTATAAATAATGTTTAATTTTTTACCTTCTCTTGCATTTTAGTCACATTATGTACTATAATGGGCATTTTTTTTAAAAAAAAAAAGCATAAAAAGTTCACATTTAAAAAGGTACAACTGCGTTCAGAGACTCTAATATACGTAAAATTTTTGTATGTTGGCATTGATGGGTTAGCAGCGATAGTATATCTAAAAGACGCAACGAAGAAATTCTGACTATGGTGATGTATTTGATTTAAAATATTGATAATTTTATCTATTAATTATTTTTCAATAACATATATTTTTATACCTAAAAAAATTTGAAACTAATGTTTTTTTATTACTCATGCGGGAGAAGTACTAACTTGACGCACACATTTCTGCACGCAAAATAGCAGTTTGCCCACTGTACTCTTCCCACATACTTTTGCGTGTGCAAAGTAACTTTCCACACGCAAATTGACAATAAAACACGCAAAATTTAATCAAAACACGCAAAGCCGCCTCTTGATTTTTCATTTAATAAATATTTCATAATTATTTCTATAGAAACCACCAACAAAATAATTTAAATAATATTTAATTCAGCAAAAAAAGACGAACGCTCAAAAATATTATTTTAAAAAGTAATAA
Organism: Brachynemurus nebulosus; assembly: GCA_035578155.1. Classification (NCBI taxonomy): domain Eukaryota; kingdom Metazoa; phylum Arthropoda; class Insecta; order Neuroptera; family Myrmeleontidae; genus Brachynemurus; species Brachynemurus nebulosus. Next base: position 17,234,183 of record JAPWDM010000012.1, on the reverse strand, counting down.
AAATGTCAAAAATAGTGATAATAATAGAAAAAAGTATGTCAAATTCGCAATAAAAAATAGTATGTGCAACTCGTGCGGGATTGTCGATCGCTCACTCAACTTCGCTTTCGTGGGCAATCGACAATTTCCCGCACTTATTGCACAATATATTATTAAATATAAATTATCTAAAGCTATCCTTCAATTAATCCGTATAAATTTCACCACGTTCAAAAATATCTAAATATACACTCCAAGACGGTATATTTACAAACGTTGCACTATCGGGCTCTTTCAATTCCTTCGTCTTACTATTAACAACAATATCAAAATTTTTAACCAACGCAATCATAGCAACCTTTATCTGAACTAGAGAAAAATTACGTCCTGAAATCACAACAAAGTTGAATTACTCATTCTTTGAGAACGTATTATGTAACGTTCCAATTTACCTAAACAAATTCGTGGACCATCACCAAAGGGGAAAAACACTTCGACAGTACGTTTCTCATTCCTATTTTCGTCGTAAAATCTTTCCGGCATAAATGAATCAGGATCTGGATAGTATTTTGGATCATGATGCAACAAATAGGTCGGAATAAAAACATAGGTTCCCTTTTCAACTGTCAGTTGTGGGTAGCCTTTATAGGCTGGCGGTAGAGTAAACGGTTCGGTGCATTCCTTGGCAAAATGTAAGAGTGGTGTGTTCTTCCGGAGAGTTTCTACAATTATTATTAGATAAATTTTTATTAATTCTGGTCGTAAGTGGTGACAAATAATATTAATATTACCATTTATACAACTATCTAAATAAGGCAATTGTGACACAGATTCGTATGTGAAGTCACCGGATACTTTTGCGTCGATTTCACGACGTAGCTTTTTGAATATTTCCGGTCTAGATGCAGTTTCGTACAGTAGAAATGATAGTACTTGTGCACTAGTATCAACGCCATCAATAAATAAAGTTAAAAAATTTGCAATAATATCCAAGTCGCTAAAATCTTGAAGAAATCCAATTAATTTGTACGATTTTTGGTTTGACGTAAAATTTAAAATGTAAAATTACGTACCAGTGTCAGTACATTTTTCCTGTACTTGTTTCAAATAGTCCAGATAATCGTTAGCTTGAACGTTATTACGTCTTCTGTGGTTTAAGACATCCATTACCAAGTCTGACATGAACTTGGTGAGATCCTTACCAAAGAGCCTAGAAGAAACAGTATTCCTTTCATTACCCATGGCGAAACAAAGCAGGGGATTTGCACTCGTATGTTTGGGGTAAGAGGTGTGCTTGTGGGTTTGTGTCTGTTGGTAATTGTGGAATGGTTCTTAATCCTTAAGAGGAAGTTTACTTGAGAGACGTTAAAAAATATCGATTTTTTTTTTTCAGAAATTGGTAGCTAATTATTTGTAGAATATGTTCCCAAAATGATTTTGCTGAAAGTAATTTAAGGGAAGGTTTACTTGAAATTTGATAAAAAAAAATCGATTTTTTTTTTTTGCCGAAATTGATAGCAAATTATGTGTAGAATATGTTCCCAAAGTGATTTTACCGAAAATAATTTAAAAACAAGATTCTTCCACATTAACCGAAACTAGCTTTCTATAAAAAAAATTCAAAATTCACGCAATAATGAGTATTAAATATAAAATTTTGAAAATACGTTTCTTTATATATATTTTATAATATCTCGGAACTACATTTTTGGAACTGGTGGACACGATAACTCAAAAACTATTCGATGGATCCTTTTTTTAAATTTTTTATTTTAAAGATAATTCAATTCTTCGGCACTTCTACCTAAGTTTTTTAATTTACTTTAAAGAACGAAAAATAAGACAAAAATCGTAATCAAAAGTTCAAACATCCGCCATTTTTTTTCTTTCAACAATTTATTGATATTATAGGTAGAGGTGCCGGTACTCTTCATATATTTTATAAATCTTTTTTGTTTTCGGATTTCGGTGGTTTATTACCGGCGCTAGAATGTCCACCAACAAGGCATTGGATTTTCGGATCGTCACACTGCACTATCTATAAAATGGACACTTTTTTATATTTTTCCTTGAAAAATGTTTTTTCTGTAGTTTAATACTTAATAAATATGTGCACAAAATTTGAAATTAATATTTACTTCCGTTCTTGAGAAAAAAATTCTAGAAAAATACATAATTTTTAAGGACTCTCGAGTAAACCTCCCCTTAAGGGCAGGGTAAGGTATTAAAATAATTTTTCTTTATTTTTTTATAACCCTCTCAGCGTTACCTGAGGAAAACTATTATCTAACGAATGAACTTTAATTTTTTTTTATTTCGGCTGATCCAGCACCAAGTTATGAGGGGCACCGCAATTCTACTTTTTTCCGAGACACGTTCGAATAATTGCTGCCATTACTGTATTTTTTAATATTTCTTCGTGAAAATTTTATACAATATTCTTCGAATGTCATACTTTAATGTACCATTTGTTTTAATAAAAAAGTTTTAATTGTGTCGTCACAAAAAACAACAAAAACATGACTTTTTTTGTACGAATTAACTTTACTCTCTCCTTAATGGTTTAATGAAAATGGAGTTACCTAGTTGTTTTTAGGAGAGTCCAGAATTTCTAGGATTAAAAAATTTTAAAAACCCACAACGAAATAGCTCTAAAAAACCTCAAATAAAAATTCATGAAATTCCAAATTCCAAATTTCATTATAATTTATAATAAGCTAATTTTCATCTGTCTTTCCAGCAATTTTTATTTGAATACTTTTCGCCGTGGGTGTTTTTTAAAACTTTTTATTGGAAACGCCTCATGTTACTTCTTGCTTACTTTAGGCGAAGAAAATAGTTAAGTTGGGGGTCAGCCCAAGACAAAATCAACATTAGCCACGTTAGTACACTCTCATTTTGTTCAAGTACATTTCCGGCTGTATTTTTCAAATTTTTCGGATCATTTTCAAATGATCTTGCATCAATATTCAGTCCACAAAGCGCCACACTTTCAGTTGTAAAACAAAGCAGAAGATCCTTAGCCGAGATTCCTTTTCGTAAATTTCGATTTTCTTTTAAATATTTCACTAGTTTCTTCGATACTTCAACCATTTTGGGAAACATATTTTTCAACTAAAAACACCAAAAATTTACACCATCCCAATCTGATTTTATGTTGATTTGAAATTCTTACTTTTGCAGGTGAAAATGCTGGTGTCAACTGATTTCTAACCGTTTTCCATTTGTTACCTTTCAGTGGAAATGGATTTTTTGCCGCCAAAGGATCGCCGGCTTCATTCATTAGATGAACATTGTCATGAAAATTTTGAAAATTTTTTACCAAAATACATTTTACAAGTTCTGGGTCACGTATAAACAAAAACGGGTGTCTAATAATATATATTCCAAAATATTTATATTCGCTGTATTCACTAAAACGGTCAATTTATTGTTAACGTTTGAAATTAGTTGCACAACTTTCTGCTGAAATTTTAACTTACTAGTAATATTTTTTCAATTGTCGTGTAACTGTTGTTCTTCCAAAAAAGGCTTTGTTGAGGCACCCAAATGGAAACGTGGGTTTCACGTGGGGCACATTACGCTTCTTCCAATAATCGTATTTCCAGGTTATAATTGTAATTATAAGTAATAAAATTAGAATAATAATCAACAATATATTTAACATGATTTTAACACAGTAATCACAACAAAATGTTGATTAATATAATCAAACAAATAAATACAAAACGTATTTATGAAACAGCGAAATTTTTGAATTTAAATTTAGGCGGTTATCTTGTAAAGATAAATACACATGTTATTTGGAGATTTGGAGAGTAAACATCTTGGACTTAAGGTGATAGCATGGAAGAAGGAAATGTATATAAGATTGTAAAGGAAGGAGCACTTTCCAAAATACTGATCAACAGATTATGAATGTTAACGTGCTTGTTATGAACAGAGATGGAAAGAAAAGGTCCCTAACAGAGTCGCCATATAAAATATTTTGTACTGGGGGGCTACGAATAGAGCTGGAGGGCTGTCATAAAACGTAAAAATATTATCAATCTTTTTAAAAATCAGTTTTACGACGTTTTACTACTAATACCACATCGTTAATGTTTTTTTGTGTCTGTTTGTGTTTTTTAATTGCCAATATTATGAATCATTTTGCTTGTTATATGTACATATACTTCAACAGATTAATTTTGGCCCACCAAACATGTTTCGTATCTTTGTTACACTATGTTGTATTGGTATTATACTAATGTAAGAAAAAAGGATACATAACAAATACAGTTGGACTTTGAACGGTCAGAATCAATCTGTGAATCTATACATATCTTATATTTTTCTAATGACAAAACCATCTTCAATCTTGTGGAGCGACCTACTAGAGTGATACAATCTACTAATGCAATCAATTTTGTTTACATTAAAGTAGGTATGAAGAAGGTGAGATATAGATATTATTTAAATAATCATAAAAGAAATAGAGATATTGTTTACATTATAAATGTTTTGAATTCGTCTAAATTAATTTCTATTACAGTCGACCACTTATTTATTCAACATTAATTTTTTTATATTATTTTTAAAATTAAAATTATATATTAAATTATGAAAAATGGGTAATTTTTGATTTTTACTGATTTGTTCTCAAAAGCTTCCTTAGGCTAATCTTAAAATCCAGAGGAAAATCCTCAGTTTTGTAATAAAATTTATAGCCCCCCAATCCAAAATATTTTATATGGCAATTCTGTCAGAGACCACTGTTTTTCCAAGTCTGGTTATGAATGACGTCATTTTGTAAACAAACAGTAACGGTTTTAATGTCATTGAAACATTGCCATTGCTTTTAAAACAATGTATTTAGTATATTTTTCTTATAATTGTGATTTTTATATAAAAACATAAACAATTAATTAATTATTTTCAATATCTGTTTTATTTGATTCAATAATCCACTCCTTAAAAATGCTGTTCGACTACTTTATCAGTTAACTTTTCGAATTCTTAATTGTTTGCTAAATCATTGTATTTTTGGTAATGATGCTTAAAGAATACTATAAATTATTATAAACTGAAAACAAAAATTGCTCAAATTAATCGATTATTTACAATTTATAACTGTTTCTGTAAAAAGATTACGCTTTGGTTTATAGTTTTGCACCACTAATAAGACATATCTTCTTGCTAAGGGTAGACACAAACATAAATAATACTATAGGTACAGTTATTAAATTGTCATTATATAAATAAATAAATACAAACAAAATACACAATCTTGAAGTTAAATTTTTATATGCTCATTAATTTTACATAAAAGACGTCACTGAAATGATGTGTCAATTCAACCTATATTTTAATTTTTACATGATTTTATTTTTTACAATATTTTTAAAATTTTTGTTGTTATTATCACATATTCTAAATAAAAAACGTATTTCTTATTTACGTAGAGTAATTTCCGTTTTAGTATTTCCTTTACTAGAACTTCTTTGATTTGACCTATATTTTAATTTTTACATAATTTATTTTCCTTGTAATGCCCTGAATTTTCTTAATAATTATTATTGATTAAAATAATCATCTATGTTCAGTAGGTAACCGAAAGTCCAAGATGACTTATTTCCAAAAGTGAATATAATTTTATCTTAATTGATGTACCTGATTGAAAAGTTTCATGGAATTATTTTTGATATTATTATGAGTGATAACACTGATAACTACCGGGGTTGTCGAATATTTCTATTTATTTAAAACATTGGCATATTCGACTTTAAAACATGTATGAAATAGTAAAATGTTTACAAGCTGATTTTGGAAGAATTATAGTGAGAAGTTTTAAAAGCTTTCCACAAAGAGTAGTTAAAACACGAGAAAAAATGTTTTAATATTTACATATATACAATTATATTTTTATAAACCCTTATATATTTGCTTTATTTGCGATATGAGACAATAAAAATACATTCAGTGCTCGTAATTAATGACCATCAATGATCTGCAATTATTTATCGGTCTAATCAATAAAAGTTTCTGATTGTAATGTCAATGACTAAATTTTCATTTAGATACTTATTAATAAAATAGTTTATATAATTTTATTTTTCGGTTCTCATATGGCTGACATAAAAAAGCATACGAAATTACCTTTGACTTTTATTTTCCCGTCCACGTTGGCGATGTAAAGGGTGTGCAAAATGTGCGATCAGATTTAGCCTTTCACCTTTTGAGGCCTTGCACCGCTCTGAAAGCTAGAGAAACTTACGGATGTTGAGAATTTTTTTTCTGTTTGTTCGTCACCTATATTTTAGGGAGACATATTTGAAAAGTAGGAAAGCTCGCAAAAATGTGCCCTTAAATTTACGGGTACTTCCATATCACCTAGTGCTAGAGAAATTAAACCAGGTTCAAAATAATTCTATTATGGTATGCCGCATTAAAAGGAGCAAATTTTTGACACATTTTGGTCAATGGTTCTGAAGTTATCGTGTCACTTTTAACTTTTAGACAAAATCGAAAAATTGAATTTTTTCGATTTTCTACAGACCTTGTTTATAAAAATCGATGAAATTTAGATGAAAATTAAAAGTTTTTCACAAGTCAAATAATTTAAGTGAAATTTGATTTTTTTCCTCCAAATCTTTCCTTTTAGAACTGAAAAATTTTTGAAATTTTCCAGCAAAGTAGAAGTGGTAGTAGTGATGAGCAAAGCTAGTCTTGGTCTTGGTCTTGATTTTTCGCAAGACCAAGACCAAGACCAAGACTATATATACCAAGAGCAAGACCAAGACCAAGACCAAGACTATAAGTATGGCTGCAAGACCAATACCAAGGCTCAAGTGAGCAAGACCAAGACAAAAGCAAGACTTTCTAAACTATTTAAATGGTTTGAAAGTATAACTGATACCGTAAACAGAGAAAATTCTGATTTTAGAGGGAAAAAATTCGCTAATAAAAAAATGCAAAAAAGTGCGAGATGTTTTAGCAATACCAAAACCAAGACCAAGACTGTATTTTGCAAGACCAAGACCAAGACCAAGATTCAAACTGCTCTAGCAAGACCAAGACCAAGATTCTTAATGCAAGAACAAGACCAAGACGAAGATTGCCAAGTCTTGGTTTGGGTCTTCCATTTGCTCATCACTAAGTGGTAACAACACTACAGTCGATTCTTTTTCAAAATGTTGTCACAGTGAGTTAGGGTGACTTCAGATATGAACCTTCATTACTGCGGTAAGCAGGTGCGAAATTTCGAATTTTTATAAAATAAATTTCTAAAAATTTCAATTTCTATTATCTTTGTTTCTGAAAAATTTTCTTAAAAATACATTCACTTATTACTTAAATTACAAAAGAAACTCCGAGCAGAATGGTTTTCTCCATGAACTCCTCGCCGGTCCTTTTTAGCGGGTCTTAAAAAATAAAAATCGGTCAGGAGCATTCGCAACTACGTTGTCAGTTCACTTTTATTATGGATACAACTCTGCATTTTGATACAAATAAGTAGAATTACATAAATTCTTAAAATATTTTATTACTTTTAGAAACAAATTAAAACCAAAAAGTGGAAATTCTCTTTTAAAAATTTCTTTGACACAACAAGTATTATGTTGATAAAAATTCTTTGGAAAACAACAAAAAAAAAAAAAAAAAAAAAACATAAATGTATACGATTCTTAACAAAATATTTTAACAATAATTATTCCCTATAAATTTCACCACGTTCATAGATATCCAGATATATATTTCCAGACGGTACATTTAAAAATATTGGACTCTGGGGCTCCTTCACTTCTTTTGTTTTACTGTTAACAATTATATCAAAATTTTTGACCAACGCAACCGTCGCAGCTTTGATTTGGGCCGTACCAAAATTACGTCCTGAAATCATATATGGCAAAATTTGATTTTGTACAAACTATGTTCATGCAATTTTTCAATTTACCTAAACATATCCGTGGGCCATCACCGAAAGGGAAAAACATTTCGACGGCACGTTTCTCATTCCGTTGATCGTCATAGAATCGTTCTGGCATAAACGAATCAGGATCTGGATAGTATTTCGGATCGTGATGCAACAAATAGCTTGGAATAAAAACGTATGTTCCCTTTTCAACTGTCAGTTGTGGGTAGCCTTTATATGGTGGCGGTAACGTAAACGGTTCGGTACATTCCTTCGCTTGAAACAAAAGGGGAGTATTCTTTCTGAGCGCTTCTACAATTATTAAATAAATTTTAATTGGTACTGGTTGTAAGCGCGATGAAAGATATTTTAATATTACCATTAAAACAACTATCTAAATAGGTTAGTTGCGACAAAGACTCGTAAGTTAGATCATCTGTTATTTTCGTATCAATTTCGTGACGTAATTGTTTGAAAATGCTTGGATGGGATGCAACTTCATACAGCAAAAATGCTAGCATTAATGAACTCGTGTCAACGCCATCGATAAATAAAGTGGTAAAGTTTGCAATAATATCCAAATCACTAAAATCTTAAAGTAATCTATTTTGGTTATGCTGTTTAGCTTTTGAAAATGTCAAAGTACATACCGAAGTCTTTACACTTTTGTTGCACTTGCAACAAATAATCCAGATAATTGGTAGCTTGGACGTTATTACGTCTTCTATGATTTAAGACATCTTTTACCAAGGTTGAAATGAATTTGGTAACCTCCTTGCTTAGAAGTCTAGCGAAGAACAGATAATGGATACGTATAATAGCACAACAAAGTGTTTTTGATGGACCAAAGCACATGTGCACCCAACTCTTTTTTTACACGGTGTTTTTTTACCCGATTTTGAAATAACAACGTTCACCAATAAGGACAGATACACTATTTGATACAAATTTTTTATTCTAGCACGAATCGCAATAAATCTTGCACGATTTTTTAAAATTGTGGAATATATCCGCACTCTGGACCGGCGAGAGGGTAGGGAAAGTGGAACAATTGCCCGGGGACTCGGGTCTAAAAAGAGGCCTCGTGCAGAGGTTCGAAGAAAAGTGAGAAGCCTTTTCCTTTATGCTTTGTTTATTTTTTGCTCCTCAATAATATTTTTGGAGAAACAAAATTTGTGCGCGGAGGGGTTCGTCGTTTCTAACCATACGTTGCATGTATTTTTTATACGATTTTTTTTCTCTTGCACCGTGTTCTAAGGAATGTATCTACAGAGTGCAAAAAGAGTTGGGTATACTTTTAATGTCAGTTTTGTTTGATCTACTGAATAAGCTACGAGGCAGGTGAAAATGGACTTCCTTACTTCAAACGAAGAAACTTGTTAAGGTGAGGATCAGCCCAAATTAAAATAAATAAAAGAATCCTTCGAAAATTTTCATTTTGCTCAAACAAATTCCCGGCAATGATTTTCAAATTTTTTGGATCATTTTCAAATGATCTTGCATTAATATTCAATCCACACAACGCCACATTTTCAGTGGTAAAACACAATGCAAGATCTTTAGCCGATATTGCTTTCCGTAAATTTGGATTATCTTTTAAATACTTCACCAATTTTTTGGATACCGCAACCATATTCGGAAACATGGTTTTGATCTAAAAAAAACCTTTACGTAACTACCTTTTTTGGAATTTAATAACAACTTCTTACAACTTCTACACAACAATTCTACAATACACAACTTCTTACTTTAGCAGGCGAGAAAGCTGGTGTCAACTGATTTCGCACCATTTCCCACTTGTCACCTCTCAGTATAAATGGATTATTTGCAGCCAAAGGATCACTAATACCATTTATACGATGAATATTGTTTCGAAAATTTTGAAAATTTTTTATCAAAACACATTTCACTAGTTCGGGATCGCGTATGAATAGGAATGGATGCCTAAACACATATATTCCAAAATATCTGTATTCACTGTACTCGCTGAAACAATCGATTTCAAGACAGTTTAAATTACCGTAACGTTTACCTAGATGTAATAGTTATTTGTGTATTAAGAGCGCAAAATGGTGGTTTGCCGCTCGATTGAGAATGTTGACGCGCGACGCCTCCAGGCGGAGCGCGTTAATCTCATGAGAGCGGCAAGTCATTTTGTGCTCGAATTACACACAAAATTTTTTCTACAATCTTATAAAATTTTTGTTTTATTTAAAAGATACTTGAAAAATAATAATGGACGTTAATATTTACTTTAATATTATAATTTTTGCAGCTTCAGAAATATCTGGAGGTGTACTTGAGAAATTACTGTCACTATTACATATTCCCGTCATATATATACATATTTTTTTAAATATTTTTTTCTTATTATTTATTAATTACAGTTATTTATTATTTTTAGTTTATATTTTGCAGTTATTTTGAAATTTAATAAAATTAATATTTCACTTGATTACGATAATTTTAGAATCTGTTTATTTGTTACCATAGAAAATATAAACAACGCCTATCCGATTTGTAATTAAATATACGTTGAGCGAGCGAAAAAGTATTACTTTTCCGCTTTAAAGCGCAAAGTAGTACTTCGTTGCTCGGCAACGACAGTCTTCGGCAAATACACATTTTGCCCTCTCTTTACAGAGCGAAAACGCCTACTTTCCACTAAGATTGTAGAAAAAAGATATTTTACTTGTAGTATTTTTTCAATTGTTGCGTTAATGTTGTTCTTCCAAGAAACGTTTTGTTGACACTTCCAAATGGAAATGTGGGTTTCACGTGGGGTACATTACGTTTCTTCCAATAATCGTACTTCCATGTTATAATTATAATTATAATTAATAAAATTAAAATGATAGTCAACAATATGTCTAACAACATGATGTTATCACATAAATCACAATAATGTTAATTGTAGTCGTATGTAAAAAAAAAAAAAATACGTATGGTATTATCAAATAAATTACAAAATATAAATTTAAGTGTTTATGTTATTTTATAAAATTATAATATACTTTTTAGAGAGTACACATCTTGAGTTTGAAATGTTAGTTATAAGTGATAGCAAATTCCTTGATGACTGTTTAAGTTTTGGTTTAAGTATTTTTTTTTTTTTTTTTGACGTCATGTCCTAAGACTTCATAATTATTAACCCTTCCTGTCTCAAATTATGCAAAACGATATTTGAGAAATAATTTTTCGATTTTTTCCATATAGGTACCTATATATTGTCCATCCTTAATACAAAAAGGTAATTTTACTAACCCTAGAACGACAAACCGGGGTAGATATCTACCCCAGGTAAATTTTAAACCACGTTTTTAACCCCAGAATCATACGTTGGTCTATGAGTCAAGTTAATCATACATCGGCGTCGTTTCGACGAATGGACTTTTTACGGGGAGTTTTAGAGTTTATTTGCAAAAAACATTTTTTTACGTAACAATACTATAAAAGCGAACAAAATATTTAAAAAAAATGGATTTGGAAAAATTTCTTAATATAAATATTTATTAATTTTGTTAATCTTTTTATCAAAGCATATTTTCACTATAAAAATTAAAAAATAAATAAATACATCAATTGTATCATAAAACATGTCTTTCAAATAATTAATTTATGAACTATTATGAGTCAGTGGACATGTGTGACTTTACAGAATGTGAAATTTCTCAGTCATAAATATTCCTACACATATGTAGTTATTTCCTCATTAGGCACATTTGTAAATTTTCTAAAATTTGTTAGTAATTTTTAGAATAAGATCTCAAAAAATAATAAAAATTAAAATATTTTCCACAAAATAAATTGTTAACCTTTTATTGAGTCCCTTGAAATGCATTCTTTAGTTTTCGATTCAATATATTAAAACGTCAGTATTATGTCGTCTCTATAAGTCAAACAGCTGTAATCATATTTCACATTATCATAATTATTGAATAAATTAATTATAACATCCATATCTTTAATAAATTTTAGAAAAATTAGGAAAACTTTTATATGTGGAGTACAAAATCTTTAAAAAAAATATAGGTTAATCATACATCGTCGTCCTTTTGAAGCACACTATTTCAGTATAAAAAAAAAAACGACAATAGCTATAAACAAAATTTATACGTTTTATGTGTTATAATAACCAATAAATTAGATAACAGAAGTTTTACAGCAAGCAGGCACCGACAAGTTGTAGTATTGGAAGAGGTAGAGAAGTTCGTTCGTCGTTTTGACGAGTACGTATGATTCCAGGATTAAGTTAGTCAGTGACATTATCGACTGGACACCTATACCATAATTTAGTTCAAGGTTCTAACAGTAGGGTGAGGTAGGGAAACCCTTCAGTTTCTTGTCTACTGTGACGGAGTGAAGACGAGAAGTTAGTGTGGGGTTGATATCTACCCCGGTTTGTAGTTTGCGTCAGTGTTTTGTGTAGGAAAGTTATTTTTATTTTTCTTGCTAAAATAATTTTGATTCACTTATGATAACCTAATTTTGCAATAAAACATTAGATATATAATTTTCGGTGATGATTTTCATATTTTAACCCTTTTAAACAAACCATAAGGAAAATTTTTTTTGTCTCAAAATGCTGGACTTTTTACTGCCACTGATAAAAGTACAATAGATAAGCTTACAAAAAAAGAAAAAGAAAAAAAATCAAAGATTCCAACATCAAAACAGTGAACCGTAGGAATTTACAAAAAATAAATTACACTAAACTATGTTGATAAAATTGAACATTATTTAGAATTATACCGAATTTCGGAAAATCTGTCACAGATGGCGGTACCTGTACCAGTGAACATATACATGTCACAGCATTTTGAGCCGCCATATTGCAGGACGAGTGAACTCGTCTTAATAATTTAAAGAGTTAAGTACCCATACACTGGGAATAGCAATAAAATGAGCGAGCTCCTTTTTTATTTTTTTATTTTATTTTTTGCTTGCTAATTGTATTTGACGAGCAAAAGAAAAAGCTCGTCTAACTTGTCAAAAATTGCTTGATCCCCTTCTTCATTCACAGTCAAAATGCCACCTTTTAAATTTGCCGCCGGGCAAATGCACGGATTATCCGCTCCTAGAGCGGACCCTGCTGATGTACCGGCGTATAATTACATAGTTTGCCGTGCATAAAATTAATTATATGAATTAATAATGTTAGTATACTGGGAAAATAATCTTGGTAACAGATAACAGAGAAAATACATGATTTTGGACGGAGAATCGCATTATAGTCCAAATACAAATAAAAAAGGTCCTATGGCTTTTCACGATAAAGTTAATATTTTCAGAGATAAGAATTTTTAAAGGTTCGAGATTTTTCGAACCTTTAAAAATTCATATCTCTGAAAATATTAACTTTATCGTGAAAAGCCATAGGACCTTTTTTATTTGTATTTCAATAAAGAATATAAAAAAAAAAATTTAAAAAGGCCGATACCTCCTGAACTATTATTACTTCTCTTACTAAATATCGATAAATACGGAGTCGCACGCACACACCATAATCATATACTTACAGCCCAAAATGAGTAATTTTCAAACGAGTACGCATAATTTTATCTCGTTATGTGTGACTGAAAATTTTCATATTATTTAATGTTATTTATTATCAGTGACATGTACCAGGGCTGTCCAATATTTGTGCATCCTGTATCTGTTTTAGTAGTGCGGTCTAATTTTATAGACAAGCTGCGTAGCTCAAGTAATGCGCTCTAGTGGCATTTTTGTCAAAACTGACGTTTGACTTTTAAAAATACTAATGTAAAAAGTTTATCAAAATGGATTTAAGAGGCGAAAATAATAATAAAAAATCCTCAATGACAATTAAAATGAATAATTTCAAGATTTTTATTTTACTGAAAACACTCTTTTTCAGTTTATATTACTTTAATTTACGGATGAGAATGAATTTCTTCAGTTTGATATTTTCATTAAGAAGGATTCTTTTCTACAGTAGCTATTTATTTACATTAAATCCTTTTAAAATCGTTTGATTGTAGCATGATAATTATAAATTTTAACTTTACTACTGTATTGTACTTTACGTAGAAATCCCATATTACATATATATTTAGCGAACTTCAATACTGTTTATTATTATAATTACTAAAAAATTGCGTACAAATTTTAAAATACGTACCATGAATGAATTAAATAATTACACAAATCTTTAATTTTTGTCAATAATAAAGAAATTTGTTTTATATTTTACATAAAATCAAAATAATTACAATACTGATATTTTTTAAAGTTTATCTGTCAAAAGGATTCTATTTAACTAAATTATTTAAAAATGAGTCGTAAATTTGACATTTGGGTATTGATTTAGAGTATAAAAAATTGATTTTAATGAACTGAAAACCAAAATAAACAATAATTGTCTTTTTATTCATTTAATATTTTTTAAAAATTTATATATACCTATATTTAATGTAATAGAGAACGTCAGGGCTGACTTATTTTCACGATAGGCGGCACAACAGTGGAATTTTAAAAGTACGCAGCTTGTCTATAATATACATAATTATTTAAACCGTCCATAGTCGCTAGATTTAGTGGACAAGTAGACTGTTTTTAATAACATACTAAAAAATTAAATATCCCTGTCGCAGCATCCTGCATAACATAGCGAATTTCCGTTTACAAAAATTAGTTTTTCTCGCAAAAATGTTTGAATAAGTGGAAATTTTGGCAAAAAACTAATTTTTTTCACGAATAGTGTCAAAAAAACCATGTTCCGGGCATCGGACGTGTTTGGTTAACGAACTCGTCCAACGGTTTGGGACTTCCAATATATTTACCAAATTTCGTAAAAATTAGACATTTCGTTCGAGAGTTATCGGTTTTTAGGCGCCTCAAAACAAATTTCTGCCATAGTCCCGGGCTCAAGTCGCGTCATGACAGTGGCTGTAATAGCTGAATTCCATTCCGGAAATTCGCTAAAATTATGAAAAATTTGCAATTTATACACCAAGGGACTAAAGTGTGAAGAGGGCTCGTAAAGACCCGAGGGCAACAATTCACACGAGACATAAGGAAAAAACACGTCATTACCACAGAATACAGAAGGTGCGTTTCTATCTCTATACTAGTGAGAACAGTGTCTTCAAAAGATAATGTGTGGATGATCCAGCTATGTTCTGTAGACACACAGAGTTTGTACGTATAATAATACGTACGTCGGTACGTATGTACACTGCTCTGCAAGTGGTGAACAACAATTACGCAACAATCATCAACAATTCATGTATACTAATTCATTGCTTCTGAACGAGTGAATATGTAGAAAGTTGTCAGAATTGCGCAGTACCAACTACACAATTTTGTTTTTACTTTCGTTCTGTATTCTATTTTTTACAATTCCCAAAAATTTAAATTATAAAAATTATGAAAAAAATTAGTTAAATAACATTTAGATTGTGTTAAATAATATTATATCACATATACTGTGGACGAATCAATCAAATTGGGCAATACAACTGTTTGTATTTAGGCATTGTAGTTAGAAACTGGTAGTCGCCATTAGATACATTTTGTGACGTCATTATAACCGAGACAAATAATTTAACTTATGTCAAAATTGTCAAAATATTTTGAATTTAAATTATTTAAGTACCTATTATGAATTGTAAAAGTTTATAAAATATTTAAAATGGTTAAATTTGCGGCAAATATAGGTATTAAAAAATAATAGGGTTAGTCCACATCAAATCAACCAATGCTCAAAACCATATGTCTTCATATCATTATAATATTTCTTTTATAAGGTAGTACTTGCTTTGAAGATAAGGAATGTAAATTTTTATTTTTTAATTATCATTATTCTTGTAGTTATAATAATTTTTAAATTCCAAAAACCGCAATTTTTAGGAGCGCTTTGAAATATTCAAACACATGTAGCTCAAGAACTATTTGCTCTAGAAAGCTGAAACTGGTGCCATTAATTTCAGAATTAAAAGGGCTTTAATTTGGCATATAACATGATAATGCAATTCAAATTTAACATTTCCTCAACAATCCAAAAAAACAAATTTTTATAAAAAATCCCAAAAAAAAAAAAAAAATAATAATTTATACCTAACCTCTTAGGTAAGTTGTATACAAAGTTTCATGATAGTATTCTAATGGTATTTTAAGAACATTGATGTTTAAAATAATCTTTCTATTGGTTGATTTGATATGGACTAACTCTATAGTAGAAAAAATTTGAAAATAATAAAAAAATTAAATTTTTTCCGTTTCAGTCTGATGGGATTATTTTATTTGTGCAAAATGGGTAAAAGCATGTGGAGAAAATGTCGTTTTTAACTTAGTTACAACAAAAATTTGCTCTGATCAATTTGAATGAAAGCGTTCTCCGTATGTTCGTCACTGATTGAATCCATATTTTCGGGAAAAATCTTTAAACTCCTATTTATCATCGTCGAATACTTATCATCAGTTTTGAAACCATCAAAATGACAATCCGCCTGTAACCTTTCAATCACATTTAGTTACTTATATCGAAAATACCGAAGATTTAACCTGTAGCCTTTCAATCGCGTTATTTTATAATATTCCATACTTGCTATTAATAAAATAAAACACTCTACTTTGCAAAAATACCACTTTTATTTTGTTACCTAAAATCTCTTATGACATGTTTCGGTTCAGTATAACCATTATCAAACAATTTTATTTACTTATTATTATTTATTTTTACAAAAAGCATCTTATTTTCTTCATTAAAAAACAGAAATAATATATTTTTCAATATTTAGGTATACCCCATTTCAAATACAATTCATCATGAGCCATCGTTAAAAAATTAAATAATTCTTATATTCGAAACAAACCAATCTTCTATTCTTTTCTAAAAACAAACTTCAAATTTAAAATTTACGTAAATGCAACAATGAAAGAAATAAAGTCAAGAAAACGGAAATTATTTAAATTCAAAGTGATGAAGCATGGTTAAATTTAACTGAAATGGATCATATCTATATATTTAAAAAAAAATTAAAACTAATGTTTTTATATAAATTATTTAAGGTACCATCACAGTGTGATTCTGCCAAAAAATAGTCAATTTTTACAATCTTTTTTTTCGGATGGAAATGATGGGGGAATGGGGATGAATTTTTTTTACGATTAATAGTTAACCACTATTTGACAATACAGAAATATTTTTTTTAATCATTTTCATTTATTTTTTATAATCATTATAATTTTTTGAAAAAAAAGGTCTTTAAAAAAGGGCGAAAATCGGTACCCATAATTGCGGCCGCAGTTTTCATCCGAAAAAAAAAAATCGAATAGATTATAAATCTGTAGGTAATGGGAGCTTTTTTTTTCTTTAAAAATTGAAAAAATGGCGGCGGTTTGAATAAAAATTACAAAATTTTTTATAGTTTTTCGTGTGGAAAAATAGGAAAATTTCAAAAGAAAAAAAAAGCTCCCATAGGTAGATAGCGGCTTACCTACAGATTTATAATCTATTCGATTTTTTTTTTTTCGGATGAAAACTGCGGCCGCAATCGTGGGTACCGATTTTCGCCCTTTTTTAAAGACATTTTTTTCAAAAAATTATAATAATTATAAAAAATAAATAAAAATGATTAAAAAAAATATTTCTGTATTGTCAAATAGTGGTACTTATTAATCGTAAAAAAAATTCATCCCCATTGCCCCATCCTATCCATCCGAAAAAAATTGTGAAAATTGACTATTTTTTGGCAGAATCACACTGTGATGGTACTTTAAACTATCCTTCAATTAATCCGTATAAATTTCACCGCGTTCAAAAATATCTAAATAGGCATTCCAAGACGGTATATTTACAAACGTTGCACTGTCGGGCTCTTCCAATTCCTTCGTCTTACTATTAACAACAATATCAAAATTTTTAACTAGCGCAACCATAGCAACTTTAATTTGAAGTAGACCAAAATTACGTCCTGAAACCGCAACAAAGTTTAATTACTCATTCTTTGAGAAAGAATCCTGCAACGTTTCAATTTACCTAAACAAATTCGTGGTCCATCACCGAACGGGAGAAACACTTCGACAGTACGTTTCTCATTATTTTCTTCGTCATAAAATCTTTCCGGCATAAATGAATCAGGATCTGGATAGTATTTTGGATCATGATTCAATAAATAGGTGGGAATAAAAATGTATGTTCCCTTTTCAACTGTTAGTTGTGGATAGCCTTTATAAGGTGGCGGTAATGTAAACGGTTCGGTACATTCCTTGGCGAACTGTAAGAATTGTGTGTTCTTTCGGAGTGATTCTACAATTATTTGACATATTTTTATTAATTCTGGTCGTAAGTGAGTTAATTATGCAGAAGCACGGCTCCACCTATTTTTGGCTCTAAAAGGGAAACTAATGATTCGATTTTAATGATTTTTTTTCAAAATGTTCGTTGCCACGGCGGATTAGTTAAAAAAAAATACTACAAATCGATACCGATAATGGAAATGCTCGGAAACTGTAATTAAATTGGAAAAAATTCAATTTTTTCTAGATTTTTTTTTTATTTTGTATGCATGTGTGTCAAAGTCGAAGTATATTGTCAAAACTAACTAAACTAACCTAACCTCACCACCTAGTTTTTATATTAAAGTCGAAATATATTGTAAAAACTAAATAAACTAACCTGACCTTAACTAACCTCACCATCTAGTTTTTATATCAAAGTCGAAATATATTGTAAAAACTAACTAAACTAACCTAACCTTAACTAACCTCACCACTTAGTGTTTATATCAAAGTCGAAATATATTGTAAAAACTAACTAAACTAACCTTACCTTAACTAACCTCACCACCTATTTTTTATACCAAAGTCGAAATATATTGTCAAAACTAACTAAACTAACCTAATCTTAACTAACTTCACCACCTAGTTTTTATATCATCTACTCTTATTTATTTTGATCAATTTTACCAGAATATGCAGTCAATTCATGGCGTTGAGATAATCGTAGTTTACAAAATTAAGTCAATTTTTCTAACTTCCATGCTTAATATTTCGAAAATGCAACGAGATATTGATTTTTTTTATTCTTGAAAAAGTATTTATTTTGGTCAGTTTTACTAGACTATGCACTCAGGCACACATATAAACGCACACACACTAAATGACGAAATAAAATTTGAAAAAATTGAATTTTGTTAAGTTTTAAAACAGTTTCCCAGCATTTCCATTACCGGTATCGATTTATAGTATTTTTTTAAATTAATCTGCCGTAGCGGCGAACATTTAAAAAAAAAAATCATTAAAATCGGATCATTAGTTTTTCTTTTAGAGCCAAAAATAGGTGGAGCCGTGCTTCTGCATAATTACCGTAAGTGATAACAGATAATTTCAGTATTACCATCTATACAACTATCTAAATAAGGCAGTTGTGACAGAGATTCGTATGTGAAGTCACCGGATACTTTTGCGTCGATTTCACGACGTAGCTTTTTGAATATTTCCGGTCTAGATGCAGTTTCGTACAGTAGAAATGATAGTACTTGTGCACTAGTATAAACGCCATCAATAAACAAAGTTACAAAATTTGCAATAATATCCAAGTCGCTAAAATCTTAAAGTAATCCAATTGATTAAACGATTTTTGGTTTGATGTAAAATTTAAAATGTAAAATTACGGACCTGTATCGGTGCATTTTTCCTGAACTTGTCTCAAATAGTCCAAATAATCGTTAGCTTGAACGTTATTACGTCTCCTATGATTTAAGACATCCAGTACCAAGTTTGACATGAATTTGCTGACATCCTTACCAAAGACCCTAGAAGAGAACATTATTCTTTTCATTACCCACAGCAAAACGAAGCAGGGGTTTGCATATGTGTTTGGGGTAAGAGGTGTGCTTGTGGGTTTGTGTGTCTGTTGGTAATTGTGGAATAGTGTTTAACCCGGTTTCATAAAAATGGATTCATTTGTTTTCAGGATAGTCCAGAATTTCCCGGATAAAAAAGATTTAAAACCTACCACGAAATAGCTGTAAACAGCCTCAAATAAAAATTACTGCACCCTCAAAACGATTTCTTTGTTCAATGGCTAAAAATTTCATTAATTTTTTTTTTTTTGGAAAAAGAAATCTGTATCTAAAAAAAATAAAAATAAAAATATTTTTTTGTTTTAAAGAGATATTTTCTACAAGTTTTCTTTTTTTTAGTCCTACAAATATCTCTGAATCAAGAAATAATTTTTTTGATTCAAAGAAAAACAATCAAGGAAATTTTTTATCATTAAAGAAAGAAATCGTTTTGAGAGTGCAGAGTTCCATATTCGAAATTTTATTAAAATTTACAATAAGCTAATTTTCATCTGTCTTGTGTGACATGTCTTACCGTGCATTTTAGAGCATTTTGGCAGTGGGTTTTTAAAATTTTTTATTGAAAATACCTTATGTTATTTCTTGCTTACTTTAGACGAAGAAAATGGTTAAGTTGAGGATCAGTCCAATTCAAAATTAACATGAGCCACGTTAGTACACTTTCATTTTTCTCAAGTACATTCCCGGCTGTATTTTTCAAATTTTTCGGATCATTTTCGAATGATCTTGCATCGATATTCAATCCACAAAGAGCAACACTTTCAGTTGTAAAAGAAAGTAGAAAATCCTTAGCCGATATTCCTTTTCGTAAATTTGGATTATCTTTTAAATACTGCACTAGTTTCTTGGATACTTCAACCATTTTGGGAAACATATGTTTCAACTAAAAACATCAAAAATTTTCACCATTCCATTTTGATTTAATGTTGGTTTGAAATTCTTACTTTTGCCGGTGAAAATGCTGGCGTCAATTGATTTCTAACCGTTTTCCATTTGTTACCTCTCAGCATAAATGGATTTTTTGCCGCCAAAGGATCGCTGGCTTCATTCATTAAATGAACATTGTCATGAAAATTTTGAAAATTTTTTACCAAAATACATTTGACAAGTTCTGGGTCACGTATAAACAAGAACGGGTGTCTAATAATGTGTATTCCAAAATATTTGTACCCACCAAATTCACTAAAACAGTCAATTGTTAACGTTTTAAATTAGTCGCCTAACTTTTCGCTGAAATTTTAACTTACTAGTAATATTTTTCCAATTGTTGCGTTAATGTTGTCCTTCCAAAAAATGCTTTGTTTACACATCCGAATGGAAATGTGGGTGTCACGTGTGGCACATTACGCTTCTTCCAATAATCATATTTCCAGGTTACAATTGTATGAATAAGTAATAAAATTAAAATAATAATCAACAATATATTTAACATCGTTTTATCACAATAATCACAATACTTAATATGTTGATTATAAACAAACAATTATTATATACTAATGTTATGAAATAACGAAATTTTTGAATTTAAATTTAAGCGGTTATCTTGTAAAGATAATTATATCATTTGGAAGTATACATCTTGGACTTCAGATGATAGTTAAAAGAATTTAATAAACTTTTTGGTACTTATTTAAGTTTTGATTTAGAGAATTTTTTTCGTTTATTAAGGTTCCGTAAGAACTATGTAGATAAACTATGTAACATAGGATTTTTAAATTTACAGTAACCCTAGATTTTGATCAAGCGCACATTAGGGCCGTAACTAGGTCTTCAGGAGCCCCGGGGCAGAAAGTACATTCGGGGCGCCTACGCCGCTCCGGGCAGAAACCAAAAATTAGACGCCCAGGCAAAAGCGGTGACTTTTAGCGAATTTCCAGAATGGAATTCAGCTATTACAGCCACTGTCATGACACGACTTGAAAACCCGGGACCATGGCAGAAATTTGTTTTGAGGTCCCTAGAAACCGAAAATAATATTCACCAAAATTTATATATATATATATATATATATATATATATATATATATATATATATATATATATATATATATATATATATATATATATATATATTATATATATTTTATATATATATATATTTTATATATATATATATATATATTTTATATATATATTTATATATATATATATATATATATATATATATATATATATATATATATATATATATATATATATGTCCGCACGATAACTCTTGAACGGAATGTCCTAGGTTTACGAAATTTGGTGAAAATGTTGGAAGTCCCAAACCGTTGGACAAGTTCGTTATCCAGACACGTCGGATGCCAGGAACATGGTGTTTGTTCTTGCAAAAAATTAGTTTTTTGCCAAAATTTCCACTTACTTAAAAATTTTTGCCAAATTTTTTTACATCATTTAAACGAGGAGAAAAAATTACATAAAAAAGGTCTTTAAACTATTATTTTTTGTCAACTAGTTTCCGAGAAAAATTAATTTTTATAAACGGGCATTCGCTATGTTATGCAGGATGCTGCGACAGGGGTATACCTATATGTATAATTATATGAACGAATGTGTTTGTGGTACAACAGGAAGATAGATTGTATATAAGCACGATATAAGTCATATACGTCATACATATGTATATGTTTGTATGTTACTTATATGCCGTTTTTTTGGGTTCCGAAGAAAGTTTTATTTTTTAGAGCTCCGAAATAAATCTCCCGAGACTATAATAGAAATTTGTTTTCGGGTCCCTAGAAACTGAAAATAATATTCACTAAAATTTATGTATTAAATTTATATTTAGTCCCACACCGTTGGACAAATTCGTTAGCCAGCCATGTCGGATGCGTAGAACATGGTTTTTTTGACCATTTTTCGTGAAAAAAATTAGTTTTTTGCCAAAATTTTCTCAAGTTAAAATTTTTTTCGACATTTATTTACACCATTAGAAAGAGGAGGAAAAATCACTTAAAAGGGTGAAAAATCACAGAAAAACGGATTTTTATAAACGAAAATTCGCTATGTTATGCAGGATGCTGCGACAGGGGTATTTTTTCTTTTGCTCGTTTGCTGCCCTAATTTTACAGAAATACCGCCCTTAAAATTTGCCAAGAAATAATTCTTGTATTCTCTTGGGGATGCCCTTCGACTGGGAGTCCCGGGGCAATGCCCCGGCTGCCTCAGCCTAGTTACGGCCCTGGCGCACATATATTACTAGTCGACGGGTGTCAAATAGTGGGTCATTTTGGTCCAAAAATTAAAGTCTTAGTTAATATATTGCGTGAGATATCATTTAAAAGGGATATATTATCTAAGGAATATAAAAATATATTTTTTCAATAATTTTTGGTCTAGTGGTCTTCTGATTTACTAGATTTTCTGAAGTTAAAATTTTGATTTTAATATGTTAGTAAATATTGAGTCAAAGAACATAGATTACCGAAAAACTATGGATTTTTTTGACCACGTAATAATTGTTGAAAGAAAGATATTTTAAATAACGAGTGGAAACATAGTAATAAACAACGTATTTACTACTGTCTCAGTATAATATGGGACATTTTTAGTATTTTTCAGTTGTTACAAACAAATTTTACGATCTCTGCTACATGAAATAGTGACAGAGCACCTTGGATACACCTTTGGCGGCTGAAGAGGACAACGTCGGTATCGAAAAACTGGTGACACACTACAACAAGTGCCTTGACACCTACGGTTACTATATCGAAAAATAGATTGAGGTGTTGCAATGCTGTAAATAAAGTTTTGTATCAATATCATTCGTTTTTATTTAGTTACACCGAAACGTTCTTTACTTTCTGGATGACCCTCGTATATTCAGTGGATAGCCGAAAGTCCAAGATGAGTTATTTCCGAATATGTGCATATAATTTTATTTCATTTAATATGGGTACATAATTGAAAAATTTCATGGAAGTACTTATTTGATATTATTATCATTGACAATTATCAGGGTTGTCGAATATTTTAATTTATTTAATTAATTAAAACATTTGCGCATTCGATATTAAAACATGTATGGAACAGTAAAATATGTACGAGCTGATTTTGGAAGAATTTTTGGGACGAGATATAGTGCGAGTCTTTAAAAACTTTCCACAAAAAAAAAAAAAAGTTAAAAGACGAGGAAAGATGTTTTAATATATTATAAACCTATACAATTATAAGTATTTTTATAAACCCTTATAGGTATATTAGTTTCATTTGCAATTTGAGACAATAAAAATACATACATTCAGTGTTTGTAGTGACCATCAATGATCTGCAATTATTTATCGGTCTGGTCAATAAAGGAATCTGATTATAATGATAATGACTGTGTAATTTTCATTTAGATACTTATTACTCGTAATAAAATAGTTTATATAATTTGTTTTTAGGTTGCTTTGGCTGACATAAAAAAAATTATTTTTGCCTTTTATTTTCCCGTCCACATTGGCGATGTAAAGAGTGTGCAAAATGTGCGATCACATTTAGCCTTTCACCTTTTGAGGCCTTGCACTGCTTTAAAAGCTAAAAAAACGGATGTTGAGTTCTTTCTTTTTTTTTGTTTGTTCGTCACCTATATTTTAGGGAGATATATTTGAAAAATTCAAAGTAGGAAAGCTCGCAAAAACGTGCCCTTAAATTAACGGGTACTTCCATATCACCTAGTGCTAGTGAAATTAAACCAGGTCCAACATAATTCTATTATGGTATGCCGCATTAAGAGGAGCAAATTTTTGAAACATTTTGGTCACTGGTTCTGAACTTATCGTATCACTTTTAACTTTTAGGCAAAATCGAAAAATTGAATTTTTTCGATTTTCTCCAGACCTTGTTTATAAAAATCGATGAAACTTAGATGAAAATTAAAAGTTTTTCACAAGTCATTTAATTTAAGTGAATTTTGATTTTTTGCCTCAAATCTTTCCTTTTAGAACTGAAAAATTTTTAGAATTTTCCAGCAAAGTAGAAGTGGTAACAACACTACAGTCGATTCTTTTTCAAAATGTTATCACAGTAAATTAGGATGACTTCAGTTATGAACCTTCATTGCTGGGGCAAGCAGGGGCGAAATTTCGAAAACTTTTATAAAATAAAATTTGTAAAAATTTCAATTTGCATTATTTATTGCTAAAATCACAAAAGAAATTTTGATTCTTGGTAACCTTCGAGCAGAATGGTCTTCTTCATGAACCCCCGTCCTTTTTGGCGGGTTTTAAAAAATAAAAATCGTTGTCAGTTCACTTTTAGCGGGTTTTAAAAAATAAAAATCGTTGTCAGTTCACTTTAAGCGGGTTTTAAAAAATAAAAATCGTTGTCAGTTCACTTTTAGCGGGTTTTAAAAAATAAAAATCGTTGTCAGTTCACTTTTAGCGGGTTTTAAAAAATAAAAATCGTTGTCAGTTCACTTTAAGCGGGTTTTAAAAAATAAAAAAAGTTGTCAGTTCGCTTTTTTATGGATAAAACTCTGCATTTTGATATAAATAAGCAGAATTACATAAATTCTTAAAAAATTTTATTACTTTTAGAAACAAACTAAAACCAAAAATTATATATCTTCGACACAACAAGTATGATGACAAAAACTCTTTGGAAAACAACAAAAAAACATAAATGTATACGATTCTTAACAAAATATTTTAACAATAATTATTCCGTATAAATTTCACCACGGTCATAAATATCCAAATATATATTCCCAGACGGTACATTTACAAATATTGGACTCTGGGGCTCCTTCACTTCTTTTGTTTTACTGTTAACAATTATATCAAAATTTTTAACCAACGCAACCGTAGCAGCTTTGATTTGAGCCGTACCAAAATTACGTCCTGAAATCATATATATGGCAAAATTTGATTTTGTACAAACTGTTCAAGTGTTTTTCAATTTACCTAAACATATCCGTGGGCCATCACCGAAAGGGAAAAACATTTCGACGGCACGTTTCTCATTCCGTTGATCGTTATAGAATCGTTCTGGCATAAACGAATCAGGATCTGGATAGTATTTCGGATCGTGATGCAACAAATAGCTTGGAATAAAAACGTATGTTCCCTTTTCAACTGTCAGTTGTGGGTAGCCTTTATAGGGTGGCGGTAACGTAAAGGGTTCGGTACATTCTCTCGCTTGAAACAAGATGGGAGTATTCTTTCTGAGCGATTCTACAATTATTAGATAAATTTTAATTGGTACTGGTTGTAAGCGCGATGAAACATATTTTAATACTACCATTAAAACAACTATCTAAATAGGGTAGTTGCGACAAAGACTCGTAAGTTAGATCATCTGTTATTTTCGTATCAATTTCGTGACGTAATTGTTTGAAAACTCTTGGATGGGATGCAACTTCATACAGCAAAAATGCTAGCATTAATGAACTCGTGTCAACGCCATCGATAAATAAAGTGGTAAAGTTTGCAATAATATCCAAATCACTAAAATCTTAATGTGGTTTATTTACTTTGGTTATGCGGTTTCACCTTTGAAAATATAAAATTACGTACCGATGTCTTTACACTTTTGTTGCACTTGCAACAAATAATCCAGATAATCGGTAGCTCGAACGTTATTACGCCTTCTATGATTTAAGACATCTTTTACCAAGGTTGAAATGAATTTGGTAACCTCCTTGCTTAAAAGTCTAGCGAAGAATAATGGATACGTATTATAATAGCACAACAAAGTGTTTTTGATGGACCAAAGCATCTGTACAGTCAACTCTTTTTTTACACGGTGTTTTTTACCCGATTTTGAAATAACAAGGTTCACCAATAATCAATGGCCTCACAAGACGAAAAGGGGGAGTCGGCAAGATAATTTTTACAAGGTCCCCTTCAATTTTCTTTTTGAAATGTCTGTCTTAAAAATTAGGCGACAATCAAAAAAAAAAAAAAAAAAAGAAAAGGAAACGAAAAACAATTACTAGCAAGGCCCCTTTAAGGGCCTTGGTTGTGAGCCCAAATCGCTCACGCTTAGGTACGCCACTGCTAATAAGGACAAATACAGTATTTTACACAAATTATTATTACAACTTATTCTAGCACGAATCGCAAAAAATCTTACACTATTTTTAAAAGTTGTCGAATATATCCCCAACCAGGACCGGCGAAGGGGTAGGGCAAGTGTGGCAATTGCCAGGGGACTCGAGTCTAAAACGAGGACCCGCAACCCCGATTAGAGGTCCGGAGAAAAGTGAGAAGCCGTTTCCTTTATGCTTTGTTTTTGTTTCTTTTTTTTTTTTTTGCTCATCAATATTAGTAGATAAGCTATGACAGAGCGACTCCACAGTAGAACCCCAATTATCCGGACTACTTTTTTGACCGTGTTAAGAACCGTGTAGTTTGGGGTCCTACTGTACCTAGTGTATGAATTGACCTTTGACCCGGCACGTACCGAGTACATGTATTTAAAATTTGTTGTTGACATTTGACCCCAACACTCGCTTATACTGTTAGCCTTGAAATTCCTAAGAGGTGAGTCAATACCAGCGACCAAATTAATTTATGTTAACCCATTATGCATCATCACAATTTACTTATAACAATTTCATTTTGTGTTAACCCATTACCCGCCAGCACTGACGTAGTTTTTGAATGCAAACCTAACGCATGCGCAGACTGAATTTAAGTACACGACGCATGCGCAGACTGAATTTTAGGTTACAATTTGATAGATGGGGTACGCTACCGCGTCAAAAATGTGAGATTACCCTAAGTCGGGGGGGTGGCCCCAAACTTTTGACACCGTACTGTACTTAAATTTTTGGTACACTGCCGTGTAAAAAGTGCGGGCCCCCCTAACTGAAAAAGGTATCCGATCACTTTTTGAAGCGCACTGTACTTATTTTTTTGTGTGTACATGCAAGCCTTAACCTTTAACCTCACTTAATTGAGTCATCTTGAACGAAAGGTACACTATCACGTCAAAAATTTGGGATTACCCTAACCCACGGGGTGGCCCCAAACTTTTGACACTGTACTGTACTTAAATTTTTGATACACTGCCATGTCAAAAGTGTGGACCCCCTGACCAAAAAGGTATCCGATCACTTTTTGAAGCGCACTATACTTATTTTTTGTGTGTACATGCAAGCCTTGGCCCCAACACGCGCTTGCCTTAATTACGTCATCTTAAACGAAAGGTACACTATCACGTCAAAAATGTGGGATTACCCTAATCCAAGGGGTGACCCCAAACTTTTGACACCGTACTGTACTTAAATTTTTGGTACACTGCCGTGTCAAAAGTGCGAACCCCCCTGGCCAAAAAGGTGTCCGATCACTTGTTGAAGCGCACTGTACGTGCAAACCTTAACCCCAACACGCGCTTGCCTTAATTGCGTCATTTTAAACGAACTACCAAGTCAAAAATGTGGGAAATGTCCTAACCCAAGGGGTGGCCGCTAAATTTTGCGGGGCACTGTACCAAGCGCTAGATTTTAAAACCAGACTCCGGGGTCCAGATTTCTGACCGCTACTGTACTGCCGGAAATCGAGTGTTAACTGTACCTTATGGGGATTTTTGGTATATTTAACCTTGGAAAATTCCAGGAATTTTTATCAGTTTTAAAATAAACAAACAACTAATAATTAAATGTTTATTTTAGCTGAATTATGATCATATGACTCATATATGGAGTTTTTTTGGTATAAGAAAGATGACGTCATGGAATATTAATGAGTTAAAAAATTGTTTAGTAAAAAATATCACCCATTGTAGGCCTCAAACAAGAAATTATTTTTATCAGTTTTAATACTTTAACATTTAACCTACAGTGACCAATTTTTTAGTTAACTAACAAAAGTTCTTGAAATTTTAACAAGTTACAAAAAATATTACTTCTTATGGTGCACAACACTTTTGAATTTGACTGTAGCACAAAACTGTTTCTATATCAAACGAAAATTATCTGAAATAATTCAGTATGTACATATGTATAGACTCTGTATATTAAAAATATTTTATGTATACACTCTGTATATTGAGAATAAGAAAGAAAATTTGTATATAATTTTAATTTTTATGAATACTAGTAAACGAATTGTATAGCCATTTATGAATAAGTATTAAATCTAATTATAAAATAATTTATAAATATTGCAAAAAATTTGTTTAATCAGCAAAATCAATGTATATCATTTTAATACTGATACATATTTATATTAGGGTATAATAGTATTGTATTTAACATTTTTAAACAGAATAAAAGTTCAATTTTTGGTTTTAAATTACTATAAACACGTCGCTTAATATAAAAATGATAACAGCATTGAGTTTTACTAAATTTTTAAGTCTGTAAAATCAAAATTTTTATAGACTAGAACATTTTGAATTTGATACTTTATCAATCATTAACATATATATAATATCATGTATATATAACTGGTGTATATTTAGTATTTTTAATAAATATTTTAGTATACAGGGTGTATCATGAAATATGCTTTTCAATTAGAATAATAAATTTCATAAGATTTTTGTTAATACTCTTATTGGTTAACGAAAGAAACTTTTTGCTGTAAAAAAAATAGGGGAATTCAGGGTAATAATTAAATAAAACGCACATATTTTTCTTTTTTTTAAAATTTTATTTATAGAATATGTATACAAAAAAATTAAATCGCTTAAATCTATATATTACTAAAAATCTATTTATTTTCCATATAAAATTTTTTTAAAAGAATACAGTTTTCTAATGAGCAAATTTTATCTGAATGGATCATACAGCGTCTTGAATAATATTCATCTCGCAGATTGGAAATCTTCGGTACATCAAATATTTCCTCCAAATTCAAAATCCACGGCTGGTTTTCGGTACCATCAAACAAATTTGAAATCCATTTCTTCTTTTCACCGCCCTTGAAACTTCTTTAATATAGGTTTCAATATGGAATGAAGTTTTTTGTACGGAATAAATCCATATGACCAAGGTATCCCATGCCAATTTCGGCAAAGCCAATGTGCAGCAACCCGTTCATATTTCTTCGGCAACTCGTTGAAATCAAACGGTGCGTCGAATATAAGATGTAATATTTCATCCGAATTTTCCGCAACGATACCAACTTCTTTAAAATAAAATTGGTTGTTAGCTCCTTGATAGCCTTGTATGTCAAGAAACGCCATTTTTTATCGCCGCTGTAGAACTGAATTTACTCACACAATCCACAACTTTATATAAAATAATTAAAATTGGTGAGGATAGTTAATTTGTGGGATGTATCCGAAAAAGGATACTAATAGCTATTGCTAGTTGACCATCAAATTACAAACTGTTAATAATATTTAGCACATTGGTGCATACCATGTTCTTTTCACTTTAAGACCTAGTGATTTAAGGAATGCTAAATTTTCGGGTGAAATGTGTTGTCGCTTAAAAGTTTTACGTTTAATGATCTTAGGTTTCGAAAGTCCTTTGCTAGGTTGTTTAGCGTTGGACTGCTCTGAATTGTAAATTATCATGGTTCGAAATGCAATTGTTTTACCACGAAATTGTTTTTTCAGCGAAAGTGATGTTAACTCTTTGACAACCACCGGTAAATTGACAATATTTTGTGTAAGTTTAACTAATTTATACCCTTTAACCATGATAATGTGTGTGAGCCCTTTAACCATGATAAGGTGTATGAGCTCTTTAACCATGATAAGGTGTATGAGTCACTCCGGGGGCAAAATAAGTCACTCCGGGGGCAAACTGAGTCACTCCGGGAGCAAAATGAGTCACTCCGGGAGTAAAATGAGTCATTCCGGGAGCAAAATGAGTCACTCCGGGAGCAAAATGAGTCACTCCGGGAACAAAATTAGTCACTCCGGGAGCAAGATGAGTAACTCCGGGAGCCAAATGAGTCACTCCGGGGGCAAAATGAGTCACTCCGGGAGCAAAATGAGTCACTCCGGGAGCGAAATGAGTCACTCCGGCTGCATGTGAGTTACTCGTTGGAGTCAAATGAGTCGCTCCGGGAGAAAATGAGTCACTCCGGGAGCAAAATGAGTCACTCCGGTAGCAAAATGAGTCACTCCGGGAGCAAAATGAGTCACTCCGGGAGCAAAATGAGTCACTCCGGGAGCAATATGAGTCACTCCGGGAGCAAAATGAGTCACTCCGGAGCAAAATGAGTCACTCCGGGAGCGAAATGAGTCACTCCGGGAGCAAAATGAGTCACTCCGGGAGCAAAATGAGTCACTCCGGGAGCAAAATGAGTCACTACGGGAGCAAAATGAGTCACTCCGGGAGCATGTGAGTCACTCGTTGGAGTCAAATGAGTAGCCCG
Organism: Brachynemurus nebulosus; assembly: GCA_035578155.1. NCBI lineage: Eukaryota > Metazoa > Arthropoda > Insecta > Neuroptera > Myrmeleontidae > Brachynemurus > Brachynemurus nebulosus. Next base: position 17,203,215 of record JAPWDM010000012.1, on the reverse strand, counting down.
GTGAAGCAAATGAGCTAAGTATATATAAGTAGAGAAGCAATAAATCTTTGAACAGTTATTCATTTACTAGCGAACGCTTCAGACCTCCCGCTGAACGATGTATAATTGTGATTTTTGTGGTAAAGCATTTACGCGAAAGTCTAATCTTTCTAGACACTTAAATGCTCAACATAATTCGTTAAACAATATTAATGATGGTACGATTGGAAAGAATGATAACTCACCAAGCAAATTCATATCATATGATGCTAATAATAATAATAAAACACCTGCTGATATCTCTATATCTAGATTTGATGATAATGATGATGAAAATACATCTCAACTACAGCATGATATTGATTACTCTGAAGCAATCTTGAATCCGTTTGACCAAAAAAGGATAGATGCTGCAACTGAAGCCATTCAAACCAAATTTAACTCTTTGAAAAGAGGAGAAAACCGTCATCAATCTGAAAACGAGAAAGATAGTTGGTCTAATGAAAGTAAGCAAGTAAATCACTTAACAGCAATTAATAACAATTGCAATGAAACAACCTCCTCTTCACAACTAACTAAACTTTTAGGAACTGCTTTAGATATTATAATGTTAAAAGAGGTTCGAAACGTTGACTCGGAAAATGAAGCGAAAATTGTCAATCAGGTTAAACCAATAAGCTTAAAACGTCATATAGCTTCAAATGAAAATGTCGAAAACGGGGCCTTAGCTAAGCATTTTAAGCAAGACAACTTGAGAGAGTGTAGAAATGTTAACATACAATCGAAAAAAATAAAATACTGGCATAATCCTAATACTTTAATAGATGAATTACAACGTTTATACGAGACTTCAGAGACTGGTGAAAAAATACTCAATATTATTCGAAGTTTAGAGGAAAATAAAAATATGTTGTTGTTTAACGTTTACGATCGAGAAGATTTAATCAAAGAGTTAAATGCTTTAAAAGAAACTACTGTTGGTCGAGAAATATTCTCTATACTTCGCGAACTTCAAAAGGCTGATGTTATTGAACCACTAGGTGATTATCTGGATGAAACTGATAAAGAAGATGCTAGCGATTATGATGATGATGATGATGATTAATTGATTATCCACACTAAGAATTTACTGAATTTTGAAGAACACCACCGTATAAGAAGCAGTAGTTATCCCTCATTGAAGTGTATATTTTATTTTTATATTTTTTAACCCTGTAAGATAAAAAGGTTTTTTTTTTTCAAATAAATAACACATATATGTAAATAATTATTGTTCTTTATTTTTAAAAAATAAGTATGAATACAAAATATTTTCACAATAAATGTATATGTAATATTTTTTACAACAAATGTATATGAAATATTTTTTACAATAAATAAATATTAAAAATTGTATGATTTGTTTATATATTCAATAACACCCGAACGTAACTGTTTCATGTTTTCAGGTAACTGATCCCATACTTGACAAATTCGTTGTGCATATTCGGGTATCATATATGCATACAGATGTTGCACCCAAATATCATATTTCAATAGTTGTTTTGTTAAGTATAATAACATATCGAAATTTCTGACTTTTGTATACAAATAAGGATGAGTCAGAAATATGTCTTCAACGTGTGAAATCCGTGTTGCAGATGTCAATGGTTCACCAACGGGCGGTTGAAAGTTTTCCTCCATTTTCACGCCATTCTTGCACATTTCACAGCGAATTTTCAAACCAGGTGGTCCATCAATATGATCTTGTGGCCAGGGTCGATTATAATATTCAAAACATGGTTCACATTCTTGAAACATGGCTTGATAATCGGCTGGTAACCAAATCCAGGCGCGTTGTATGATTTTCGCACCATAACTTTTCAGCACATTCAAACTGATTCACTTGTAGATTTAAAGAAATGTTTCCAAAGTCAGTTCGTTCAGCAGCATTGGTTCACGTTCGAAAAATTCACCAATTGAAACATCCATTTTATCCCACTCCATTGATTCCGGTTCAGACAATTTCACATATATACTTAGCTCATTTGCTTCACCGGGCTACTCATTTGACTCCAACGAGTGACTCACATGCTCCCGGAGTGACTCATTTTGCTCCCGTAGTGACTCATTTTGCTCCCGGAGTGACTCATTTTGCTCCCGGAGTGACTCATTTTGCTCCCGGAGTGACTCATTTCGCTCCCGGAGTGACTCATTTTGCTCCGGAGTGACTCATTTTGCTCCCGGAGTGACTCATATTGCTCCCGGAGTGACTCATTTTGCTCCCGGAGTGACTCATTTTGCTCCCGGAGTGACTCATTTTGCTACCGGAGTGACTCATTTTGCTCCCGGAGTGACTCATTTTCTCCCGGAGCGACTCATTTGACTCCAACGAGTAACTCACATGCAGCCGGAGTGACTCATTTCGCTCCCGGAGTGACTCATTTTGCTCCCGGAGTGACTCATTTTGCCCCCGGAGTGACTCATTTGGCTCCCGGAGTTACTCATCTTGCTCCCGGAGTGACTAATTTTGTTCCCGGAGTGACTCATTTTGCTCCCGGAGTGACTCATTTTGCTCCCGGAATGACTCATTTTACTCCCGGAGTGACTCATTTTGCTCCCGGAGTGACTCAGTTTGCCCCCGGAGTGACTTATTTTGCCCCCGGAGTGACTCATACACCTTATCATGGTTAAAGAGCTCATACACCTTATCATGGTTAAAGGGCTCACACACATTATCATGGTTAAAGGGTATAAATTAGTTAAACTTACACAAAATATTGTCAATTTACCGGTGGTTGTCAAAGAGTTAACATCACTTTCGCTGAAAAAACAATTTCGTGGTAAAACAATTGCATTTCGAACCATGATAATTTACAATTCAGAGCAGTCCAACGCTAAACAACCTAGCAAAGGACTTTCGAAACCTAAGATCATTAAACGTAAAACTTTTAAGCGACAACACATTTCACCCGAAAATTTAGCATTCCTTAAATCACTAGGTCTTAAAGTGAAAAGAACATGGTATGCACCAATGTGCTAAATATTATTAACAGTTTGTAATTTGATGGTCAACTAGCAATAGCTATTAGTATCCTTTTTCGGATACATCCCACAAATTAACTATCCTCACCAATTTTAATTATTTTATATAAAGTTGTGGATTGTGTGAGTAAATTCAGTTCTACAGCGGCGATAAAAAATGGCGTTTCTTGACATACAAGGCTATCAAGGAGCTAACAACCAATTTTATTTTAAAGAAGTTGGTATCGTTGCGGAAAATTCGGATGAAATATTACATCTTATATTCGACGCACCGTTTGATTTCAACGAGTTGCCGAAGAAATATGAACGGGTTGCTGCACATTGGCTTTGCCGAAATTGGCATGGGATACCTTGGTCATATGGATTTATTCCGTACAAAAAACTTCATTCCATATTGAAACCTATATTAAAGAAGTTTCAAGGGCGGTGAAAAGAAGAAATGGATTTCAAATTTGTTTGATGGTACCGAAAACCAGCCGTGGATTTTGAATTTGGAGGAAATATTTGATGTACCGAAGATTTCCAATCTGCGAGATGAATATTATTCAAGACGCTGTATGATCCATTCAGATAAAATTTGCTCATTAGAAAACTGTATTCTTTTAAAAAAATTTTATATGGAAAATAAATAGATTTTTAGTAATATATAGATTTAAGCGATTTAATTTTTTTGTATACATATTCTATAAATAAAATTTTAAAAAAAAGAAAAATATGTGCGTTTTATTTAATTATTACCCTGAATTCCCCTATTTTTTTTACAGCAAAAAGTTTCTTTCGTTAACCAATAAGAGTATTAACAAAAATCTTATGAAATTTATTATTCTAATTGAAAAGCATATTTCATGATACACCCTGTATACTAAAATATTTATTAAAAATACTAAATATACACCAGTTATATATACATGATATTATATATATGTTAATGATTGATAAAGTATCAAATTCAAAATGTTCTAGTCTATAAAAATTTTGATTTTACAGACTTAAAAATTTAGTAAAACTCAATGCTGTTATCATTTTTATATTAAGCGACGTGTTTATAGTAATTTAAAACCAAAAATTGAACTTTTATTCTGTTTAAAAATGTTAAATACAATACTATTATACCCTAATATAAATATGTATCAGTATTAAAATGATATACATTGATTTTGCTGATTAAACAAATTTTTTGCAATATTTATAAATTATTTTATAATTAGATTTAATACTTATTCATAAATGGCTATACAATTCGTTTACTAGTATTCATAAAAATTAAAATTATATACAAATTTTCTTTCTTATTCTCAATATACAGAGTGTATACATAAAATATTTTTAATATACAGAGTCTATACATATGTACATACTGAATTATTTCAGATAATTTTCGTTTGATATAGAAACAGTTTTGTGCTACAGTCAAATTCAAAAGTGTTGTGCACCATAAGAAGTAATATTTTTTGTAACTTGTTAAAATTTCAAGAACTTTTGTTAGTTAACTAAAAAATTGGTCACTGTAGGTTAAATGTTAAAGTATTAAAACTGATAAAAATAATTTCTTGTTTGAGGCCTACAATGGGTGATATTTTTTACTAAACAATTTTTTAACTCATTAATATTCCATGACGTCATCTTTCTTATACCAAAAAAACTCCATATATGAGTCATATGATCATAATTCAGCTAAAATAAACATTTAATTATTAGTTGTTTGTTTATTTTAAAACTGATAAAAATTCCTGGAATTTTCCAAGGTTAAATATACCAAAAATCCCCATAAGGTACAGTTAACACTCGATTTCCGGCAGTACAGTAGCGGTCAGAAATCTGGACCCCGGAGTCTGGTTTTAAAATCTAGCGCTTGGTACAGTGCCCCGCAAAATTTAGCGGCCACCCCTTGGGTTAGGACATTTCCCACATTTTTGACTTGGTAGTTCGTTTAAAATGACGCAATTAAGGCAAGCGCGTGTTGGGGTTAAGGTTTGCACGTACAGTGCGCTTCAACAAGTGATCGGACACCTTTTTGGCCAGGGGGGTTCGCACTTTTGACACGGCAGTGTACCAAAAATTTAAGTACAGTACGGTGTCAAAAGTTTGGGGTCACCCCTTGGATTAGGGTAATCCCACATTTTTGACGTGATAGTGTACCTTTCGTTTAAGATGACGTAATTAAGGCAAGCGCGTGTTGGGGCCAAGGCTTGCATGTACACACAAAAAATAAGTATAGTGCGCTTCAAAAAGTGATCGGATACCTTTTTGGTCAGGGGGTCCACACTTTTGACATGGCAGTGTATCAAAAATTTAAGTACAGTACAGTGTCAAAAGTTTGGGGCCACCCCGTGGGTTAGGGTAATCCCAAATTTTTGACGTGATAGTGTACCTTTCGTTCAAGATGACTCAATTAAGTGAGGTTAAAGGTTAAGGCTTGCATGTACACACAAAAAAATAAGTACAGTGCGCTTCAAAAAGTGATCGGATACCTTTTTCAGTTAGGGGGGCCCGCACTTTTTACACGGCAGTGTACCAAAAATTTAAGTACAGTACGGTGTCAAAAGTTTGGGGCCACCCCCCCGACTTAGGGTAATCTCACATTTTTGACGCGGTAGCGTACCCCATCTATCAAATTGTAACCTAAAATTCAGTCTGCGCATGCGTCGTGTACTTAAATTCAGTCTGCGCATGCGTTAGGTTTGCATTCAAAAACTACGTCAGTGCTGGCGGGTAATGGGTTAACACAAAATGAAATTGTTATAAGTAAATTGTGATGATGCATAATGGGTTAACATAAATTAATTTGGTCGCTGGTATTGACTCACCTCTTAGGAATTTCAAGGCTAACAGTATAAGCGAGTGTTGGGGTCAAATGTCAACAACAAATTTTAAATACATGTACTCGGTACGTGCCGGGTCAAAGGTCAATTCATACACTAGGTACAGTAGGACCCCAAACTACACGGTTCTTAACACGGTCAAAAAAGTAGTCCGGATAATTGGGGTTCTACTGTGGAGTCGCTCTGTCATAGCTTATCTACTAATATTATTTTTGGAGAAACAAATTTTCTCTCGCCGGCCCTGTCCCCAACCATATGTTGCATTTATTTTTTACAAGATTATTTTTTTCTTGCACAGTGTGCTAAGGACACGGCATCTACCGAGTGAAAAAAGAGCTGGCTATGAGTGAAAATGGACTTGCTTACTTCAAACGAAGAAAGTTGTTAAGGTGAGGATCAGCCCAAATTAAAATAAACAAAAGAAACGTTCGAAAATTTTCATTTTGCTGAAACAAATTCCCGGCAATGTTTTTCAAATTTTTTGGATCATTTTCAAACGATCTTGCATCAATATTCAATCCACACAACGCGACATTTTCAGTAGCAAAATACAATCCAAGTTCTTTAGCCGATACTCCTTTTCGTAAATTTGGATTATCTTTTAAATACTTCACTAATTTTTTGGATACGCTAACCATATTTGGAAACATGGTTTTGATCTAAAAAAAAAAAAAAAAAGACACTTAACATAACTAAAATTGCTGGAATTCACTGACAATTTCTTACTTTAGCAGGCGAGAAAGCTGGTGTCAGTTGATTTCGCACTACTTTCCATTTGTCACCTTTCAGTATAAATGGATTATTTGCGGCCAAAGGATCACTAGTACCATTTATGCGATGAACATTGTCTCGAAAATTTTGAAAATTTTTGATCAAAACACATTTTACTAGTTCTGGATCGCGAATGAATAAATACGGATGCCGAAACACATATATTCCAAAATATCTGTATTCACTGTATTCACTGAAACAATCGATTTCAAAACAGTTTAAATTAACGTAACGGTTATCTAGGACATAAAAGAAATTTTACTTGTAGTATTTTTTCAATTGTTGCGTGAATGTTGTTCGTCCAAGAAACGTTTTGTTGAAGCATCCGAATGGAAATGTGGGTTTCACGTAGGGTACATTGCGTTTTCGCCAATAATCGTATTTCCAAGTTGCAATTATAAATATAATTAATAAAATTAAAATAATAATTAACAGTATGTCTAACAACATTGTTTAAATGTGAAAGGCTTTATGTAAATTATAGTTGTATCATACAAATATGTGTTTATATAACATGTAAATAATGAACTTACTTAATTTAAGTGATGACGTCACTTTTAAATTTATTTAGAGTGTAGTTGTTTTTTATATACCGAGCTGGAAAGTACACATCTTGGATTTGTTAATTGTAACTGTATGTAAAACCTTGTTCAAACTGGAGCGGTAAGTTATATTACGCATAAGGCTAGTCGTCCTTTGGATGCGGAAACGTGCGATATTTAATACGGACGAATACGCACGTTTGTCGTTCGTCCGAAATGATATGTCTACTGTCCGTCCACTAGCCCAATGTTCGTCAGTATTTTTCTTTTTAATTTTCTTTTTCTCAAGCTATAGATGCTATAAAAATACGTAAAAAACAATTTATGGCACGTAATATGCAAAGGTACACAGTTATAATTGTAATTTACCTTCAGTTTCATTTCAATAAAAATAAAAATCTCATGGAACGAACTTCTTCGCGCGACAAAATCTAAACAAAATTGGATCTGTTCGCACGTCGCAATTATACGCACGGAAGCTGTATATAGCTGTTTGGATCGTTCGTCCGTTTTCATGTGTATTCATCCGTATTAAATATCGCACGTTTCCGCATCCAAAGGACGACCAGCCTAAGTAGAACAGAAAAACACAGTAGCATGGTATTACTGCTACATTATACAGGATGTTTCTAATAAAATTGGCAGTTTCGGTTAGATTAAATGATTTATGCAGAAGCCCTAGACGCGTTGAATAATATTTCTAAATTTCTAAAGTTTCACGTAGTTTAGGAGCTACAGTCAAGAAATACACAATTCTAAATTTTTTTTCCGGCAGTAAAACCTTACTCGAATCACTTTTTGAGTCTGACTCAGATTTTTTTTTTACGAATATGAAGGGGCTTATGTGTAAAGAACGACAGCTTACTACACTTTTTTATTATTTTATTTTTTATATTGTATATTATATTAAAAACTACAATTTTTTTGGTCTAATAACAGAATGTTGACATTAGTATTTAATAATAATTTTACTGTATTGTAGGTATTCGTACTTTCGTATCAAATTTATATTATTTATTGTGAATTTCATGTTAGTCGTAGATAAAGTAAAGTATGTAACTCAGTTGTAAAGCATATTACACACTCGCATAATTACACAGTCGCCACTGGCCGGCTTTTGTGTGACTTTTTCGCTCGTATGTACAATTTATACAACCTCAGTCACGTAATATACTATTTTGTAACTGTGTAAAATTCAAGATGTGATATTACCGAATGGGTGCGCGTAATTTACCTCGTTATGAATGAGTGAAAAATTACACTGATTGATTTTAATATCATTATTATTGACAATAACCATGATATGACTGTCAAATATTTTTATTTATTTAAAACATTTACATATTCGATTTTAGAATATATACGAAATGAATAAATTTCTGTTAGTCCATTTTGAAAGAATTTTGTGCAAGGTATTGTGAGAAAGATTATTATAGAAAGAAGTTCTCTGCGCACAATATAGTCAAAAGTAAAGAAATGTTTAAATTAAAATGTTTTCCTTGCGTATATGAATTCCCTTTCATTGAAAATCATCATGGTACTTACTATTCACAGTGCTTGCAATCATCACCAATAATCATACCAATATTTACAGTGCTTGCAATTAGCACCAGTAATTTTTTTTTATGGAGAGGGTCAATAAAAATGACCTTAATCCATTTATAAAATGTATTTATGAAATAACGAGATTTTTGAATTTAAATTAAAGCGGTGACCTCGTAAAGATAATATATAAATATTATTTGGAAGTATACATCCTGGACTTAAGATGATGGTTAAAGAAGTTAATAAATTTTTTCTATTATTAAGGTTCCGTATCTTAAAAAGAAACACGAAATCCTTATTAGATCACTCTCGTGTACGTCTGTTCATCTGTCACAGAGGATTTTCTCGAAAAACCATGTAACATAGGAATTTGAAATTTACTTTAAAATGTTAGCTTGTGATACACACATATTATATAGTCGACGGGTGTCAAATAGTGGGTCATTTTGGTCCAAAAATTAAAGTCTTAGTTAATATATTATTGTGTGAGATCTTATTCTTATTATAAAGGACTACGTCTAAAGCTTCTAAAAATATTTTTTTTACATAATTTAATGGACTAAAGGTCTTCTGATCTACTAAGTTTTCTGAAGCTAAAATTTTGATTTTAATGTGGTTAATAGATATTGAGTCATAGATTGCCGAAAAACTACCGGCTTTTTTGACAACTGTGACCATCAGACCATTGGTTGTTGTAGATAGGCAACATGCTTAACACATATGTGTCGACACTTGTCTAACTCATTTAGTAATGTCACTAGATGATTGTCAGCGGCACCTAGTGTCTTTTAATAGAATTACTACCATCACTAGTAGCACAGAATTTTCAGAAACAAACTTCGTATCTCTATACTAGCTTTCGCAATGTGGACAATAGCTTACGTCACAAATGACCTAATTTCTGTCCTACTCCAAACGCACAACATGTTACAACATAAATCTCGTATCAATGTATGCGTGATGTACGCGTGTGTTTGTATCAACGTCACACTCTGTTTGTTGAAAGAGGGGACTAGACTGCATATGTATGATAGTGTTTCGGTACCTGCATATTACTATATATGTATTCGCTTATTGTTGAAACTGGTTGATAACAATCGATCTGAACACGGCTATAGTTGTTGTGTGACTGACACACTTAAACGGTATCGAAGCACTCACTGGCACAACTGCTATCCACAATTTTTTACACACACGCTTAGGGCTTGACGAGCCACCACTACGACGTACGGCGATGGCTTAAGTTAATAGCATCGTCCTACCAGTGGAGTGGGGTGAAACAGGAGTGGGTTATTAATACATGCAAAGTAGATTAAGATAGGTACACTACATTTGAGTCCAAAATAAGTTTTTTTTTGCGCAGTTCGCCATCTACGTCATAATACGTCACATATTTGAATTTTTAGGAAAAGACATTACAATTATTTATTATTATATTTATACTGCGTGAGTTTTTTGAGAGTTACCATTTTTATTACAGCCAAACCGTTGATGAGAACTAAGAGCTATAAAGATCCTGACAATAGCAATCGGTTGTCCCCGTCGATATCTGCAACTCTCAACGGTTTGCCTGTAGTAAAAATGGCAACTCTCAAAAAACTCAAGCTGTATATATATATATATATATATATATATATATATATATATATATATATATATATATATATATATATATCATCGCCATCAAGATCTGCGCGTCGGCATACCTATCTTAATCTACTTTGAATACATGTTGCTGAATTAATTGGGGTTTAAATATGAGCTGAGTAGGAAGTGCTCAAGTTCATCAATAGTTGCACGTCTTGATTCAACTTCATTATTTATTTCATTTTTATTTTGTTAATAATGTAATATATTTAGTGCAACAGATTTTAATAAATTTGTCATTTGTTCTACCGTTAATATGTTACTGTTGTTTTATTTAATATTTACCCACGTAAATTCTTTGGATTAGAAATACAGGGAAAAAACAACAAATAATGGTCGATTGTTGTGGCAGTGCGAATAAGTTTGACTTTAAGTTTGGCCGAGTAAAAACTGCTCGCAATCGCAACCGTTCTACAACGTAATAATTGCTGAAAAAAGATATTTTAGACTAGCCGCGCACTAGCAATTTTTTTATCACGTCTAAAAGCAACTTTTAAATCACCGAGTATAAAACATATTGTTCTGTACTGAATAGAGCGCACTTTGAGCGCACTGGTGATTTTTAAATTGAGGTAACTAAAAAATTAACCCTTTGCACTTATAAGACATGTACAGCATGACAAGGTGATTTGTCCATTAACTCTACCATAATTAAAGGTGTTTTGTCTGTTGGATCATAAGACATGTACCACATGACACACTGAATGTTCAACTGTAATGACTGCGCATACTTCACATTACATGAATATCTTATTTAATAACTGCAAACACATTTATTTATTAGAAAAATTTCGCCGCCCTGTTTTCAAAATGTTCCGCCCCTAAAAACTGGCCGCCCTTATGCCATGGCCTAGGGTGGCGTATTGGCTAATCTGGCCCTGCCCTGTGTTTGGGGTAACTTTACGCCACTAAGTAAATCATGTGACTATCTATCAATCTAAATATTATTGATGATATAGTTTTACCTGTGAAAATACTAGAAGAGATGTTGAACTAGATATTTTATTTAAAAAATAAAGTAATTTTGATTGATAATAAAATAAATAGTATGTTATACACCAAGGGACTAAAGTGTGAGTTTTAATCTCGAGTGTGAAGTTTGTTGCCAGGCCCGAGGGCAACAAATCACACGAGGGGTGAAAAAAAAAAAACACTTTAGTTCTGTGGTGTATATACCATGTGAGTTTTTGGAGAGTTGCCATTTTTATTGCAGCCAAATTTGTATGATAGAAATGGTACTGGAAAAGGTTCTTTTCTTGGATGTAACAGAAATGTAACCAACCAGAACACTATCGGCTGAAGTAGCTTCAAGTACACATGCATATTTTTACCGCCTAACTGGAAAATTAAAGAAAAAATAAAAATTAAGCTTGGGTAAAAAAATTTTTTTTGCTCGTTTATGTTGTTAATTAATGCATTAGATCAGTTTTATCGAAAAATTAATATATAATCTCATTTAAAAATTTGTAAGTTTGTATCATAGCTCGAAAACCCTAAGAGCTACAAAACTCCTGACTATAGCAATCAGTTGCCCCCGTCGATATCTACAACTCTTATTTGAACAATTTTCCTATTAAATCAACGGTTTAGCTGTAATTTAAATTGGAACTCTCAAAAAACTCGCACGGTATTATTTTTTGCAATCCCGAATAATTTAAAATTATAAAAATTTAAAAAAATTATTTAAATGTCATTCAAATTGTATGTAATAATATTCCATCAAGTATACTTTGGATAAATCAATCGAATTGTACAATACAATCAGATACAATATAACTGTTTGTCTTTGTCTACAAGCTTGAATTTGTCTCGCTATTTAATTAAAGTTAAATTTCTGTAAATTGTGCTTGCTGATTGGTTTAAAAGCGGGAGAAAAATAATTTTTTAGTCCCTCGGGACCAAAAGTGAATTTTTTTGTCCCAAGGGACTAAAAGTGGTACTTTACTCCGTATTATAAGGGACTAAATCATGTCTTTTAGTCCCGGAATTGAAAAAAGTTTTTTGTTCGTAAATAACTAATTAAATAATTAACTTTCAGGTGGAGCAATTACTGTTCCCAAAAGAGCAATTTGGGAGCACTTTAGCCATATAAAAAACAAAAAGATTTTCTAACTTTCGGTGCTAACTTCTTTCCGGTCACCATTTGTAGTAAAATATTTTAACAATAATTATTCCGTATAAATTTCACCACGTTCATAGATATCCAGATATATATTTCCAGACGGTATATTTATAAACGTTGCACTGTCGGGCTCTTTCAATTCTTTCGTCTTACTATTAACAATTATATCAAAGTTTTTAACCAACGCAACCGTAGCAGCTTTGATTTGGGCCGTAGCAAAATTACGTCCTGAAATCAAATATGACAAAATTTCATTTACGCACCTTTGTGTTGAAAGTGTTATGCAACTTATCAATTTACCTAAACATATCCGTGGGCCATCACCGAAGGGAAAAAACATTTCAACGGCACGTTTCTCATTCCGTTGATCGTCATAGAATCGTTCTGGCATAAACGAATCAGGATCTGGATAGTATTTGGAATCGTGATGCAACAAATAGCTTGGAATAAAAATGTATGTTCCCTTTTGAACTGTCAGTTCTGGATAGCCTTTATAAGGTGGCGGTAACGTAAACGGTTCGGTACATTCCTTCGCTTGAAACAAAAGGGGAGTATTCTTTCTGAGCGCTTCTACAATTATTATTAGATAAATTTTATTAATTGATTCTAGTTGTAAGCGCGATAAGAGATATTTTAACATTACCATTAAAACAACTATCTAAATAGGGTAGTTGCGACAAAGACTCGTAAGTGAGACCCTCCGTTATTTTCGTATCAATTTCGTGACGTAATTGTTTGAAGACTTTTGGACTGGATGCAACTTCATACAGCAAAAATGCTAGCATTAATGAACTGCTGTCAACGCCATCGATGAATAAGGTAGTAAAATTTGCAATAATGTGCAAATCACTAAAACCTTAATGTAACTTCTATAGTGAATATACGATTTTGCCTTTACAAAGTATAAAAGTACATACCTATGTCTTTACATTTTTCCTGCACTTGCCTCAAATAATCCAGATAATCGTTAGTTTGGACGTTATTCCGCCTTCTATGATTTAAGACATCTTTTACCAAGTTTGAGATAAATTTGGTAACCTCCTTGCTTACCATTCTAGCGGAGAACAAACAATGGATAGCACAACAAAGTACTTTAGACGGATCAAAACACATATCGCTCCATTATTGCAATAGTCGGTAAGCTGGGAAATATCAACTTTTGAGATATTCAAGTTTAAAGTTTTTTAGAATATATTTATTGTCTTTTGAGAGTTATTTTAATGTAATTTTGACAGAAAACTCTTTAAACACGCTATTAAATAATGCTATAAAAATTAAAAGAACTATTTTATTTTGTCGGCCGAAATTTTCAAATTTTCTTAGATAACTGACTATTGCATAAAAATATTTTGAATAGAATTACTACGATGGTAAAAATAACCCAATTTTAAAAATGAAAACGTTTATTAATTGAAATAAAACCATTTTATTCAACATAAAAATACCAAAATACCCCTGTCGCAGCATCCTGCATAACATAGCGAATTTCCGTTTATAAAAGTTAGTTTTTCTTGGAAACTAGTTGACATAGCATAATAGTTTGAAGACCTTTTTTATGTGATTTTTTCTCCTCTTTCCAATAGTGTAAAAAAATTTTACAAAAATTTTTGAATAAGAGGAAATTTTGGCAAAAAGTTAATTTTTTTCACGAAAATTGCTAAAAAAGACATGTTCCAGGCATCGGACGTGTCTAGTTAACGAACTCGTCCAACGGTTTGGGACTTCCAATATTTTCACCAAATTTCATAAACGTAAGACATTTCGTTCGAGAATTATCGCGCGGACACACACACACGCACACACACACACACACACACACACACATATATATATATATATGTATATACATATACATATATATATATATATATATATATATATATATATATATATATATATATATATATATATATGTATATATATAAATTTTAGTGACTATTTTTTTCGGTTTCTAGGGACCTCAAAACAAATTTCTGCCATAGTCCCGGGCTCAAGTCGCGTCATGACAGTGGCTGTAATAGCTGAATTCCATTCGCTAAAACTGTCAACAGTGATGTACTTATTTGAAAAATATGTATATTAGAGGTACAAAACATTCACACACATAGATATACGTATATATACATTTTGTACTATATACGTCGTTAAATTGGTTCCATATATAAATATATTTTCACCAATATAAGTATGTATGTATGTATATCCACATACGTATATCTCACTATTGCAGTTATATACATCCATACACATTATATGATTATACACATACAACATACATAGTTGTAAACACACTAAAATTATAGAAAATAAATTGACTTTTTTTTTCTTATTTTCTCAAAAACTAGCTAACCTAGAATAATAGTTCCAAAACCTTTTTTATGTCATTTTTTCCCGTCTTTGCAATGGTGTAAAAAAATTTGACAAAAACCTTTAAATTATAGCAAATTTTGGCCAAAAACTCATTTTCACAAAAAATGCTCAAAAAACCATGTTCCTGAGCTCCGACGTTTTTGGCTGAAGAACTCATCCAAGATTTTTGGACTTCCAACGTTGTCACCAAATTTCGTAAAACTAGCAGTTTTCCCTGAAGCGCTATCGTGCTGATACATAAATACATAAATACATATACATATATATATATATATATATATATATATATATATATATATATATATATATATAAATTTTAGTGAATGTTATTTTTGAGCTCTAGGGACCTCAAAACAAATTTCTGCCATATTTTCGGGCTGAACTTCGACTATGGCTAACACCATAATAGCTGAATTTCCAGAATTCTTTCTGGAAATTCGCTAAAAAAAAAAGTTAACAAACTTATCACAAATTATTTACTAATTAAAACCTAAAATGAAAAAACAACTTAATAACGACAATTTCACAAATTTTACAGGACGGCAAAGATAAAGTTTAAGAGCTGGTATTCTCCTATTATGACTTTTCTGGGACACCCGGGCAGTATATAATTAATTAAAAAATTGATTCAATAACATTATACTAATCATAAAACGATGCATTTTGTAATACATCTACTACATTGCATATTTTCCTTGTTTGATTTGACATAACGAATTTCTTGTTGTTACTAATGTCAACATCACGTAAAAATCAGTTAAACTTAAACATTTATTTAAAAAACACAATAACCTACAGAAACTAAATCATTAGAAGACGTTAAAATTTTAAAATTCGGTTATGTTGTCTAATCTGTAGAATTTTCAAAAATTTTTTTGCTTTAATACTCGGATAAAATGCAATAACCTAGTATTGTAATAAAAATAAATTGAATTTGACACTTCAACAGTACGGATATATCGATATATCTTAGTCTTGCAACAATTAAAATTTAAATTTATTAAAATTGTCATACAAGGATATCAATTATATTAACAAAAACCGACTATTGCAATAATGGAGCGATATTATCCCTCCCAAAGCTTTCTTACACGGTGTTTTTTACCCGGTTTTGAAATAAGATGGTTCACCAATAAGAGCAAATACACTTTTTTACACGAACATTTTGTTCTAGCACGAATCGCAAAAATCTTACACGATTTTTTAAAGTTAAAGAACATATCCCTAAATTGGTCATATCTAGCATGTACTAGTGTACACGATTTTTTTTTTGCACGGTCTCTTAAGAAACATATTTACCGTGTAAAAGAGTTGGCTATATTTTTAATATCAATCTTGTTAGATCTACTAGATAAGCTATGAGGCCGGTAAAAATGGGTTTTCTTACCTCAAACGAAGAAAGTGGTTAAGCTGAGGATCAGCCCACATTAAAATTAACAAAAGAAATGTTCGCAAATTTTCATTTTGTTCAAACAAATTTCCGGCAATATTTTTCAAATTTTTTGGATCATTTTCAAATGAACTTGCATCAATATTCAGTCCACACAACGCGACATTTTCAGTAGTAAAACACAATCCAAGATCTTTAGCCGACATTCCTTTTCGTAAATTTGGATTGTCTTTTAAATACTTCACCAATTTTTTGGATACGTCAACCATATTTGGAAACATGGATTTGATCTAAAAAAAACACTTCAGTAACTATAATTTCTCGAATTCACTGACAATTTCTTACTTTAGCCGGTGAGAAAGCTGGTGTCAATTGATTTCGCACCATTTTCCATTTGTCACCTCTCAGTATAAATGGATTATTTGCGGCCAAAGGATCACTAGTACCATTTATACGATGAATATTGTCTCGAAAATTTTGAAAATTTTTTATCAAAACACATTTTACTAGTTCTGGATCGCGTATAAATAGAAATGGATGCCTAAACATATATATTCCAAAATATCTGTATTCACTATATTCACTGAAACAATCGATTTCAAAACAGTTTAAATTAATGTAACGTTCATCTAGGACATAAAAGAAATTTTACTTGTAGTATTTTTTCAATTGTTGGTGTAATGTTGTCCTTCCAAAAAACGTTTTGTTGACACACCCGAATGGAAATGTGGGTTTCACGTAGGGTACATTACGTTTTCGCCAATAATCGTATTTCCAAGTTGTAATTACAATTACAAATAATAAGATTAAAATAATAATTAACAATATGTTTAGCAGCATTGTTTAAAAGTGAAAAGCTTTATGTAAATTATAGTTGTATCATACAAATATGTACTTATATAACATCTAAATAAAGAAATTATTTAATTTAAGTGAGGACGTTACTTTTAAATTGATTTAGAGTGTTTTTGTTTTGTAATATATGGAGCTGGAAAGTACATATCTTGGATTTATTACTGTATATATCTAAGACCTTGTTCAAACTGGAGCGGTAATATTACGCATAAGTAGAACAGAAATACTATACAGGCTATTTCTAATAAAATTGGCAGTTTCGGTTAGATTAGATAATTTATGTAGAAGACTTAGACGCATTGAATAATATCTCTAAATTCCTAAAGTTCCATGTAGTTTAGGAGCTACAGTCAAGAAACGGATAATTCCAAATTTTTCTCCTGGCAGTAAAACCTTACTCGAATCATTTTTTGAGTTTGACTCAGAATTATTATTTTTTTTTATAAAATATGAAGTAGCTTATATGTAAAGAACTACAGCTTACTACACTTTTTTATTAGTTTTTATATTGTATATTTTATTAAAAATTACATTTTTTTTGGCCTAATAACAGAATGTTGGCATTCGTATTTAATAATAATTTTACTGTATTGTATTCGTACATTTGTATCGAATTTATATTATTTATTGTGAATTTCATGTTAGTCGTAGATAAAGTATAGTATGTAACTCAGTTGTAAAACATATTACACACTCGCATAATTACACAATCGCCACTGGCCGACTTTCATGTGACTTTTTCGCTCGTATGTACAATTTATACAATCTCAGTCACGTAATATACTATTTTGTAACTGTGTAAAATTCAAGATGTGATAATACCGAATGGATGCCTATAATTTACCTCGTTATGAATGAGTGAAAAATTACACTGATTGATTTTAATGTCATTATTATTGACAATAACCATGACTGTCAAATATTATTATTTATTTAACTCGTTAATTCCCAAGCCGCAATCTATCGACAAAATATCCTTATTTTGTGCTAGCTTTTATTTTTAGGTAGTCAACATATAAAAAATTAATAATTGAAAAAAAACCCTTTAGTTTTTTATTTAAATGGAGTGTCATCTATAGGTGACACTGGGCGTTATTTGTAGTATGAACTGAGTAAAACGGTATGAAATTACCGGCAAAAAATCACTTTCATTATAAGCTTGATTTACAAATAATAATTTGTAGTAATAATAATAACAGTACTTACCATTTAAACATTTTTATAATAGCGAAAATACCACAAGATACACTCACGTGCTATAAAACAGTAAATCGTTTGAAAAACAGAATTAATTTGACCGTTAATATAACTCAAGTGTGGCCAAATTAAAACCATGACTACCATTCGGTATTAACATTTTAGTCGTAACGCATTTATTTTTAAACTTTTTATATTGTCTGTAAAAAAAATCAGAAATCACTGTCACCTAGAGGTGACACTGGGAATTAGCCAGTTAAAATATTTACATATTCGATTTTAGAATATAGTTATATGAAATGATTAAATTTTTATTAGCCCATTTTGAAAGAATTTTGGTGTAAGATATGGTAAGAAAATTTTCTGCATAATGAACCTAGTCACAAGAAAAGTAATGATATTTGGAAATTTATATATCCTTATTAATATTATAAATGCGAAAGTGAGTTAGTTAGTTAGTTTGTTTGTTTGTTTGACTGGCTTTCACGCCTCAACAGCTTAACCAATCAACTTGAAACTTTGCACAGACGTTGCTTGCGGGCCAGAAACGGTTATAGGCTACTTTTTATTTCGGGAAAATATTTCATTCCCGAGAGAAAATGCATTAAATTGCAACAGCTGACTATTAAAAAACGGATAAGTGATTTCAAACTTTGTATATTGCTAACAGAAGGCATGAGAAAAGACACAAACTACACTATGCCCCGGGAAATTTCCCGTGGGAAATTTCATTCCTGTGGAAAAATATTTTTTAAATGAAACAAAAAATGATGATGGACAAATATGACGATATACAGCGATAAACATAGGTTATTTTTTATCCCGATAAAATATCTCATTCCCGAAGGAAAATGTATTTAAAACGAAACAATGAAATAACAACTGACTATTAAAAAAAAGCATGTTTGATTTCAAACTTTGCATATTGTTTACAGAGACGATGAGAAAGGACACAGACTACTTTCTATCCCGGGAAAATCAACTCCCGTGGAAAGTCTTATTCCCGTGGGAAAATATATATTTAAAACAGTATAAAAAAGAATCATTGATTTCATTTGAACTTGGCATGTTGTTAAAGGAATGTTGTAGTCTGTTTTTTACCCGGGGAAAATATTTTCATAATTTCATGGAGCCATAATTTCAAATACCACGCGGGGGAGCCCCGGGTAAGAGCTAATATATATATATATATATATATATATATATATATATATATATATATATATATATATATATATATAGTTTTCCAAGTCCTTTTTATAAATTCCCGTTCATTCAGAGTCATCATACTATTCATAGCGTCTGCAAACATCACCAATGATTTGTGATTTTTTTATCGAAAGGGTCAATAAAACTGACCTTGTCGTAATGATCGTGTAATCTTTGTATTATGTTGTATTTACGGGGGGAAAAATTTATGATTTACTATGTGATTTACTAACATATATTTAAACTGTAATTTTTAAAAATAAATAAAAGTATGATTACTTTTTAAACTGTTGATTAAAAATTCAATTCTAAATCATTAAGGGAAATGCTAAAATATGCACAAAATTTTCCCCTAATGATTTAAACTAAGTTTTTTAAAGGATATATCGAAGTATAGGCGAGACAGGGGCTAGTATTAACGGGGGTAGGTATTAACTAGGCCAAACTATATACAAATCAATTAAGTATATCCGGTTGTTGTCATCAGTAAATGATCACGGACACGTTGTGACCAGTCAATCAATGGTTGCCGCGAAATAAAGTTGTGAGTAATAAGGTGTAGATTTTATTAGGTAAAAGAACATTTTTAAGTCGACGTGTTTTTCTCTTTATTTCCGGTTGACCGGGTCAATTGTGAATGGATTTTCATGAATTGAGATAAAAGAGTCGTTTTAATTCTACATTATTCAGGATGCACCACAAAAAATTTTGAGCAAATTCGTATGAAAAACAAAAATTTTATAAACCATTCACATTTCCCCGGTGCGGTTTTGCAAATCTTATGAATTTTGGGATAAAAGTGAATGCCATCAGAAAAATTATTTAGAATGGATTACAAGAGAAGTGTGGTACATCAGAGTAAAGCCCAACTCAAATTTTTCACATTTACCCCACTTTCAAATTTTTCGTCATACTTTAGCGGTCACAATTTATCTTTGCTTAATGTAAGTTATGCATAGGTACCTCAAATTTGTACAAAAAATCAAGGTTAAATAAAAATAACAAAAATTGTAGGAACAAATTTATTACAAGCTAAAAATGACATTTTGATGATATTTTGTAATTTTATCATATAAAAAATCAAAAGAATTCCATGTATTCACACGAAAACAAGGAAAATAAGACTTTTTCAAGGAAATACATTTAAATAATTAATATTAGATAGGTTTACTTTGTGAAAATCCATATTAAAACATGGGATCGTTGCTTTGTTACTTTTCACAACAAAATCGTATCTTGACTAGCACTTTTTAAATAATTAATATTAGATAGGTTTACTTTGTGAAAATCCATATTAAAACATGGGGAAATACATTTAGTTTACATGAATAAAAAACGCCGTGAGCAGCGGGGCCCCATCACGGTAGTCGAATTTTCCCCTTCATCTTCGGTATTGAATGTCTACAAGCGAAATGTGATTGAAAGTCTACAACCGAATTGTCATTTTGTTGGTTTCAAAACTGGTGATGAGTGTTCGGCTGATCGAGGCTTTAAAAAAAGGTTTTAAGTATTTAAGGGCTGTATCTCCGTAAATTTCAATTTTGTGCCGAAAACAGGTAGCAGAAAAAAAGCCAACACAATTCGTACGAGTGTTTATCCGCTAATTGCCTTTATGTTTTAGTTTTAAAAATTAAAAAAGGACCTTAAATAGTAAACTGGAAGGCCTTTATAAAGATATTTTTTCTTTCCAAAAAAATCCAAAATTTCTATTTTATAAATACTAAAAATCCAAAATTCCTAATTTATAAATAAACAGTGACTTTAATAACATTTTTAAATTACTTAATATGTATGTATTTCATTTGTCATAAAAGTAAGTTCACTTTTTTTTAAATTTTTTAAAATTACTATTCGCCTACTTGTATTTAGAATAAACATAATGCTTTTAAAACACATTTAACAATAGCTTTCAATTCCGATGTAAAAATGGGAGAAGTGGGGGGAAAAGTATTGCGGACTCCCTACAAGGTACTAGCTGGATACTAACTGAATACAGGTACAAAATTTCAGCCCTCTAGGTTTCCTTATGGAGTCTCTAGACGTGTTAGAAAACAAGCAAAAAAATTAAGGAAATATTGGCGTAAAAATCGTGGGGGTAAGGGTTAAAAGTTGAAACCTCCAAAAAACAGTGTCTGGCTATTAGCTTAACCTGTACACCAAATACCGTTGTACACAAAATACGATACAAGACTGAATATACTACAGTTTGAAATAAATTCAGCTTCTTTTAGGTATACAGTCATGCTTTAGGGTTGACCGGGGTAATTGTGAATTGGGGTAATTGTGAACGGCACCTATAATTTCTAAAATAACATTAATATTGTTAAAAATCAACTCTTAGTATGTTTTTCTGTCCTTTCTTAATATGCTATTAAAATTTCATAACAATTCTCCGAATATTAGTATCTTTTTTTTTATTTTGAAAAAACCCTTGCAAAATTTTGTGTATCTTACTTCGACCAAACCTCAAAAGAAAATTTTTTTAAATACATTTTCTTTTTTTAAAAGGTAAGAAATGGATAAAGGTACTTCTAAAGAAGTGGTCTAAAGCCTGAGGGGATTCCTTATTAACTGCTAAAGAATTTGGACAATTTATTACCAATTCATAATTACTCCATGATTTTAAAATTGTGGGGTAATTGTGAACGTCATTCACAAATGCCCCCATTCGGTCAAAATTTTCAATAGTGTCCTTTTCAGAGTTTAAATTATTGATGAAAATGGTGGTGACCTTATTGTACAAATTTCCGTTGTACACACAATACAAAAAAAAAATTGTATAAAGAGTGATATATTTGTGTATGAATCTACGAAATCATTGCTGTGCTCCCTTACCCAATAACAACTTACAAAAACAGAAACATTACTTGTTTTCAATGTCTCTGTAACTGTCCAAGGGCAGTAGGATTAACACAAAACCATTTTTTAGTCGAATTTTCTCCGAAAAATTAGACTTATACAGTCTATACGATAAGAGCTGCGAGAGGCGAGACCAGGGGCGCTATCCGTTTTCGGACCCGTAGAACACGATTATGTAAAAAAAAAGATGTCTGATATATATATATATATATATATATATATATATATATATATATATATATTTTCCCGCAACCTTTTAATATGTGTAGGGCCCCCCTATGGAAGTTAAGAGATGAAATTTGGTAAGTGGGGCTTATTCCGATGCACAACAATACTATCAAAGTGGGGTCAAATTTTGAGAAAATTTTTGATCCGACCCAACTTTTAAGGGGCTGGTGGGGGGCGTTAAAACAATAAAACTTTTCCAAACTGATTGGAAATAACGTTTCGGTGAATTTTCTACAACATATTGTAACCACCATGGTACAGGCGCAGGTGAAAAATTAACAAATTTTCATCAAAACTTTCTAGTAAAAATAAATTTTATTATATAACACAAAATTTTATCATAAAAACTCAAATAATGATTAGCGCTGCAGATAATAATACATATCTGTAGTGTAGATTGCCTAAACGAACAGACTATGACTTTTGTCAAGTTTTTAACAGAAAGAACTGTTGGTGCTGTGGTCACGTTTGGACACCAGAGATGCAACAACCAATCAGGGTTAAGCATCACTTGAATATTTCTGTCGTACCAGGTGGTGACATAAAGGAATACTTCAAAACAACACTTATTATTTCTTTCTAGTTAATGTATACAAATATTTCTATCTCTATATAGAAACCAATAGAACTTTCTTTCGATTCTTGGAAATGAAATTAAGGAACGCTTGTTTTAAGAATAAGGATATAACTTGTTTCAAGTTAGTTGTAAGGTAATATTAAAACGAACAACATCAGAATCCTCGCCAGTGGAACAACTGCGCATTATTTTTTATACTTAAAAAATTTATAATTTATAAAATTATATAAGAAAATTATTTTTATACAAGTTTTCTACATTTATTCAATAAACTAATCAACTAAAAAACCAATTAAAAGTGTTTTATTTGTGAAAAAACTATTCGTCTTGGAGAAGAAAAACCGAACCCACGCTGGAAAGTTTACCATCCTCTGTGCATCGCAAAATAACACCGTAGTGAGATCTTTTCCCACGTTTGCGACGTTACATAATTATTGGCATCCCTGTCAGTGGAAATAAATTTTCCGACGAATAATCTACGTGAAAAGAGAAGAAAAGAAGTATACGAATTTTGGTGGACAACTTCTTCAAGGAATTTCATTCGAAACAACAATCATTTACTACAACATTACAATGGACAACGAAGAAAACGCCCTCAGTGAAACAATATTTGAAGCGGAAGCATCTTCTACGAAAACGGAAGATCAACTTCGTGAATCTATGGAGGAGATGATCAGCGTGCGGCCTTCTGGTGCAACGTCGTCTCAACAAAACTTTCAAGGTGAAATAACCGGTATGTTTAATGCATTTTTCTTAAAATTTACTAACGAATTAAATAATTTCAAACACGAACTTAAAACAGAAGTTCATAACGGTTTGAGCGAATTAAAAAATGAATTAAAAACTGAAATAACAAATATTAAAATTTCTTTAGAAGAAAAAATTAACAATTGTTCTTTGCAATGTAAAAATACAAACTCTGAAACTATTAAACAAATTAATGATATCGAAATCATTAATAATCAAAAATTTGATGCTTATAATGAACAAACAAAAGTTATTAACCAACAAATTTCCAGTATTAAGGAACATTTAACAAAAAACGAAACTGAAATTACAAATATTTTTGAGAAATATGATATTATATTAAAATCTATTGATATTTTAGAAAAGAAAATCAATACTTTTGAATCTATTAACATTAATGATATTAATAATACTGTTTTGCCAAATAATAATCTATCTAATATTAGTTTTTTCAATAATAATACTCATAATCTTTTTAATATTCCTGAATTTAATGGAAATATAAATTATTTGCATCCTCTTGATTTTATAAATTCATTAGAATATTATTTTAAAGAAACAAATTTTTCTGAAAATGATAAAATTTTATATACAAAATCTAAATTAACTGATACTATTAAAAATACTTTAATATTATTTGAAGATTCTATTTTAACATTTGAACAATTAAAAAATTGGATTTTAGATACATATTGGAATAGTAAAATTCAAAATCAAATACTGATAGAATTTTATTCTAATCAGGGTAAATCTGTTGTTATTAAACAAAAATATGTACAACACTTATTTTATTGGTATAAAAGAATCAAACATCTAAGTGACAAAATACCTGAAAAAACATTTATTGAAATTTTTATAGAACATTTTGATTTTGAAACGCGTAGAATTTTAAAAAATTGTTTAACTATTAAACAACTTTATGATGAATTAAAGGAATTCGATAATCATTACAGTAAAACTCCTTATCGTAACGTTCCTATTAATCCAAATGCTTCAAATTATAACCGTCCAAATAGTCCTATTTCTAAAAATAATCCTACAACTTCAGAAAATAATGGTTGGGGTAATGTAACTAGTAATAATCAATATTTAGATAGAAATAAAAGTTGGAAAACTGATAAATTTAAAAAATCTAAAGTAACTTTTTCAAATGAGGAACCGTGTTCGTCTACACATAGTGTTAGCACGAATAACGGGGATCACGCCACTGGTACTACCAGTGCGATTGGTCCAATAAATCCAAAATTCCCTGAATTTTCTTATGATTGGGAAAACTAAATAGAACATCTATAAGGAAATCAACCTTAATAGATGACAATTTTCAAATTAATGAAAAGAATATTAGTAAAAATGTTAAGAATGACAATCTTTTTGTTAATAATAAAATTAATTTATTAGATAGTAATGTTAACAATTTCAATTCTGAGAATTGTTACAATATTAGGGGTACATTCCTTTGTAGTATTTTTTCAAACGATCATTTTGGTGATCTAACGGAAGAGAATAATCAAAATCGTTTTTCAAATACAAAAATCTCTAACGATATTTTGCCAATTATTAAAGTAAACTTTTTTGACACTTTTATCAATATTTTAATAGACACTGGAAGCGTTATTACGGTTCTAAATGATAAAACATTTGATAAATTAAATCAAATTCATATTAAAAATACAAATAAACCATTGCCCGTAATACCTACAATAAAATGTCAGGTAGTTACTGCGACAAACAAAAAATCTAAAACTATTGATAAACAAACTTTTATTGAATTTAGTTACAATAATATTATAATACCCTTAAATTTTCTTATCGTACCAGATTTAGCTGTCGAAGCGATTCTCGGTATGGAATATTTACAAAAATATTACGCTAGTATAAATATTTTCAATAAGTCGTTGTTACTTAAAATTGATAGTAAAATACATGAAATTAAATTCATTTCACAAATCTCATCTAATGATATTAAATCCAGTAATATGTTAATTTCAAACATTAAAAGTATTGTTTACAAAGAACAAAATCTTAATACGGAAGAATTTTATAAAATTAATAATCTTTCATTTAAACCCTTTGACGACAATGAATATATTACACCCTTTGACGACGTTATAAATTCAATTTCTAATTTAACTCATTTATCTAAAATCGAACAAAATAAAATCTTATCGATGCTTAATAAATTTAAAAACATTTTTTCTACCAAACCAGGGTTAGTAAAAAACTTTTATTGTAAATTCAAAATTCGAGAACATAAAGAATTTTCGTCAAAATGCTATCCTATACCTTATTCGCGTTTGCCCGCAGTTCAAAAGGAAATAGATAAACTTTTATCATGGAAAATTATAGAAAGGTCATATACTTCTTATATAAGTCCTTTGCATACAGTAATTAAGCCAAATGGGCAAATCCGAATTGTTTTAGATAGTAGGAATATCAATCAAATAGTAATACCGGACCGAGAAACGCCAGTTTCTATTGAATATATCCTAGGAAAATTTCAGAAAAAACAATTTTTCACTTCTATTGACTTAATTTCGGGTTATTGGCAAATCCAATTACACCCAGATAGTAAAAAATACACAGGATTTTTATTTAACGGCAAATGTTATCAGTTTACCCGTTTAGCCTTCGGGATAAATTTGTCCGTTGGTATATTTCAAAAATGTATTGATCAAATTTTGGGAAGTGACATAAACGATTTTTGTCATGTCTTTGTCGATGACATAGTCATTGGCTCTGACGATTTTGAATCTCACCTTAAACATGTTGAGATAGTATTAAATAAACTTTTTAATGCTGGTGTAACCATCAATTTTTCTAAATGTAACTTTTTCAAAACAGAAATTAAATTTTTGGGTCATAAAATTTCTGAAAATGGTATTAGTTTATGTGAGGATAAGGTTCAAGCTATTTTAAAATTGCAACCTCCCACTAATATTAAATCTTTACAATCAATTTTAGGTATTATGAATTTTTATCGTAGATTTTTTCCTAATTTTAGTGAATTAACTTCTAAATTTTCGCATTTATTAAAAGCAAACTCAATTTGGAATTGGGGAAGTGAAGAACAAAAAACGTTTAATACTTTAAAATCATTATTTGCAAAGTCAGTTATGCTTAAATTTCCAGATTTTAACAAAATTTTCTATTTAGATGTAGATGCTTCTGACAAAGCTTTAAGTGGTTGTCTATATCAAATCAATGATGATAATACGTATAATCCAATCTCGTTTGTTTCACGCGCTTTAACAACTTCTGAATTGAACTATACTATTTCCGAAAGAGAATTATTAAGTCTAGTTTTTACTTTCAACAAACTTCGACATTACATTTTAGGTCACAAAGTAATAGTTCGTAGTGATCACAAATCATTATCATTTTTACATGAAGCAAAAATAACAAATAATAGAATTTTACGTTGGTTCTTAGCTTTAAGTGAATTCAATTTCACTATTGAATATATTCCTGGAAAACAAAATTTTATAGCAGATTTTTTCTCTCGAAATCCATATACCTTAAATAATATATCAAATCAAACGAACTTAATGATAAATTCTTTATCTATAAATAATAATTTTTCTACAAACATTTCAGTTAAATGTAATATTTTAAAACTTGATTTTCAAAATAAATTTCTTGAAAAATTTGCTAATAACATTCGCAGGTACCAACATGTTGACCCTTTTTGTAAAAACATAATTAACAATATTCAAGAATATCAAAACCGGTTTATGGTACATAATGGTATACTTTTTCATAGAAATACCAACTTCCCTTACAATTATCAAATTTATCTACCTGAAAATAAAATAAATGAAATAATACAATTTTTCCATAAATATTTAGGTCATTTTTCGTCTCGTAAAATCACTGAATATTTAAAACAATATTTTTTCATTAAAAATATTTATCGTCGTGTTGAGTCAAATTTACGAAGTTGTAATATATGCCAAAAATGTAAGGTTCCAAATTATTTTACACAAGGTCCTTTACAAAATATTATATCAGAATATCCTCTTAAGGACTGTTTTGTGGATCTATATGGTCCTTTACCTAAAGGAAAATTTGGATTTAACATGATTTTTATAATTAAGGATAACTATTCAAAATTTGTAAAACTATATCCATTAAAGGGTGCAACTGCTCAACAATGTGTTGACAGAGTTGTTAAGCATTTTATACCCAATATAGGTAAAATGCAAAATATTTATAGCGATAATGCAAGTCAATTTGTATCTCCAATTTGGCAAGATACTCTTAAAAATGCTGGAATTAACGTTTATACAATTAGCGTTTACAATCCGCGAGCAAATCCGGAAGAACGTGTAAACCGTGAATTAAATAGATTATTTAGAACATATTGTCATAAAAAACATAGTTCGTGGACAGATTATTTAACTTTTATCGAAAATTGTTTAAATTTCACACCTCATGATACTACTCAATTTATACCTTATGAATTACTTTTTGGAAATAAACCTCCTAACCCTATAACACGCCTTATTTCTTTTCCTCAAAATGATCAATCTAATTTGCAACAAATTCGGCAGTTAGCATTGAATAATACTATTGAAAAAGGTAATAAAAGAAAATTACGTCATAATTTACATTACACAAAAACTTATCATATAGGTGATAAGGTTTTGCTTAAAACTCATACACGTTCCTCAGCTAGGAACAAAATTGTTAAAAAATTTAATTTACTCTATTGTGGACCCTTTTTAGTAGGTGGAATAAAAAATATAAATGCATACATTCTTTATTACCCAGATTCAAATATAATAAAAGGTGTGTATAATGCGATACATCTTAAACCTTTTAAAGAATAAAAAAAAAAAAAAAAAATAAATCTACAAAATATTATTAAATTTTCATTAAAATTTTTACATTTCTTTAGTTAAACAGATGACAAATATACGAATGATGACTTTATAATCACCTATATTTAATTTTGATACTTAGATGTGATTCAAAGAAAATTAAAAAACTAATGTATTATTATATTTTATTTGTATTAGTAAGAATATTCGCTCAACCAAACTAATACTAACATAATACCTTAAAATTAAAAAATATTTATTTAAAATACTTGTGATAGTGATTAAAACCAAAGTGCATATTAAAATAAAACAAACTTTTATGAACTTTAATTAAGAATTTATATTTATTATTTTGTTTAAAGAATGTTAAATCTTTGTGAAAATGAAGGTAGCAAAATGACTTCATTAAAATTTTCTAATTAAAATCAAATTTTTATCATTTCTATAATAATATTATTAAAGGTCATTGCTCCCTACATTTATCTTATATATTTTTGTTACTCAATGAAAAAACTTTATTAAAAATTTTTCAATTTTACTTAATTTTATAAAAAAAAAAAAAAAAAAAAAAAAAAAAATTTTTCCAAGAAATTTCGAAATTTTTGAGTTTTGATCAAAAATTTCTATTTCGAGTTTCACTCTCCCATAGAAATTTTTGAGGGGGGGATATGTAACCACCATGGTACAGGCGCAGGTGAAAAATTAACAAATTTTCATCAAAACTTTCTAGTAAAAATAAATTTTATTATATAACACAAAATTTTATCATAAAAACTCAAATAATGATTAGCGCTGCAGATAATAATACATATCTGTAGTGTAGATTGCCTAAACGAACAGACTATGACTTTTGTCAAGTTTTTAACAGAAAGAACTGTTGGTGCTGTGGTCACGTTTGGACACCAGAGATGCAACAACCAATCAGGGTTAAGCATCACTTGAATATTTCTGTCGTACCAGGTGGTGACATAAAGGAATACTTCAAAACAACACTTATTATTTCTTTCTAGTTAATGTATACAAATATTTCTATCTCTATATAGAAACCAATAGAACTTTCTTTCGATTCTTGGAAATGAAATTAAGGAACGCTTGTTTTAAGAATAAGGATATAACTTGTTTCAAGTTAGTTGTAAGGTAATATTAAAACGAACAACATCAGAATCCTCGCCAGTGGAACAACTGCGCATTATTTTTTATACTTAAAAAATTTATAATTTATAAAATTATATAAGAAAATTATTTTTATACAAGTTTTCTACATTTATTCAATAAACTAATCAACTAAAAAACCAATTAAAAGTGTTTTATTTGTGAAAAAACTATTCGTCTTGGAGAAGAAAAACCGAACCCACGCTGGAAAGTTTACCATCCTCTGTGCATCGCAAAATAACACCGTAGTGAGATCTTTTCCCACGTTTGCGACGTTACAATATCCAAAATTCAGCTTCCTAGGATTATTTGGAGGGAGTAGCGGGGGAAAAAAAGATTTTAGCTGGATCTAACACGCCCCCAGCCCCCCAGAATTAACGTAGAGGGTTGAAATTTGGTGTGTTGATAGAGTTCGTACCTATGTTATGCTTTTTGGAGGTTTTAATATTCTACCCCACCCTCCTCATTTTTAAGCTACAATTTCATGCTTTTTCGACGTTTTCGAAGTTTGCACCACTCGCACAGGTCACCCAAATAAACCTAGAGGGCTGAAATTTTGTATTGGGATTGAGTTAGTATCAAGAGGGTGCCTTTTGGTGATCTGGACTTCCAACCCATACCCCCACCATTTTTATACCAAAAAGAACATGATTTTTCTTGTTTTTTGACAGTTTCGTTCGGGTCAAAATCTCCCCAAATAAACCTAGAGGGCTGAAATTTTGTATACAGGTTAAGTTAATAGCCAGCCACTGCTTTTTGGAGGTTTCAACTTTTAACCCTTACCCCCACGATTTTTACGCCAGTATTTCCTTAATTTTTTTGCTTTTTTTCTAACACGTCTAGAGACTCTCTAAGGAAACCTAGAGGGCTGAAATTTTGTACGTGTATTCAGTTAGTATCCAGCTAGTACCTTTTAGGGAGTCCACATTACTTTTCCCCCCAATTCTCCCATTTTTACATCGGAATTGAATGCTATTGTTAAATGTGTTTTAAATGCATTATTTTTATTCTAAATACAAGTAGGCGAATAGTAATTTTAAAAAATTTAAAAAAGAGTGAACTTACTTTTATGACAAATGAAATACATACATATTAAGTAATTTAAAAATGTTATTAAAGTCACTGTTTATTTATAAATTAGGAATTTTCGATTTTTATTATTTATAAAATTGAAATTTTGGATTTTTTTGGAAAGAAAAACTATCTTCATAAAAGCCTTCCAGTTTACTATTTAAGTTCCTTTTTTTTTAATATTTAAAAAGAAAGCACAAAGGCAATTGGCGGATAAGCATGGGTGGGAATGCCCTCGTACGAATTGTGTTGGCTTTTTCCCTGCTAACTGTTATCGGCACAAAATTGAAATTTACTGAGATTCAGCCCTTAAATACTTAAAACCTTTTTTTAAAGTCCCGATGAACCGGATGCTCATCATCAGTTTTGAAACCACCAAAATGACAAATCGCTTGTGGACTTTCAATTACATTTCGCTTGTAGATATTCAATACCGCAGATGAAAGGAAAAATTCGACTTCCGTGATGGGGCTCCGCTGCTCACGGCGTTTTTCTTACAGATGTATTTTTCAAAAATTTCATAATATTATATAATAAAAATGAAATAAAATGTTTCTACATGTAAATTAACGCTTTATCTTGTTTAGAAAAGCAACTTCTATTGAAATTGTGAGGTTTTGAGCGTTTTGAGTTACGAATTTTTTTACAATCTGGACGAACTAATCTTTTTATACACTCTAAGAAAAAAGGGTCAAAAACGTGTAAAATAACTTAAATTTAGAGCAAAATTACTCCTCGCTCTGAAAATATGCACTATTATTTGTGTAATATGAAAAAATTGGTGTATTTTTATATAATTACTGTTTTTTTTTTAATATTACACAAATAAAGGTGTAACCTTGGATTTTTACAACGTTTTTGGTTTATTTTTACACCACTAAATAGCAAAACCCATGCGCGCGCATATGATTTTATGTATTTTAAAATTATCTGTTAATGGATTGCTTGCTGTATTATTTATACGTACATAAGTAATATTCTTAAAGGTTAAAAGTTATGTTTTCAAATTAGCTGAATTAAACAAAAGTATTTTTTGATAATATATATATTTAATGTAATTGTAACGTGTATGATAAATTAATCTTTAAATATGTTGCAAAAACAGTGTTATAGTGGTGTACTGGTGTTTTGTTTTCATATGCATTGTCAAAATGGCTTCTGGAATAATGTGCAAAGAATACTGTAATATAAATTTGTTTGTTTCCAAAATGCTGTCCTGATGATACATTTAAAATATTTCAGGTAAGTTAATTTTTTTAATTTTGCTTCATACAAATAGTTATGTAATTTGATAAAAGTTTATTTTACAATTTGACTAATAATTTATTTTGGGGGGTTCTCAATTTCTGTGAAAATTAAAACATTATCTACAATTCAGATATCTTTCATTCAGATATGTCTAAAAAATTATATAATGCTTGTAAATTGGTAAAATCTGTAGTGATAAAAGGATTATACATATTTTTTTACTAAAATTTATTGACTTGGGAAACAAAATACCTACAACTATTTATCAAATTTTAATCAACAGAAACTCTAATTAATGTAGGTATATAATATTTCGTTTTTTTGTCATCGAAGATGACGTATTAATATCGTTGTGTGATTGAATTGAACACGTGATTGAATAATTATAACATTTAACAAACTACTACATTAGAGTTAACAAACAACTATAGAGTTAACAAAAAATCATAAATTAACACTTTCACTGAGATGCCCTTACTTACAAGTAAACGTCCCGAGGCCGGACCTATCGATTTTGATGAAACTTAGATATGTTGTAGAACACTAAAAAATAAGCGACACGTATTTTTCTTTATCGGCGGAAAAACGGTTTGAAGGGGTGAAATCGCCCTCCAAAAATTGGGGTAAAATTTTTTTTTTTAAATATCTCGAAAACGGTAAGAGATAGAGCAAAAGCTTAAATTGGCGATATTGCTCCTTTTTAAAGAGCTATCTATTGGTATGCAATTTGTTCAAATTGTGTCAACAGGGGTGGCTGGGGGTTAAAATTTAGGGGTTAATTTTGCAAGAAGGGGGTGAAAATTAAACAATATAAAAATTTTGTTTACAGATTTGAAATCTACGTCAAAAAATTTTTATATTGTTTAATTTTCACCCACTTTTTGCAAAATTTACCCCTAAATTTTAACCCCCAGCCACCCCTGTTGACACAATTTGAACAAATTGTATACCAATAGATAGCTCTTTAAAAAAGAGCAATATCGCCAATTTAAACTTTTGTTTTATCTCTTACCGTTTTCGAGATATTTAAAAAATTAAATTTTTACCCCAATTTTTGGATGGCGATTTCACGCCTTCAAACCGTTTTTCCGCCGATAAAGAAAAATACGTGTCGCTTATTTTTTAGTGTTCTATAATATATCTAAGTTTCATCAAAATCGATAGGTCCGGCCTCGAGATGTTTACTTGTTAGTGCGTGTCAAGAACACGCACTTAACGAATTTTTTTTTTTTTTTTTTTTTTGCTTTACAGTAATATAAATTCATAACAGGTTTAAATTGAAACGACGTATGGAAATCGAGTTTTTTAAGTAATAATAACAATGGTAATAATAATAATGGAATTTAACGTTCGTTTTTTAGACAATGGTATGTAACGGACGTCACTCACATCATTATTTCTCAACTTTACCATGATGATATGGGCGGAGAACAAGAAAAGCGGTATAAAGATTTGGCAGGTGTCCGTCTACAACCGTCTTCTTAAGGACGATGTCGATATTCATCTGGAATTACGATGCGAAATAGCAGAAAACTTTCACCAGCATATAACCGGTTACGGAATTCAAACCCTCAGTCTACCAGTTCGGAAGTGCCAGTGCCTAAGCACGCCGGGTTACTTTCCTAGTGAGTTTTTTAATCAAAATTTTAATATCTGTACATTCATTAAAATAACCTAAAAGTAATTGTATAGCAAAAACGAAATTTTCTTAATTTTAAATTGCTGTGAAATAGTTATTGAAAAAAGAAAAAATAAATAAGCAAAAATGGTTATAAAATTAAGTAACCCTTATTTTCTGATTTGTTTAGAAATCGGAATTGGTGAAGACATCTGTGAAACCGTAGCATACATTTTCCCTGAAGTTCTAGTAATGGCAAGAGTCAGCAGAATATTGGGCGGAGGACAGGAAAAGCGGTATAAGGATTTGGTAGGTGTCTGTTTGCAACCATCTTTTTAAGGACGATATCGATATTCACCTGGATTTGCGATGGGAAATAGCAGAAAACTTTCACCAGCATATAACCGGTAACGGAATTCAAACCCTCAGTCTACCAGTTCGGAAGTGCCAGTGCCTAAGCACGCCGGGTTACTTTGCTGGTGAGTTTTTTAATCGAAAATCTAATATCTGTACATTCATTAAAATAACCTAAAAGTAATTGTGTAGCAAAAACGAAATTTTCTTAATTTTAAATTGCTGTGAAATATTTATTGAAAAAAGATAAATAAAATAAATAAACAAAAATGGTTATAAAATTAAGTAATCCTTATTTTTTGATTTGTTTAGAAAAAGGAATTGGTGAAGACATATGTGAAACCGCAGCCTACATTTTCCCTGAAGTTCTAGTAATGGCAAGAGTCAGCAGAATATTGGGCGGAGGACAAGAAAAGCGGTATAAGGATTTGGTAGGTGTCTGTTTGCAACCATCTTCTTGAGGATAATGTCGATATTCATCTGGAATTATGATGGGAAATAGCAGAAAACTTTCGCCAGCATATAACCGGCTACGGAATTCAAACCCTCCGTCTACCAGTTCGGAAGTGCCAGTGCCCTAAGCACGCTGGGTCACTTTGCTGGTGAGTTTTTTAATCAAAAATCTAATATCTGTACATTCATTAAAATAGCCTAGAAGTAATTTTGTAGCGAAAGCGAAATTTTCTTAATTTTAAATTGCTGTGAAATAGTTATTAAAAAAAGAAAAAAATAATAATCAAAAATGGTTATAAAATTAAGTAACCCTTATTTTCTGATTTGTTTAGAAACTGGAATTGGCGAAGACATCTATGAAAGCACAGCATGCATTTTCTGCGAAGTTCTAAGAATGGCAAGAGTCAGCAGAATATTGTTTTTCTTATATTTAAGTATTGTTTAGTTAATTTTCTTAAACTATATTTTTGATATGATGTAACTACAATTTTAATCCATAAGTTTTTAATATTATCATTGTAATCTAATTACAATTAAATTTTTTATAAGATATTGCTTAAATAATTGTGTCTGCAAATCGTAAGCATTGTAAAAAAAAGTCATATCTCAAAATTTTGACCAGTTTAATTGGCAGTTACACTGCAAAATAAAGATTACCTATGTTCATGAAAGCAAGTAAACGTTCATAATAAAACTTTTATAATCTTACTTTTTTGGAGTGTTTATTTTAAAATTTACCAAAAAAATTATTATTTTATCATACGACACACTTATATAGAAATTTAGACATAATAAGCAAAATATTTAAGATCTCGAATCTTTTTGTATATAATTCCAAATTATTCTATACTTCATATTATTATAAATATTTATGTAAAAAAACCATCAATAATCTTTTTTGATTCGTTATTTTCAATTAAGTTGAATCAGTTTATTTTTTTCAGCACAATTGAATCACTCATACTGATTCAGTTGAATTGAATCAGAATGAGTGATTCAGTTGGATTAATATTACACTTTTCTGGGTGTAAACATTACTATATAAGTGTGTAAAATTACATTTTCAGGTGTACAGGCGTGGTTTAAAAATACATTAATATGATGTAATTTTACGTTTAACTGCGCACTATTGCGAACTGAATGTGTAAAATTACATCTTGTTGTGTAGTTAATACACAAATAAAACGTAATCTATTACACACCTGGACCGTAATTTTACGTACGACATGTGTAAAACTACACATATGAGTGAGTAATAATTACACCATGATGGTGTAATTTTCACCTTCGTACATTACGGTTTGTAATGTTACTGTCATTATAGAAGGCATTTAATTGCCTCCTATAATAGTAGTAAAACGGTACATTTTTTTCTTAGAGTGTAGCTATTTATGATATTTTTGAATATATTTTTTTTGTGCGATTTTTCTTATGCGGTCCCTATCCACCGTACCTACCAAAGAAGGATCAACTGTATCCGTAATAAAAAAAAAATTAAGACAGATATTTCGTCCATTTAAAAAGTGTTTTTTATACAAATTACTTAAAGCTATATCCTTCACATTAATCCAAATAAATTTCACCACGTTCATAAATATCCACATATATTTCATCAGACGGTATATTTACAAACGTTGGACTCTCAGGCTCTTTCAATTTTGGTGTCTTACTATTAACAACAATATCAAAATTTTTAACGAGTGCAACCGCAGCAGCTTTAATTTGTGCTGTAGCAAAATTGCGTCCTAAAATCACAACAAAGTTTAAATTCTTGGTGAAAATATGCTGCGAAATTTCAATTTACCTAAGCAAATTCTTGGACCATCACCAAAGGGGAAAAACACTTCTACGGTACGTTTCTCATTCCTTTCTTCGTCATAAAATCTTTCCGGCATAAACGCGTCAGGATCTGGATAGTATTTTGGATCGTGATGCAATAAATAGGTGGGAATAAAAATGTACGTTCCCTTTTCAACTGTCAGTTCTGGGTAGCCCTTATAGGGTGGCGGTAATCTAAACGGTTCCGTGCATTTCTTGGCGAAATGTAGCAGTGGTGTGTTCTTTCGGAGAGTTTCTACAATTATTAGATAAATTTTTATTAATTCTGGTCGTAAATGGTGACAGATAATTTTAGTATTACCATTTATACAACTATCTAAGTAAGGCAGCTGTGACAGAGATTCGTATGTGCAATCACCGATTAGTTTCGTGTCGATTTCACGACGTAGCTTTTTATATATTTCCGGTCTAGAACCAATTTCGTACAGTAGAAATGATAGTAATTTTGCACTGGTGTCAGAGCCATCAACAAACAAAGCTATAAAATTTGCCGTAATATCTAATTCGCTAAAATCTTGACGAAAACGAATTGATTAAAACGATTTTCTGTTTGATGCAAATTTAAAAATGTAAAATTACATACCGGTGCCTGGACATTTTTCCTGGACTTGTCTCAAATAGTCCAGATAATCGTTCACTTGAACGTTATTACGACCCCTGTGATTTACGACATCCATTACCAAGTCTACCATGAATTTGGTGACATCCTTACCAAAAAGCCTAGAAGAGAGCACAATTCTTTTCATTACTCACGGCGGAACGAATTAGGGGTTTTGCCAGTGGGGCGATATTAGCGCGTAGGCTAAAAATTTTTTGAAAAATGAAAAAAAGCAAGAAGAAAATGTCTAGGGTCTCAAAGTGCATTAATCCGCTCTGTCGAATGTTGTCTTTACACGGAGAGAAAATTCATATAAAAATTACTGTGCTCAGTACTACAATCGACGTGTAAAAGGCGAACATATTCAATTTTGTACGGTAAAAATATAAAAATTATAATTAATCATAGAAAATTTAAAGGATAGAATATTGTTTCCGTAATATTAGCTCCGTAAAATTTATAAAACAGCACAGTAAAAAGTTTCATTGCCGACAAAATAATATTTTTTTAATTGTTTTTCTTACAAAAATTACCATGCTGTATTATAATATTTGAAATTCTATCTGCTAATAGTAGAAAGAAAAAAAGAGAAAGAAGGTTGTGTGTGTTGTGAACGCTGTTGAAATGTACCTCACTCATAGCAAGTCACATAGCCAACCATAGGTGTGGACGACCAACTTGGTCAGACGGGTCGGACCAAGCACCTTGAATCATTAGACTGAAGCAGCATGCAATATTCATTACACTGTCTTAGAGGATGGGGATGTCACCGTTTAATTCATCATTTTGTTACTTCACTATCTTTAGTATTAGAATATATTGTTGGCAATCATTTTTGTATGCATCATAAAGAATCGAAAGTCGGAAAAGATCGGGCATCTTCGACGTTTTTATAGGTACAGCCCAAGTAACATAAGGTTGCGGGTCAGATGCACAAATGAAAGAGTACGACAACAAGAATTAAACTATAACATATATGCATAAGAGTGTGATAAAAGTTGTGTTAGCACATTAAATTTTACCATGCTAGCACATATTTTTTATTTTGGTCGTCGATCGGCCACGCATTATAAGAGAGCATGGTAATTTTTCTGAAATTTTATCTACAACAATTATATGATTTTTCTCTCCGTGTAATTTTTTACTGACCGTTTAAATCATAGCCTAAAATAAACGTCCACACCTTCAAGAAAAATGATGAACATAAGTTATATGTTTAAAATACAGAAAAATTCGGACCTACCAAAAATAAAAATTCTAGAATCGCCTCTGGGTTTTACATATGCGTTTGGGGAGAGATGTGCGTGTGTGTTTGTGCGTCTGTTACCAGAGTGTTTTTGGAGTTTTGGAGTAATCGTTATTTTGCTTTTTGCTTACTTAAGACGAAGAAAATGGTTAAGTTGAGGATCGGCCCAACATAAAATCATCATAACCAACGTTAATAAATTTTCATTTTGTTCAAGTAAATTTCCGGCTCTATTTTTCAAATTTTTCGGATCGTTTTCAAAGGATCTTGCATCGATATTCAGTGCACAAAGGGCAACACTTTCCGTTGTAAAACAAATTAAAAAATCCCTGGCCGATACTCCTTTTCGTAAATTTGGATTATCTTTTAAATACTTCACTAACGTTTTAGATACTTCAACTATTTTGGGAAACATATTTTTCATCTAAAAACACCAAAAATTTACACCATTCCAATTTGATTTTTGATGTTGACTTGAAATTTCTTACTTTTGCTGGTGAAAATGCTGGCGTCAGTTGATTTCTAACCGTTTTCCATTGGTTACCTTTCAATGCAAATGGATTTTTTGCAGACAATGGATCAGCAGCTTCATTCATTAAATGAACGTTGTCATGAAAATTTTGAAAATTTCTTACCATAATAGATTTTACAAGTTCTGGGTCACGTATAAACAAAAACGGGTGTCTGATGATATATATCCCAAAATATTTATATTCGCTGTATTCACTAAAACAGTCAATTATTAACGTTTTAAATTAGTTGGCTATTATATTTCAATTTCAAATATTATTGAGTGCTTGTGAAACATTACTACGTATGACGAACTTCTGTGCGCATTTAAACATACGCAGTATTCATATGTTCACTTATCGTTCAGCTATAAACTGAAACTTTAAGCACTCAATTTCTTTGGTTAGTATGACCAAAATCCAAATGAAAATTAAAAATCACAATGTGATTGAAAAAATTATCAAGTTGAATCGGCTGGGAATCGAACCCAGGATCTCTAAATTCGAACAAAAGTTCGTCATACGTAGTAATGTTTTACAAGCACTCGATAAGATTTCAAATTGAAATATAGTAAGTGTTTCTCGCATTAGAGAGAGCACCAACACACATAAGTGGTTGAATGGTTATCGGATTGGGACGGCTGTTGAACAGAAGATCGTTGATCTAGTGGCAAGACACCTGGCTAGTTACCGGAAGATCCTGGGTTCCATTCCCAGCCGATCCAATTTGATAATTTTTTCAATCACTTTATGATTTTTAATTTATAGTTGGCTATTATTTCGTTGGAAATTAAAAGGTAACACTTTGTGCATATAAAACTTACTAGTAATATTTTTTCAATTGTTCCACTAATGTTGTCCTTCCAAAAAATGCTTTGTTGACACTTCCAAATGGAAATGTGGGTTTCGCGTGGGGCACATTACGTTTCCTCCAATAATCGTATTTCCAGGTTACAGTTACATATATAATCAATAAAATTAAAATAATAATTAATAATATGTTTAGCAGCATTGTTTAAAAACAACTTGTTTTATGTATATTATAAATACATAATAGTTGTATCACAGAAATATGTGCTTGTACAGTTGAATAGTATATAAAAAAAGATATTACTGAATTTAAGTGAAGGCGTTACTATTAAAATCATTTAGGGTGTACATATTATGTAGTTGTTTTGTAATATACTGACCTGGAAAGTACATATCTTGAATTTGAAATAGTAGGTACATATTAATATCTTGTTCAAATCTTAAGGCGTATGTAGTGAGTGAGTAGAGGCGTAACTACAATGGAATAGGTGGAGTAGTCGTTCGAAAGCGCATGAGAAAAAATCGGTGCAAGAAGGAAAATAATTTTTATTAGGAATGATAGAAAATTTTTTGTTAAGTGTTCAAATTTTTCAAAGCCATTCAAAAATATTAGTACCATTTTTAGTACCTATCAAATAGCTCAACCATTTATTTTAGCTGACCAGCAGATGATTTTCTATCAAACAGTTTTTATTTTTTTTGATTTTATTAATAATAATAAGGTAAAACATTAGTAAAAACTTTCCTATCGCTGACCAATCAATCAAATCAGTTGACTTTTATGACCATTTTCTGACTTTTTGAGTGATGTAATTGGTCTTTCGAAATTTCACTTTTGGAGTGCAAAAACTTCTGAATGACCTTCAAAATTTTAATCCTCAATAAAAAATTTTCTATCGTTGACCAATTAATTAATCCAATTGACCTTTATTGACCATTTTCTAACTTTTAGCGAATTTCCATTCTGGAACTTTAGCTATTACAGCAGCTCTTATGGTAAGACCTAAGTCCGGGACTATATGACAGAAATTTTGCTTTGAAGCCTCTAGAACCCGAAAATCTACTTCACTAATATATATATATATATATATATATATATATATATATATATATATATATATATATATATATATATATATATATATATATATATATATAGTGGGCTTGGGCAACAAACTCATATTCGTGAGAAACAAGCATATTTCCCACTTATTGTACAATATATGTACTATTTTCTAGATAAAACAAGTGCTAGTTAGTTATTCAATATGTATTGAATTAGATCATCTCCTCTTGTTTTTTATCCCCCACCGAACCTTTAATCGAAACTAAATTATCCTATGGGTTATTAAAATTGTTACTATATGTGTTCATAGTAAATAGTGACTGTATATTAAATTGCATCAAATTCGGTTCAGTTATCCCACAGGAACCTTTATTCAGGATAAAATTAGTCTATGCGTTAACTCAGGGTTAATCGTTTCTGTGTACCAAATTTAATCGAATACGGTTTAATTATTTGGACGGGATTAAGTAATTTCTTTTGTATCCCTTGGGAACCTTTAATCGGGATAAGATTATCATATGTCTTATTAAAATTCTTGCTACATGTGTCCATATTAAATAGTGTCTCTATATAACATTTCATCGAATTAGGTTCAGTCATCCCACAGGAGCCTTTAATCTGGATAAGATTTACCTTTGTGTTAACTTAGGATAAATAGTGTCTACATACTTATCAAATTTCATCGAATTGAGTTTAATTTTTTGGGGCGTGTTTAAATAATTGGTTTTTGAAACTCAGGAACTTGAAACCGGGATAAAACTTAACCTATGTGTTAAGTCAGTGTATAAGGAGTGTGTACGTAAAATTTTATCAAAATCAGTTCAGCCGTTTTGACGTGATTGAGCAACAAACATTCAAACATCCAAACTTTCACATTTATAATAGTAGGTATTACTTAAGAGTAAGATTAAGATTAAGATTAAGATTAAGATGGTGGTACCCTACAATTTAACAGTTTTTTCATCTATTTTCTGTAATTGTGAAATTCAAGATGTGTCATTTCCGAATGAAAGTCTATAAATAATATTTATCTTGTCAAGAGTGAATAAAAAATTACCTTGGATGATTTTAATTAATGTCATGGCCAGTGACAATCAGGGAAGTCAAAACTTTTTGTAAATCTTAACTAATATTATAAATGCGAAAGTGTGTTTGTTTGTTTGTTTGATTTGATTTCACGCCTTAACAGCTTAAAAGACAATTTTTACTTGGCTAATACCACTTTATTTAAAGTTTTTAATTTTAAAATGGAATACCATAAAGTAACGCTCAAATCTATCAAATATATTAACTAATCGACCTGAAACTTTGCACAGACATAGCCTTCGGGACAGAGATGATTATAGGTTATTTTTTAACCCGAGAAAACGTTTCATTCTTTAGGGAAAACGTATTAAATTACTACACTTGACTAACAAAAAACGGTCAATTGATTTCAAACTTTGTATATTCTAAACGGAAGGAGTGAAAAATGACACAGGCTACATGGTACCTCGGAAAAAATATCTCAACCAAAAAAAATACATTTTAAATGAAAAAAAAATTTTTTTGAGCCTGTTTGAATTTAACATATTGCTAGCAGAAAAAACGGAGATACACACAGGTTATTTTTTACTCCGAGAAAATATCTCATTCCCGAGGAAAAGTTTATTTAAAACAAAGAACTGAAATAGCGAATAACGACAACTGATTGGTTTCAAACTTTGCATATTGTTTACGGATTGGACGAAAAAGGACACATGCTAGTTTTTATCCCAGGAAAAAATCTGAATTCCGTGGAAAGTCTTACTTCCGTGCAAAAATATATCTAAAACGAAATAAAACGATAATTTAGGTTTTACACGTCATAACCAGTGCTATAACTATGTTAACCAATGTTAAATACTACTGTTATTTGTTTGTATACTTTGTTGTTAATTCCTTCGAGTAATATTAGCAAAAAAAAAAAAACAAAAACGTAGTAGATTGAACAGTGAACGGCAAATCTATTTCTGCAAAAATAAATAGAATGTTTTTGGCTTTTGTACTAGGCGCCATGGGTTTTAGGAAACTATTTCGAGAAGGGATATTGCTGGAGGGGGTTTTTGTGGGACAATTTCTTTGGACAGATTTTTAGATTGAAATTTTCAAACTATTTGGCGAGGAGGGGGGGGGTAATTGGGTGGTATTAAATGAGTTTTTTAAAAATTTCTTTCTGGTAGTGGTTTCGGCGTTCTCAGTGCCCAATACTAATAAAACAACTATCTAGAAAAAATGTTTAAAAAGTTGACTTGGTACAAATCAATACTCAGCTGACGATTTGTTATCCTTATTAAAAATAATCAAACTCATAATTAGTCGACAAGCAATTTTAAATTAGCCAATAAGAAGAAATGGGTCCTATGGTTACTAACAGATACGAACGTACCTACTAAATTTATTTGCTCATTATTAGGGATGTTTTGGATTTGAAATTTCGGATACAGATACGGATACGGATATTTAAAAACATTTTTTTCGGTTTCGATTTCGGTTACGGATATGTAATAATATCGGATAATGATTCGGATACGGTTACGGTTACGGATAATTGCTTTCAGTGAATCTTTTTTTTTAAAAAAAAAAGAAAATTTCTGTCAGTTGTCTGTTATTATCCGAAACAAATTCGAAACTTTTATTTTCGAATACGATTTCTGTTTCGGATATCCGGTAGTTTCGGTTACGGTTACGGATATCCATAACATCCCTACTTATTATACATCATTTAAAGACGACAATCGTCTGACCTCATCCCTCATTAGGGGGACCAACGTGAAATGTTTTGCTTGCTTTCCTTTATTAAGAAATTTGAGTTTTTTTTTGGGTTTATCTTCTTAGTTATTAAGAGGCATAGAGGGTTCAATAAGGTGGCCTACGTGCGGCTGACCCCCTATGGGGCTCACATTCAACATTCATTCATCCATAAGCGCGACCATCAGTACAATCAGTATTTCGTATACATTTATCGTTTAAAAAAATACAATAAACAATTTTTTTAAGATAATTCACTAAGTTTTAGTTTCAAAGTTAAAACTTTTAATTATCTTTTCTCTTAAATTTTTCGTAAATTTTTTTTTCTTTTGAAAATGTTAGAAAAGTTATAGAACACTAATAATGTGCTACAAAAAAACTCGACTAAAAAAAAAATTGCTACAGACATTATAAGCCATGAGATTTTAATTTTTTTTTAACGCAAAGTGTGGTATGGTCACGTTATATCCAGTAGGAATAGTTAGGAGTTTCGACGATGTAGTTAAACTAACAAAAAAGACATGTACTGAAATGTATATATACCTATTTATCTAATTAGTAATTAAACTGTAATTAATCATAGTTTTTGAAGTCCTTGAATATGAATTCCTTTTCATTGGTCATTTTTGTATTCACAATATTTGTAATTACACCAATAATTCGAAATAAGGAAAGGCAGTTGCGAAATATTGTAAACAATTATATATATATATATATATATATATATATATATATATATATATATATACATATATATATATATATATATATATATATATATATATATATATATATATATATATATATACAAGGTGCATATCAACTTTTATTATCTTTTTCTTCTGGTGCATTTTGATAAAATTTTACTGGATGTTTTTGAATGGAATTTTTATGTGAAGGTCATGAGATTTGTTCCAATATAACAGTTA
Organism: Brachynemurus nebulosus; assembly: GCA_035578155.1. NCBI lineage: Eukaryota > Metazoa > Arthropoda > Insecta > Neuroptera > Myrmeleontidae > Brachynemurus > Brachynemurus nebulosus. The sequence continues at coordinate 17,158,849 of JAPWDM010000012.1, read as the reverse complement.
AGGTTTATATCAGCGCTTCTTAAACTTTTTTCATTCGCGACCCCAAGTAGAGATACATAAATATTTTGTAAGGATTTATTGATTAGATAAATATATATATATATATATATATATATATATATATATATATATATATATATATATATATATATATGTACAATATATAATACAATTTTAAAATACGGGATTATTTGCTGGGGAAATTCTCCATCATCTAAAAAAGTTTTCCTTAAACAGAAAATGATATTAAGGTGTATGCTGCATGCTAACAGTAAATGATATTAACGCTACCATGTATTTATATTCTATGCACAGCTTTATATGTAAAAAAAAAAATTACCAGAAATTGTATCAAATACAGATCGACACTCATACAATACACGTAATAAGGATTATATATTACCTCCTTCATGTAAGCTAGCTGCCACGGATAAATCACCACTCATTTTTGGTTTAAAAATATTTAATAAAATTCCAGAAACTATTAGAAATAGTTCCGATCGTTCTTTTAAAAATCAGTTACTTAAGTTTTTAACTGATAAATCGTTTTATAGCTTAGAAGAATTTTTTAATTTTTAGAAACTTTTAATGTTTAAATTTTTGTTATGACGAATGCAAAAATCTGTATAAGATCTATTGCAAATAAATTATCTATCTATCTATCTATATACGTATATATATATATATATATATATATATATATATATATATATATATGTATATATGTATATATATATATATATGTATATATGTATATATATATATATATATATATATATATATATATATATAATATATATATATATATATGTATATATTATATATATATATATATATATATATATATATATATATATATATATATATATATATATATATATATATATATATATATATATATATATTTACACATAAACAATTTTTCGCTATGACCCCATTCGCTTTAAGAAGCCCTGGTTTATATGATAGGTTTATGAGACAGTACCGAAAAAAGTCAATGGTAATTTTAAATGATAAACGTTTTTAACTACTTGATAATTCATTTGCGACGCAACTTCTATAACTATAAAAAATAAATTTTTTTGAATCCATTCGGAACTATCGTGCCGTCTCATAAACATTGACCAGAATACCATTCGAAAAATTTACTAAAATTTACCAAAGGGAAAGGTAATAAGAGTTGATAATATTACAAACTGCATATATATATATATATATATATATATATATATATATATATATATATATATATATATATATATATATATATATTTAAAGTGCTTTATTTCAAAAATTGCGTTTCCTTATTTCGAATCACTGGCGTAACATCACCAATGACATGCAATTTTTTTGAATGGAATTTGTCAAAAAAAATAGCCTTGTAATAACAATTGCGCAATTTTTGTCTTTTGGTGTAGGTATCAAGTTGGAGCCAACTTATGAATGATTAATTAGTGATTATGTTACGCTCAAAGATCGAAATCGCTCATTGAGCGAAAAAATCGACCACAACGCGTTGTGGTTAGCTCAAAAAGACCACAACGCGAAATTCGCGTCGTGGCTTTCATAAGATTTGACCACAACGCGACGTGGTCATTTAAAAAGCCACAACGCGTTTTAGACGGTTAGCTGATGCAATTGTGACACGACGGACAGGTTGTTGTTTGTCAACTGACGTATAGGATTCAGGATGTTCAATAATAAAAGTCTTTAATTAAATTTTTTATTCATTTTGAATTCGTGATCGTATATTAGTAAATATAACAAAATTATTTCTCATAATATAGGTACTGAATTGCAGATTAGTTATTTTTAAGCAATACATGGTCATGCATTAAAATCTTTTAAGGGGGTATTTTAGTCTAGACATTCGAAAAATCGATTTTTCTTTTTTTTTTACATTTTCAAAGTTTAGACCTTTAGGAATAAGCCTCTAAAAGGATTTACGGAAATTCGAATTATTTTCGGAGTTAAGGTTATTTTTTCCTGTGTACTGTGTATCCTTTCAGTGTTAAATTCAAATTTTTAATATAGATTACTCGAAACTGCTTTTTTCGATACGGTTGATATGATACTTCAAGTTCTAATGCACCGATTTACTTGAAATTTGGTACAGACCTTCCTAATACTATCAAAATTGGTCCGACGCACGTAGGGATTTTTGGAATTTCTTTTTTAATATTTTTAAAAAAGTTTCAAAGTTGAAAAATGCAGGCGAAAAAATGATTTTTTTAAAATGGCCGCCTTTTTGTGAAAAAATTTTTATACATTTTTATACTTTTCAAATATCAATAAAAAACTGTTAAAAAAATGGATACTAAAAATGTTTACTCTTTTTTTTATTACGCCCATAAAATCATCTCAAAATCGAACCTCTAGTCTGGACTACAAGATTCCTTTAAGCTGTAACAGACTAAATTTTTAAAATCAAACAATGGGCTATCCATTGTTTAATTTTATGAATTTCAGCATAGTAGTCTTCAAAGAAAATGTAAATAAAAAGTTTTTTTTTAATTGCAATTTAGAGCCACTGGGCAGTGTCAATAATTATTTTAAAAAATTTAAAAAGACAAAATTTTCCACTTCTTTGGTAAGTTTACTTACTACTTACCTCGTGTCCGTTTGTGCCCTATGTTAAGGAGGCTCATCAATCCAGAGACCGAAAAAAACAGGTTTCTTCACTTTTTTTTTACATAATGAAGCGGAACCAGAATTAGCAATTTTGCATGTATAGAAAGAAAATGGCGGCAGTTTAAAAAAAATCTGGAATTTTACCATATTTTTGGGATTAAAATGGTCATAAAATGGCCATATTTTATCCAAAAATATGGTTGTGGTTTAGCCAATAAAGAAATGTGTTGTCAATATTCTGTCCAAATTTTGGCTAATTTGGATGAATAGATTTAGAGTAATCTTGACACAAGTGTCGAAAAAGATCATTTCGAGAAAAACGCGTTTAAATTGATTTCTAATAAGTATAGCTAAGAGAAACAGCAAAAACAAAAAAGTCAATTTTTTGAAATTTCTGGACTGATGAGCCCCTTTAATATGTGCGTTTTTACAAAATGTCAAACAGTTCATCAGCCTTACAAAAATAACGGATTTTTTAATCACAAACACTAATTAGATCCATATTCAATCAATTTCCGTGTCACTTATTTTTAAAACATCATATCGTTTAAGACGACGATAATGTTTTGACAATAGGGGTTGATTACTTTTTTTGAGAAGCTGAGCCTCCTTTGTTTCTTGAAGTACCGTTTGGTATCGTTCGTTACTAATGAAAAAACTGCGATCGGTATTTATTTTTATAAACTCATCCAATTCCTCATAAAATACAATTTTTTTATTAGCCATGATTAGCGCACTAATGTTTACACTTGGAAATAACGATCAACAATGAATACAAATTCAACGGTATTTGATTGCAATGCGCCAGTTGACAAATAACAACCTGTCCGTTGTGTCACAATTGCATCAGCTAACAGTCTAGAACGCGTTGTGGCTTTTTTAAATGACCACGTCGCGTTGTGGTCAAATCTTATAAAAGCCACGACGCGAATTTCGCGTTATGGTCTTTTCGAGTTAACCACAACGCGTTGTGGCTGTTTTTATAAGTGCCACAACACGAATTTCGCGTTGTGGCTGATTTTAAATAACCACAACGCGTTGTGGTCGATTTTTTCGCTCAATGAGCGATTTCGATCTTTGAGCGTAACAATTACATTAACGTACATCGTACACTATCTGAATAATGCATGATTTTTTACTTACGATTTTACACCCGAACTAAATAAAAGATTATATACTTTATATTATTGTTTACAGTGAATTTCGGTTTGTTACAAGAAAAAAATCAGTATGGATCTCAGTAATTATTGAAAATTTCTGGAATTAATTATATAATGAACAATCGAAAAATCGAAAAATAATACAACTGTGTACAATCTTAAACAGGAAGACAGGTCCGCATTTGATGGCTTACGTGCAACGAGAGCACGTAAACTTTCGTTAATAAATATTTATATATCAAACAGTCAGGGCTGTAGGTAAAATTGTATGAAAGTCAAAATTTTATTTTTAATTTAATTTATTTATTCTTTAATTATATGTATATGACATTGATCGTACAAAGAATATTAAGTGCCTTTACTGATCAAGAAAATATTGTAAAAAGTCGATTCTTCGGGTTTCAATCAGTAAAGGTAACTTACTAAACTTATATTGTAAAATGCTATTGTAAACAATGAGAATGTAGCTGACGCAACGAGAAATATTTGCAGTGTTAGATTTCAAAAGGGTAATTTTTATAGGTCCGAAGACATTCGTCAATCTTCGGACCTATTATAATTTCGTTCAAATTCTTGCTATTCTTGAAACACCAGTAGCGCATACAGCAAAAATCCACTTGTCGCACACTCCAAGAAGTGGACATCGACATTAAGTGAGGGGAGAGTCCATACCTCGTTTACTCACGTACACTGCTTCTTAAGTATGTGTGTGTCCACACAACGTATTCGCCTTAGTCATAGACGGTCATGTATCGTCATGTTGTATGCTTAACTTAAAGTATTATTAATTTACCTATGCAGGTTATATTACAGGTTTTGAATCGATTCTTGCAATTGTTATACATTGTTGATTTTAATGCAATTTATTATTTTTCGTTATTATTAAAAAACATATTATTCGTTATTATTTTTTATTTAAATTGAGTTTAATTATATTTATTTAATAGAGTTCAACGTATTATTATTATCATTATCATTATTTTAATAAAAAAGTGTTTAAATAATTTATTTTACAATTTTTGTTGAATTAAAAAATATAGTTTCTATCTTTTAATTTGATATTTTGTACTTGCAAAATTTGTTGCCATAATATTTTCTTTAAAAAAATATAACAAAAAACACAATTTAAAAAGTGAAAATAGTGACAATTTTTACATTATTTTTTTAATTTTTTTAATGCAAACATGGCTGACTATGCTTCAATTTTAATTTTAAAGTTTGGAGTATCCTAGAAAATGAAATATATAATGGCATTTTACATGCTATTTATAATATTTGTCTCTTTTTAACGTGTACGTATTATCTTTCGTACGTAATATAAATTACTGGTCCTTTCATTTCTAATGTCTATGGTCAAACATATTCATCTATTTCTTTAATAAAACGTAAAAATGTACTTAAATGCTTTATATACTTTATCCCGAAAATTGAGAAACAGTAATCACTGAGGACCTATATTTAATGCGTGTCAAACACGCAATGGACGACTTTTTTCTTGAGTATTGACGATAAAACAATGAGCTGTGTGTACTGACGATAAACCAAAGCGTCAAGAAATTAAGCGAAACCCAAGGCAAACTGTTAAGAATTAGCGGCAACTTTTGACCATTCTAAATCCACAGTTTTCGGCCATTTTAAGAAAATCGGGATGGTCGTTTACACCAAAAACCGCACGAACTTTCCGGATGACCCAATAATAAACTTTATATAAAAATTCCTATTTTAATATACCACATTATTTAGCTTTTTCTTTACACTGCAAATACAATACTGCTTATGGTGTTTTAACGATCGGTGAGCTTCGATCGTAAAAATTTAAAATATAAAAATTTCTATTAAGAATAATTATTACTTGAAAATGGTGTCATAAAAGTGATTTTCTTTAAAATACTTAAAACATCTATAATATGATGATGAAAAAGAGTCATTTTATAGTGATTAAAATCACTTTTTATGTTAGAAACAGTAAAATCGAAAACTATGTTTTTGTTTGAAATCTGTAACCTGAACTGGCCATTATGTGTTAACTATTTGTAATAAATTTGGCTTCAATTCATTAAGCTACAGATACAATATCGAAAGCTTTCAGTCATGCTAATACATTTGTACCCATAGGTATATGACTGCAATAGTTGTGCCTCCGAAAATCAAATGACCATCAAATCAAGTAGGTGGGACTAAAAAATGTTATAATGAAGTGTAATTTAAATTTCATCATACTAATAGATAAGGCCAGCTTAACCCTAAGTGCCCCCCCCTAGACACCGTGAAAAATGCCGCCCCCACCTTTTTCTCAAAAACAAGAAAATCGTAACTTTTCCTACTTTTTTTTGTCGACTTTCCCCTAAAAAGATAACTGACGAGCCAGACAAAAAAGAAAAAAAGACAATTTACTAACTTTGCCGCCCTGTTCTAAAAATCTGCCGCCCCTGGGCCAGGGCCTAGGTAGGCCTAGTGCGTAATCTGGCCCTGTTAATATATAAAGAGGTAGAGTTTGTGGACTTTACTTTGCCGCTATGTACGACCGAGACCAAAAATAAACGGTTGGACAGATGGACATTAAATTTAAACGCTATCTCAAAATTGATCACTAGGATCTTCTCACGGTTCCAAAAAGGACTCAAGCTAGTGGCTGGACAGGTCTTGATCAAATTTTACTCAAACAGTATCAAGATACTGAAGAAAATTAACGACAGGTAAAAATTACCCTCTAGGATCCTGGAGATCCAAAAAAGGCCCGAATAAACGGCTGGACGGATCTTGACCAAATTTTGCTATAATATTATTGAGACTCGGAAACAAATTAACACGCGAGTTCAGAACTTTTCTTCAGAGCTCTGGAACCTCAAAATGGGTCGGAATTAAATGAGGCTCTTAAAATTATTAATAAGGATATCTACGAAAAAATCTTAAGGTACGAAAATTAGACACGCTATTAAAATACAGGGTGGGTCATTTTAATCTTTGCATCTAAATATCTCGCCAGCGGCGCCACCTATCAAAAAATGACCTTTACAAAAGTTGTTAGGTACGAAGGGGGACATTAAATGGTGACCTTAAATTTGACCTTGAATTTCATTTTCAAGGTTATTTTGAGGCCAAGTCGTATTTTTCAAATGGAACGACCTACTTTTAATTTCGAATTCTGAAAGAGTGAAATTTCACGTCAAAAATGCTATGAAGGAATTTTTTTTATTGACCTTTAATTTTTTATTTTTTAGCTATGAAATTTACTAGTTATGAAAAATTAATTTTTCATAAATTTTTAGTGTAATTTTTTTCTGGATTTTAATCTTAGAATGACCTTCACAGGTCATAAAAAATGAACAGAAGCTCCTGTTTTACGTCTCCAAAAGATGCCGACACTTTAAAGTTAGGTTTTTCTTTTAAAATCTAATTTTTGATTGTACTTTGGTGGTCTTTACGCCTCTTACGGTCAATTATAAAAAAATTTTTTTATAGCATTTTCGACGTGAAATTTCACGCTCTTTCAGAATCCGAACTAAAAAGTAGGTCGTTCCATTTGAAAAATACGACTTGACCTCAAAATGTCCTTGAAAATGAAATTCAAGGTCAAATTTAAGGTCACTGTTTAATGTCCCCCTTCGTACCTAACAACTTTTGTAAAGATCATTTTTTGATAGGTGGCGCCTCTGGCCAGATATTTAGATGTAAAGATTAAAATGGCCCACCCTGTATAAATATAACTGCTTTGGAGTCGTTAGGCAAGCGGAACAGCACTGTAGGAAACTGATTTTCTAAAAAATTTCAGAATATCGGATTTAAAAGTAAAGTGAGGTAAGGAAAACCTTAGTTCAATATGACTCAAATTATATAGTTGGATTAATCTTGACAAAATTTGTGTTTTGTCTTATCATATACATACACACATCGTGGTTTGTATAATCATATACATACACACATCGATTTATGTTTAATTGTTTACAAAATGAGCATATCAACATTATACAGTAGAACAATACAAGCAGTGTTGATTAGTAAGGGGGTTTTGAGCATTCAGCTTTTGCAATTTGTAAAAAAAAATTTAAGATCTCAACAGATGTCACTTGTGAAAAATTTTAATATTCACGCAACGTAATGGCCACATTATTCATGTAAAATTACGTAAATTCATATGTACCTATAATACATAACGAATGCAATATCTCAATGGATTTGGTGTCTAAATGTAATGATTTGTCATCTATATTGCTTGTCATGTAATGTTCTGTACTAATAAATTACAGTAGCGCCGTGACGCGGTCAATAACGTAATTATACACATACGTAGGTAGGTGTATATAAATTAAACTAGCAAATGATACTGCAGTATTAATTTTTTATTTCTTGTTTTACCATTTAAACAAAACTATAAATCGAATGATTTATCGGTATTAATTAATTTCAAATTAAGCTTAGCGAATTCGATTATATTATGAATCAATTATTTGGAAAGTTCGGTCAACAAGAAATTGTCTAATAAAACATCTGTATTAAAGAATAGCTTACGAAATTATCAATTAATTCTGACATCTTGTTCTCCACGCTTGATGCTATTCTGCCATCAAAATTGATTCTTCACTTACCTGAAAAAAAAAAAAGAAAAATATTATTATTAATCTATATTTTCATTAAGATATTTATGCGTACGCTTATGGAGAAAAGAATTTGGGTTATAGTCGGTTTGTGGGTCCTCGTTTATATGTATGTATTTGAATTTATGCAAGTGTGTTTGTAAAGAACTTTTTCATTTACGTAGGGTTTATTATAAATGAGCCACTCACTCAGTCAAATAGCTTAGCTTTGGAAAACCAGTTTTTGTTAAAAATAGTAAGTAGATAATAATGAAAATACGAAAATTATTTTTATCTTTTCGTTTATGGTAGAAAACGTACCAAAAATTTAATTTTTCGAAACTTTTAATCGCTTGCTTACAATATTCGTAGTATTGTCTCTATTAGTAAAGAAGAGAAAAATACGGAAAATATAAAACCAAAGCTGGACGCAAATATAGGAGTGTCTTTTTTACAAATTCCCAGAATTGTCAAATAAATATTGATTGGTTCTGGAGATATTCCTTCTTGAGTTAATCCTACTATATACTTCTAACCTCACCCATTTTAAGAATTCGTCCACTCAGGGTGGTACCTACTTCCGAGTATTCAAGTTTTGTTGAAATAATCTATACTGTAAATAAGTCGCTTATTTCAGTTTCCAGATACTACTTAATATCAAAATTTTAAATTTTAGATAGTAATCAAACTTCTTTTAACATACAAAAAGCTCTCTATAGTCATTAACGTAATTACTCTGAGATAGTCAGGTACAAAAGTATATCTCAGCGAAAAAATTTTATTTTATCAAAAATTAAGTAATGCTTATATTATAATATTCTTGAGTTATTATATTTGCATATCACTTGTTCTTTTAATTGCCGCGCGCATGTATTGTAGCAATACAAAAGCATTGTTGAAGAAGCATTGTAAAAACGTTGTAAAATGATGTTTATATTTGTAACTTTGTATTTTATATAGGGTTGACCGGGGTAATTGTGAACGGATTTTCATGAATTGAGATAAAAGCGTTGTTTTAAGTATTTTTTATTTTATATATCACATTATGGTTGATTTATTTTTAATTCTACATTATTCAGGATGCACCACACAAATTTTAAGCAAATTCGTATGGAAAACAAAAATTTTATAAGCCATTCACTTTTCTCCGATGCGGTTGTGCAAATCTTATGAATTTTGGGGTAAAAGTGAATGCCATCAGAAAAATGATTTCGAATGGATTACAAGAGAAGTGAGGTACATCAAAGTAAAGTCCAAATTAAATTCTTCACAATTACCCCACTTTCAAATTTTTCATCATACTTTAGCGGTCACAATTTCACTTTGTTTAACGTAAGTTATCCATACCTAAAATTTGCACCAAAAATCAAGGTTAAATTAAAATAACAAAAATTGTAGGAACAAATTTATTACAAACTAAAAATGATATTTTGATGATATCTTGTCATTTTATCAAATAAAAAATCTTCACACAAAAACAAGGAAAATGAGACTTTTTCAAGAGAAATATATTTAGTTTACATGAATAAAATACCCCTGTCGCAGCATCCTGCATAACATAGCGAATTTCCATTTACAAAAGTACGTTTTTCTCGAAAACTAGTTGATATAGAGTAATTGTAAATAAAAAAAAACCTTCTTTATGTGGTTTTTCCACCTCATTCCGCCAAATTTTTTTCACGAAAAATGTCCAAAACCCCGTAAACGTTTTCACGAAATTTCTTAAAAATAAGATGTTTCGTTCTTGAGTTATCGTGCGGACACTTAGTAAACATATATATAAATGTGTCCGCACGATAACTCAAGAACGAAACATCTTATTTTTAAGAAATTTCGTGAAAACGTTTACGGGGTTTTGGACATTTTTCGTGAAAAAAATTTGGCGGAATGAGGCGGAAAAATCACATAAAGAAGGTTTTTTTTATTTACAATTACGTCACCAGCATCTTCATCAACATTTTCAACTCTGAAAAGGACACTACTGAAATTTTTGATCGAATCGGGGCATCTGTGAATGACGTTCACAATTACGCCACAATTTTAGAATCATGTGGTAATTGTGAATTGGTAATAAATTGTTCAATTTCTTTAGCAGTTAATAAGGAACCCTCTCATGGTTTAGACCACTTCTTTAGAAGTACTTTTAACCATTTCTTACCTTTTAAAAAAATAAAATGTATTTGTTATTTTAGAAATTATAGGCGCCTTTCACAATTGCCCCAATTCACATTTACTCCGGTCAACCCTAATATAAAATTTTTATCAAATTCTTTTAATACGTTTTTATTTTATTAAAAAAAAAATAGAGTTTTTCCATACGAGCTCGTGTTAAAATTACAAAACTTTCAAATCGTTTTTCTCAAAATTGACATAGTCAATTTTTTTTTCGGTAAGGGCTCGTATTACTGGTATTGAATTAAATAAATATCTAGAGAGGATCCGTTAAAATCGTTTTATCGACTAACTACTTTAAATGGAAATACAACAATATGAAACTCTAGTAACATATAATTTGAAACAGTGCAAATATTCCGTTGTGCAAACAAGTCGAATTGCACTCACTCAAAATAATTATAGCGTTATCATTTAATTATTAGAGTTGAAAGAGGTACCAACCGTACTTACATACTGGCGTATGTAAATGGCAAACAGACAGACGGACAGACAGACGAATTGGAACGAGTATGTGTAAATATAATCAGCAATATTCAAAAAGCTGGAAAACTTTTAAAATTGTACGAGGCCGGTCAGTATCTACCGAATTTGAAAATTAAATATTTGAGAGAATGTTCATTTAATGATTGCGTTTTATAAAATGGGAACAATTTTAAATATTTTAATTGCAAATCACCTACATAACATTGATGGTAAAAATTTTATGTTACCATCATGAAATAATAAAAAAATAGTGAGAAAAGTCATCTTTATAAGTAATGCACTATATCCACGAAACTTGAAAATATAATTTAAAAATGGTAACGTGAAAGCCCCAATACCCGAACGCGTTCAATACTCGAACAGTTTTAATATTTATCTATCAGTTTTTTTCAGAAATAACTTCATTAATCGGTATATAAAATATCAAAACTGTTCGAGTATTGAACGCGTTCAGGTATCGTGGCTTTTACTCTATATCTTCATCTGTAATTTTCGCTTCCTTAACATCAAATGTCAGTGACTTGGGGTTTCCGGGGCTTAGCCAGGGTGCTGCCGTTTGACTCGTTAAAAACGTGAAAATAATGAACTGAGAGATGCGTAGAAACGCATTTTAAAATCGATCAGTCTAAGTTATTTTGAAGGTATGGTCGATATTTATCAAATGCATGTGCCTTATGAACTGTAGGCGGCCAATGTACAGTGGTCCAGTTTCCAAAAAAAGCGGAGAAAAATCAAATATTAGTTTGAATAAAACAAAACATGGTATATAAGCTGGGTTTTCAAGGTCGCTGAGTATGAATTTGATATAATTATTTTGAAAATTCAAAATGGCAGGTCCAAAATGGCGGACAAAAATAAAAAAAGTAGTTTTATTGAAACAAAAAATGGTATATAAAGGATTTCAAGGTCGCTGATTATGAATTTGAAGTGAGACAAGAAAAAACTGAAATTGGTATAAAAGACGAAGGCCCAATTGGGGCAAGATTTTTTTTTTAAAATAATCTACATACTTCAAACTTTGTTGCAAAAAAAAAACCATCCAACTCGAGCAAACTCATAACTATTTCTTATAAATAATCACATTAACAATGCAATATTTTTCTGTAATAAGTAGGTACACCCTATAGAAATATTAAATTACCCTTTACCACATATCCATAATGATTGCTCACCTTCATTTTCAATTTCTATCACTATTGATTTCAAAAACACAATTGCAAACAAAATTTATTAATGAAAAATTAGAAGATGCGTACGAGACCGGTGCTCAGTTAGCTGTGTTTGACCTTCCCTTATCTGGTAATGCAGACGGTATAATGGACTGTCGGTTTGCACCAAGGTGCAGTGGTGTCCTCCCTCCGGTATTACGGAGTAATAAATTCAAAATTACAAACTTCACTTTGCTCATTTTTGTCCGCTCTTTTTGAAAATTGGACTATAGTCCTAGTTTATTTATTTTACCCACTGCACCTGCGCAAACGAAGGAAGGTCTCTTACTTCAAAATCGTTTCCCTATAACATAAAATTTTCTATTTTAAGGATTTGATCAGGGTATGAATAAAAATATATGCGCAAATTATTGCTCTTAAAGTCATAATGAGTTAAAATCTTAAATTTCTAACGAAATAAATTTTTCGGGCTGTTAATTTTCATTTTAGTTACAGCTTATATATTTCAATTATACTTTAAATAAAGTTAGAATACTTTACTGTATACTTACATAATGTTAACAAATCAGATAAATAGATTTTACCCGACAAAACATTTTGAATTAAATGGTTGAAAAAGTTTTTTAAAATAATTCTGACAAGCATGACATGTTGTTGTCTAAAGTTTTTTGATTGGTGTTCTAATTAAATTACAACTTAATTCAATTTTCCCTCTTCAAATTAAAGGTTAATTTAATCTTTTTAACAATTCTACATGATTTACTGTGTTGATATGCAATTTGCCCGATTTTATTATCACATCTCAACGGAGAAAAAGAGAAGACAATTTTTTAAAAAAATTTTTTTGAATTCTATAACTTGTATATTTGTAGTACAATTAAGGCGTGCAAATACACAGAAAGCGATTTTTACTAGTAAACAGGACCGCGAAGTCCAATTTTTCAATCTTGAGTTTTTACGGAGAATAGTTTTCACCCGCTAGTGACTTCACGGTTTGACTTAGAGGCATTTCGACTTCAAATTCGTGATACAAAAACGTAGGTACATTTTGAAATCTCGACGGGCATAATATTGCTTACATATACCATTTGCAATCGCAACCCCCAACATTAGGGGTTCACTAAAAATTAAATATAAAAAAATATGAAATTTTTCATTTTAGATATGACTTTAGCTGGACGAATGTCAATCCTAACATTTATCAAAAATAAATAAAATTTGATGCCAATGCAATTTTTCTTTTTCTTATATTCGTTCTTGGATCTGTGGAGAGAAATGGAGGTCTCCGGAAACAAAGCACATTTCTTAAAACTCTTTCTAAAAAACAAGTGACGAGCAAGAAAAGGTCGCTTTACTATTTCTCGGGTCCCTGCTGACTACTACGAGCCCCCTCTTCCGACTGGAACCCGGGGGCTGCAACCCCGGCTATCTCACCCTCTCATCAGGCTTGTTTTTTTCCCATTTGATAACAATAGCATGGAAAATCAAAATTCTTGGAACTCCCAGAATATCCTCGTGACTATTTTTTGATAATCATTTTTATTTAATAAAACGCCATCTATATTAATGGAAACATAAATGTTACCGATTCGAATCGTATAGATGTTTCCAACATTAACTAAGTATTTAGAAGAAACACTAAGGGCCAGTATTATAAAAGCCAACTAGCTAAATTTGTGAACTAAATTAATTTTATCTACAGATGGCAGTATTATAACACTGAAATAAATTAAGTAGCTGAACTAAATTTTAGTTGACACAAAATCTACCGACTAAATTTTATTCGGAGATTAATTTGACAGCTCTGAAAGATTTTTACAAATATTATTTATGTTTAGGGTTGACCGAGGTAACTGTGAATTGGGGCAATTGTGAACGGCGCCTATAATTTCTAAAATAACATTAATATTGTTAAAAATCAACTCTTAATATGTTTTTCTGTCCTTTCTTAATATGCTATTAAAATTTCATAACAATTCTCCAAGTATTAGCATCTATTTTTTATTTTGAAAAAACCCTTGCAAAATTTTATGTATCTTACTTCGACCAATCCTCAAAAAAAATTTTTTTAAAGTAATTTTCTTTTTTTAAAAGGTAAGAAATGGTTAAAAGTACTTTTAAAGAAGTGGTTTAAGCTCTGACAGAGTTCCTTATTAATTACTAAAGAAATTGGACAATTTATCACCAATTCACAATTACCCCATGATTTTAAAAAGGTGGGGTAATTGTGAACGTCATTCACAAATGCCCCCATTCGGCCAAAAATTTTAGTAGTGTCCTTTTCAGAGTTGAAAATGTTGATGAAGGTGCTGGTGACCTTATTGTATAAGTTTCCGTTGTACAAACAATACAAAAAAAAAAGTTTTTTAATCATGTAAACTAAATGTATTTCCTTGAGAAAGTCTTATTTTCTTTTTTTTGTGTGAATACATGTAATTTTTTTGATATTTTATATGATAAAATGACAAAATATCATCAAACTATCATTTTTAGCTTGTAATAAATTTGTTCCTACAATTTTTGTTATTTTTCTTTAACCTTGATTTTTTATAGAAATTTGAGGTATGCGTAACTTGCATTAAACAGAGAGAAATTGTGACCGTTAAAGTATGATGAAAAATTTGAAAGTGGAATAAATGTGAAAAATTTGAGTTGGGCTTTACTTTGACGTACCACACTTCTCTTGTAATCCATTCTAAATAATTTTTCTGATGGCATTCACTTTTACCCCGAAATTCATAAGATTTACAAAACCGCACAGGGGAAATGTGAATGGCTTATAAAATTTTTGTTTTCCATACGAATTTGCTTGTGTGGTCCTGAATAATGTAGAATTAAAAATAAATCAACCATAATGTGATATATAAAATAAAAAATACTCATCTCAACTCATGAAAATCCATTCACAATTACCCCGGTCAACCCTATATTTATACATATTAAACAGGTTTTATACACGTTGTAATACAAATTAGAGGTACAAAATTAATTTTTATATTATATATAACGTAAAAGCCCCCATTATGGAACGGTATCGAGTACTGGAACAGTTTTGACATTTACACATTTATTTCTTTAATTAAGTAAGTAAACATTAAATGCGAGGTGAATTTAAATTGAAAAACAATCATTCTATTAATAATAATTTTTGTTATCAGACGTTTCTTTCAGAAATAACTTCATTAATATGTAAATCTCAAAACTGTTCCAGTATTAGATGGGGGCTCTTACGTTATATGGGAATTAAGACATATTTACAATATATTATAGGTTAATCGTCGACTAGGTTATTTTAATCATGAGGTACGTTTATAATAAGTACTGAACGAAAATTTAGTTTACAACTATTTTTATTCGCAGAACAGTTATTCGTTGATTTAGTTGTCCTTTATAATACTGGGTCTAAGAAATTAAAAATTAATACGTAGAAAAAGGTTTAAAAAATGTAGACCTCAAAAAAGTTGTCTGTCCAGTGTGGCACGAATTATTATTTTAGTTACTACAACAAAATTATTTGCTAATGTATGCTTAATGTGTCTGGTTTCGGTAACTAAAAAAAAAAAAATAATGTGTCGCTGTACATTTAACTAAACAATTTAGTTGTATTTCGGTTATGATAACACAAAATTTTTTTCAGTATATTGACCTACAAATGGCATGAAAGCGCCATACACATTCAGATAATATTCCATTGCTGAAATGATAAATTTTCTATATTTATATTATTTATGATTCCTTAGATAAAATTTCCAGATGTTTTAACGTACGTCATACATACGTTTAATACACACAATGCTCGTAAGGTGTCTCTCAATGTATTCAGTTCATATGGATGCATGAGTCATTGACGAAATTATAATGCCAAATGGGGAAACATATTCTGGCAAGTTTTCTATTTATTTTTATTTTATCGTCACGGTGCGATGGTGAGGCGGGCTGGCGTAAATTTCCTCGTAAAAAGTTATAACGAAATGGAAATGATCATATGGAAAATGTATTTTAATTTTCTTTTTATATTGGCAATAAATTATATTGAAATTGGTTTTGAATTTTCTCTTTTCGAATTGCGTAGTAAACTTCAGTGACAAGGATAGTTATGCCTGTGTGAAAAAATGAATACTTTTTCCGACAATGGCTTTTTCCCGAAGAAGGTTAAGTTTTTGGATTGTATGTACATACAGGGTACGCTACGAAAACAGTGAGTAGATTTTACCCATGTAATTAATATTTACCAATAAACTTGAACCAAAACTGTTTTTTAACAGAAAAAATTTGACACTAAATATGACACTAAATTTTTTTAGTCCGGCTCTGACCATCGTATCTTTGTAAGATAAATTTTCTGTTTTTTAAAAATAAACATTTGGGAAACACGTTTACGACCTAAATATATTTACAGAATTTTATTGAATTTTAGTCAATAAAATTATTTTCTACCTTTGATATTAAGAAGGTATTTATGCATAATTCAGACAGGGCCGAACTTGAAACTTGAAATTTTGAAACATCATGTAGCCAGTTAATTTGTGATTTTTTCAAACTGTTAATTCCGAAAAAATTCCTGTGGTTTTAGTGTCTACAGGGTGCAATGAGTCCACCCCTCAAAAGGACAAGAGTTATTTTTTTACACCCTGTATATGTATTAAAGTGTGTCTATTTCTGTAACACAAACTGCAGCCTGAATGACTTGATAAATTTGGATAAAGAAGGTGTCGTTGGATTCGTCATAATATCGAAAGTGCCATAATAATGAGATGAATTAAATCTGTTGGCGAAATCTTGGTAACTTGAGTGAAAATTTTTTATTTTTGCGATTAAAATAGCCAATCTTTGTGAGAAAATTTGATTTATTTCCCAAATGTGATTTTTGTGTTGTCTTTGTAGTTCTGATTTTATCAAAAACGAAAAAATCAGTATCAAAAAACATAAGTAGGTAGCTTCACATTTCATATTTCTAATTGTAAAATTACGAAAAGCTGTCATTAAATAGGCAAATTCGTTCTTAGAAATATGACTTTCTTTTCGAATATGATTTTTCCTTTGTCTTGATAAGTAGTTCTGATTTTGTCAAAAATATAAAAAAAAAACATCGGAAAAATTTATAAGTAGCTTCCAATTTTATATTTCTAATATTAAAATTGAAGGATAAAGTCTTGGAGAAAAATCACCAACAATTACTAATAAAAATTAAGGATTTATTTGCGACGTTTCGAAAACATTAAATTTTCATCATCAGGCAAGTATTTTGTTTTGAAAAAACTAAATACATAAAATAATTTTTAAGAAAATTAAAAAGAAAATGAATATATGCAAAATTAAATACTTACATGTGCTAGAGATTGTCATAATTAAACACAGAAAAATACACATGAAATCAAAATGATAAAATTAGAAACAAAAACTATAATGTCGTCAATATAAAAACAAAAGTTAAATTGCTAAAAATTATAAGATTTATAGAATTTTTATAAATTTATAAATTACTATAAAATTTAAAAATTTTTCTTTGAATATTTTGAATCTCTATTTATGTTTATGTCCAGAAAAGGTATTTGTTTTTGGTTTTCTATTCCAGCCGTGAAAATTAGTTGGTCAGAAAAGGAGCTGAATTTATCTAGAATGTGTTCTACACCACCATATGGCCCTTTTCATCACTTTCCCGTTTCCTTAAATCTCACAACTACAATACTACCTATAGCTATCCCAATTCCATAAAAGATATGCTCCATTCAAAATTAAAACCACCAATACCTACCAACATGAAAAACAATGTAGTCTACAAAGTAGCTTGCCAATTTTGCCCAAGTGTATACGTAGGGCAAACTTCAGGCCTACTTAAAAAACGTTTAAAACAACACCAATGGGACATCAGAAGAGGAGAAAAAAAACTGGCCTGTTCCAACACTCCATCTCTATGGATCATCGTTTTTATTTTGACAACGCGAGCATACTACAAAAAAAAAAGAGAATTATAAAAGACGATGTAATATCGAGAATTTGTGGATTGCTACCGAAAACCAGAACATAAATAACCAGAATGACACTTCATATATTAACAACTATGAGTCCATCTGTTGCTCAGCACGACAACTACTAAAATAAACCATGTGTTACGCCCATAAGCAAAAATCCAGGTTCTTTGTTGTAGTTTATTAAAACTCATTGTGTTGCTTTGTATTCAATACATCAAAAATGTTCCTCTTACTTATATTTCAATATTCAAAAAAAATTTTATAAATTTTATAATTTTTAACAATTTAACTTTTGTTTTTATATTGACGACAATATAGTTTTTGTTTCTAATTTTATCATTTTGATTTCATGTGTATTTTTCTGTGTTTAATTATGACAATCTCTAGCACATGTAAGTATTTAATTTTGCATATATTCATTTTCTTTTTAATTTTCTTAAAAATTATTTTATGTATTTAGTTTTTTCAAAACAAAATACTTGCCTGATGATGAAAATTTAATGTTTTCGAAACGTCGCAAATAAATACTTAATTTTTATTAGTAACTGTTGGTGATTTTTCCCCAAAACTTTACCCTTCAATTATCTAACTGAATCACCTAATCCCCCTTTTGACATAATATCAAAATTGTAATAAAAAAATAGGTTATACGGTGAGTCCATATTGGTACAATCAGCAAATTTTTGAAAATATTAATAAGCAAACAAATTACACAATTGAATTATAATTTATATTTGTTAGTTATGAATTATTAATTGAACTAATCAATACTTGTATTAAAAATCAAATATTTGCATTCGAGCAAAATTACCATTTTCATTTATAAATTACCGGGGTATTTTTCGGGGTACATTACTCGTCAAAAACCATCGGCCATCTCCAATTTTTAACCTTAATATCTACATTACAGTAAAAAATGAGCGAAAAAGTTTCAAATCTAGAGCGATATATGAAAAAAATTTTGATAATGTCCTGAAAAATGAGTCTTAACTTTTTATTCAATAGACATAATTTAGACTCAATACATTATATTAAGGCGTTACATTACTTTGAAATACCCGAAAAAAAATAGGCTTCTGCTGGTGGTCAGATAGTGTATGACTACTAACGTTCTAGGTGAACAACTTTGAACTTAGTTTAACAACTTCGAAATTTACGTATTTACTGTGTTAATATCGAAATTATTTGCCCATTAATGGTTTGGAAATTATTTTTAAGAGGAAAATACTATCAGTTTTAATACCTTATACCCCAGTATTTTGTACTATTACTATTAAAATTATAAAATATGTATATAGGTATATTTCGATGTTTTCGATGTCTCCTGTATAGTTATTCGTAAACTATACCCAGACAATTTTTTATAGTATTACAGCAGATACCTCTGTATTCATTTATATCTATATGTATTTTCTACTTCTATAAATTAATATTTTGCTGTTAGTTTCAAAATAGATATTATAATTTAATTAAATATTTAAGGCTAAATGACTATGGATGTAGTTAATTTTAATTGCCCGAACGCAACGAAACAAACTGGTTATAAAATTATTTGTTTGTATAATTTAACTTTATCTTCAGGGGTATATTATTATTTAATATTCTAGAATTTATTTAATAAATATGAATATTATATTTGGTCATGTAGTTATTAAAGATTTTACATCAATAGCAATAAATTTTGTACCAATAAATTAATTAATTTGTATCAATAAATGTAAATGAAATTTAGCGATTCATATTTTTTCTACACTTGCTACAATTTCTCTGGTTCGATTTTCGACAGGACCGGCGCGACTATATAGGCAAACTAGGCGACCACCTAGGGCGTCAGAAATTGAGGGGTGCCAAAAATTTTGTGATGTAAAAATAGCGTACCTACCTGACTGTATTCAAAATTTATTTTAAATATTAAATAATTTTATGTATTACTCGCAAATATACCATGTGAGTTTTTTGAGAGTTGCCATTTCTATTACAACCAAATTTTTATGATAGAAATGGTACTCGAAAGGGGTTCTTTTCTCGGATGTAATAGAAATCGATTACTGTCCGGGTCTAGACGGTTTTACGGTACGTATTTTTGTTAGTAAAATTCACTTTCCAAACGATTTTAATATTTAAATGTACTTTTATGTCAAAAAGGTTCATTGGATACATTGTATCTAAAAGAGCACATTAAGAAAGAAGTCAGTGAACCTTTATTTTTTAAATTATCTCTTTTTATTTATGATTTTTTATTAAAATACTTTTTTAATGCATAAAAAAGCGTACATGTTTATCAGCATTACATGGTTGGCCAAGTGGTCGGAAAACGACATTTCATATTACACGATTTAATGTTATTCCAATTAATAATGGAAATTTTGTTCCCGGCTACAAGAAATCTATTCCGAGTTAGAGAATTGCTTTTAAACTTTTCTCTAATCCTTAAAAAAGTGTCGATATTTATCTGAATTACATATGGTCGACCAAGTGGTCTGAAAATGACATTTCCTATTACACGACCTAATATTATTCCAGATAATGACGAAAATGACTCCATGCTACAAGCATTCCCTTTACAATTAAATAATTGCTTTTAAACATTTCTTTAATGCTCAAAACAGTGTCGATGTTTATTTGCATTATATGGTGGACAAAGTGGTCGGAAAACGACATTTCATATTACAGGATCTAATTATTATTCTAGTTAATGACGGAAATGGTTCCACCCTACAAAAATGGCGCAGGAAGGAGTGGTAAGCTTGGCAACAATGTCAAATGAACAAGAATTTATTAGCGTAAACCATCGTCTTTAATGAGCTCATAAAGTTCGGGGGCGCCAAACAATCTTGCGCCGGCCCTGATTTTTGATTAAAAATGAAAATAAGGGTAGAGGATTTAAATTTTTCGATCTCTGTTTTATTAAAATTATGATTTTTAAGATATTGTATAGGCAATTAGACATACTTCTTGTGTATGTCGTTTGCATATAGTGAAACGTAGTTTGGTTTTGTTACCCTACAAAACGTCTAACTGGTACACAATTTTGACAACTAATACATTTTTGATGGAACTGTTGACGCGCTACTGCACATGATCGGACACAGGGGGATGGTTATGGGGTCATGTCCAAATCCCAACAAATTTTACTTTCAAATTTTGAAAATAATTATTGTAAGGAATATTAAAAATATGCAACTAGTTTCAAATTTCAAGTCAATAAGAAGAGGAAAAGGAGAATGATGTGGGTGGAGGCTAGAATTTGGTAGGGATTATGTCAGATATTAATCATCTATTCATTCAACTAGATACAGTAAATTTTTATTAAAAGTATTTAAAGTTTCAATTACTTTGCCAATTTCACTAGAATTGAGTAGAATTTACTAAACGCGTTTTCAATCTCGCGACCATCATCAGAGTAATTGAAGAAATGTATGTGGGAGTGTAATAAATACTCTTAAAATGAATTTGGGAAAAACCCGTCATTATACTATTTCATATGAAATAGGCTGTACAATAACGTACCTGAAAGACGATGTTGATAAACCAGTTTTGAATAATAGAGATAATTATTTTTATCTGTGTAAGGTAAAAATTTTTAACCAATATGTTTAAGAATAAAGGAGGGGTGTCCAAAATGTTAAAGTTGCTGAAATTATATTTTTTCGTTTAGAAGTTCAGTTTTAATAAAGGTGAATTATTTAGGTCGTTTTGATCATTTAAAACCTCCACTTGTGGGTCACTGTTCAATCTATTAATTTCAAGAGCCTCCAAGAGATTCAATTTTGTACCCTTTTGACAAATATGTAGAACTTTTGGTTTGTGATTTATATTGGGGAAATGACCTGTTTCTAAGACGTGTAAACCAAAATTTGAGCTATGAATTTGAGATCCAACATGTTCCTTATACCTTGTCTCGAAGCTGCGACCCGTCTGTCCCACGTATTTAGCATTACACTGCGAACAATCTAAGCGGTAAACTCCACTCTTTTTTAGCGGATCAGTTTTTTCTTTTGCGTTAAAAAGTGAACGGCCGAGGTTTCCAAATGAACAGAAGGCGGGTGATATATTATATTTTGAAAATAAATTGCCTATTTTTTGTGAGATGACACCTAGGAAAGGGAGTGATACATAATGTTTTGGATCTGGACCAGCAGTAATAGATGGATATATTTGTTCAATGGTGATTTTGTGTTGTTTTTTACGAATGAGTTCATTTATTAAATGGGTTGAAAAACCGTTGTTGAGGGCGATTTGTTTTATTGTGTTAACAAAATTTTCTCACTTTTAAATAGCCAAGACCTCACACCAATCAAAGACCCCACAACAAAATTTACGAACTCTCTAAAAACCCATATAACGCAACTAAAACATATTCAGTTGACATTAACTCAAAAATATCAAATGATTCCAATGAACCCGGAAGCCCCTAAACTCTACGGCCTCATCAAGTTGCATAAGGAAAGAATATCCTGTGAGACCAGTGGTCTCCTACACCAAAGCACCTGCATATAAATTTGCCAAATTTTTAAATAACACTTTTAAACAAATAACAGAATTTCAGCCACAACATTCAGTAAAAAATTCCGTGGATTTATGCAAAAAATTAGACAACCTACAGATACAACACAACAGTTTCAGACTAATTTCATTTGACGTTTCTAACATGTTCCCGAATATTCCGTCTAGGGATTATATCCCAATTATTAAAAACATTTCCTTTATTTTTTCACCCCTCCTTTATTCTTAAACATATTGGTTAAAAAGTTTTACCTTACACAGATAAAAATAATTATCTCTATTATTCAAAACTGGTTTATCAACATCGTCTTTCAGGTACGTTATTGTACAGCCTATTTCATATGAAATAGTATAATGACGGGTTTTTCCCAAATTCATTTTTAAGAGTATTTATTACACTCCCACATACATTTCTTCAATTACTCTGATGATGGTCGCGAGATTGAAAACGCGTTTAGTAAATTCTACTCAATTCTAGTGAAATTGACAAAGTAATTGAAACTTTAAATATTTTTAATATTTAAAATGAAATTTCACAAAGTAAACCTCTCAACAGTAAATTATTTAAATTTTTATTGCTTTCAATACAGCCAAACTTTTTATTTTATGTTTTTACCTTTAAATTATCTTTTTTTTATCTTTTATATATAATAATACACTTGGTGATGTCATCACGGTGAATATTTAAAAAGCTTTAAGACGTCGTATGATTGTATCAGGGAAATTTTTGAATTCATTTTTAATGAGATCGATCATTTCAAATATCAAACTTGTTAACATTTACTCATTACTAGCTTTTATCTGTATAAATGTATTCAGTAAGCGATACAAGTTAAATATAGCAAGTCGCGATAATCAATTTTATTAGATTAGATATATACCTTTTAATGCTTCTTCAAATTTTTATAAATATACTCACAGTCACGTCTCTTATATATTTATTTATGTACATACCTATATTTAATAAAAAATACCCCTGTCGCAGCATCTGCAAAACATTGCGAATTTCCAAATATTGGGCACTGGTGGATCTCATCTAAGACCTGTACCCATTTAAAATAATTCAGCTTTCTAAGAGTGAAAAGATTTTCAAAATCAGTTGAGTACCTAGTTAATTTTTGGCGCTTTTTCGCATAAGGCGCTTGGCGCAGATATCCATTTAAAAAATTTTCGCTGTCGTGTTTTTGTTAGTTGACAGTTCTTCTCGTTAAATTGCTAGCCAACAAATTTTCATTAGACAATCCCAAATTTATTCGACAAAATACAAACCTCTCGTGTAATAATAAGTGGAAAATTCGCAAAATATATGTTGCACACGGTTTAAGTTAGGTATCCATATAGACTGTAATTTGGGTTTTTCGCAACCTTTGGGATAAAATGCGTTGCAATGTCATTCGAAAAAAGAAAGCTTTTTTGTTGCTTTTTGGATGCGCAATTCATTGCTCCATCTGATGCGTACACGAATAAATCAGAAGGTTCTTCCACACGTGAGCAGGACCAAGTGAGAATTCTGACCAAAAAATTTTCTAAATTAAATCCACACACTTTTAAGCGATTATCCCTACGATGGCAAAAACGAGTCTCAAACGGGCCTAAAAAGACAAAATTGGTCGACAGAATTTCAATTTCATTTCAAGAATCTTTCTAACCAGTGTTTCCCCAACTTTTTTCATCACGAAACGCTTTCTAGCTTTTAAAATTCGTACGGAACACTACACAGAGAAAAAATTCCAGTAAAAATTACTGAGCTGCCTCCGGTAAACGAGTCTTAAGTGACCAGTCCGTAGGAAATTATTAAGCAAAAATATAAAAAATGCGTTTCAAACATTATTATTTTTTACGATTCATTTGAAAATTTTTCCTGTACACCTTAAGAATTTTTCCTATACAGCTGCGTAAAATTCGATGGGGTAGTAAAATTTCAAGTGGACACCGGGAAAATTTACTTAATTTTTTGTAAAATTATACCGGACATAGAATAATTTTTACTGAGTCGGTGTGTATTTCAGCACCACTGCATACAAAATATTACATAGAACAGAATAAACAAAACAAGCACGCAACCACCACGCAACCTTGAGGCCCAGAGAGCATGCGTGTTAGACAATATACGACTTACAGACGCAGCAACCGTGGCAACCGTTGGTTCGTCAGTTGGCCAATATTAATGATAGTGATTGGATGTTTATAAAGTGGTTTTTTTTTTTTTTTTTTTTTTTTTTTTTTTTTTTTTTTTTATAATAAATTATTATTTAAGTATTGGACTTTCCATTTAAAACAAAAAATTGTTGTGTTTCATGAATTTTTGTTTATAATTTAAATATGTTTTTGTACAAATTATTATAATGTGCTTATTGTTAAAAATTTTTATCATGTAATATTTCAAATAAAGAATTTATATATTTTTTTCCACAAATAATAAAAAACCACAAAAAATTTTTTCTATATTAATAATTTGATTTTAATGCTTACCCTTCTATCAATATCCTTTTAAACTATTTTAATTCAATTATTTATTAATAAATAAAAAAAAACCTTATTTATAAATAATACGGTAATTTTTACTGAGCTGTAGCGTAATTTAAAATTTTACTATAAATTATCGTAGTTTTTACTTAGCCTGTCACTTATGTCCGCATTACCAGAGAGCTCAGTAATTTTTTACCAGAAATTTCAGTAAAAATTACTGTATTTTTTTCTCAGTGTAGATTATCAAAAAGAAGAAGACGAGGGTTCTTTTCTGTTTTTAATGACTATGCTTACGGAACACAATTTGAGAAGCCCTGGTCCACAAGAAATTTTATGTTAAAATTGAGCGAGTGTGCCACAGATGGGCTGGGAGAACTGATGAGCGTTTCGAAAGTGTTCTACGAAACCCTAAAAACTAGTTGGATGATTAGTAATCAGTGCTGTGTGGGGACTCCGTATTGCATTTTTTTTTAAATAAATCATTTTATTAAAAACACAATATATCTACATTGTGTAATATTAAATGAAGTCTAAATTAAACATTGGTATAACAATATGAAAGCTCGTAAAAGTTTGATAGAGAAATAATAGATATTTGTGTTTTATTATATACATATGCTATGGTTATACATAAAAACTTAATTAAAAAATCCATTAGAATAGAAGATAATTAGAGAGTGAATAATTAACGAAAAGTATAATAAAGGTGGACTTAGAAATAGAATTTTTAAAAATCTTTAGTGCATATTTATTCACTAATTTTATATGCAAAATATATTCTAAAAATGTACATTTTAATTTTTAAGGAGCTCATTGGCCGGGTAGCCATTGTTTCGTTATTCTGATTAATCTTGTTGCCACCGTAAAATTGGACTAACTAGAGTATCCTCTTTGAATTTTCGGTTTGATTTTGTTATTTTGGGTTAATTTTGATTTTCGGTAGTCTAGTTTTAATTTTTACCATTTTGAAAATCTATATTTGTCTAGTGAGAAAATCCTAAAATATGGCTAATCAATGTTCATCCCGCACCTTAACGTGAATCAATCGCGATCAGTGATCACACATGTAATATCTGTAAACATTTTATCAAAAATTAAATAATGTACCTATTAACATTTTACACTGATTGTATTTGTATACCACTTGTTTTTTTAGTCGAATTTTCTCCGAAAAATTAGACTTATACAGTCTATACGATAAGAGCTGCGAGAGGCGAGAGTAGGGGCGCTATCCGTTTTCGGACCCGTAGAACACGAATATGTAGAAAAAAAAATGTCTGATATATATATATATATATATATATATATATATATATATATATATATATATATATATATATTTTCCCGCGACCTTTTAATTTGTGTAGGGCCCCCCTATGGAAGTTAAGAGATGAAATTTGGTAAATGGGGCTCATTTTCGAGGCACCTCATACTATCAAAGTGGGGTCAAAATTTGGGCAAATTTTTTTTCTGACCCGACCTTTAAGGGGGTGGTGGGGGGCGGAAAAGCAATAAAACTTTTTCAAACCGGTTTTAAATAATGTTTCGGTCAATTATCTACAACATATCCAAAATTCAGCTTC
Source organism: Brachynemurus nebulosus (assembly GCA_035578155.1). Taxonomy (NCBI): domain Eukaryota; kingdom Metazoa; phylum Arthropoda; class Insecta; order Neuroptera; family Myrmeleontidae; genus Brachynemurus; species Brachynemurus nebulosus. Next base: position 17,132,127 of record JAPWDM010000012.1, on the reverse strand, counting down.
CTAGGATGATATGGTGGGAGTAGAGGGGGGAAAAAACGATTTTCGCTGGATCTAACAGGCCCCCAGCCCCCCAGAATTAACGTAAGGGGTTGAAATTTGGTGTGTTGATAAAGTTCGTACCTAGGTTGTGTTTTGGAGGTTTTAATATTTTACCCCCACCCCCCTCATTTTTAAGCTACAATTTCATGCATTTTCGACGTTTTCGAAGTTTGTACCACTCGCACAGGTCACCCGAATAAACCTAGAGGGCTGAAATTTTGTATTCGGATTGAGTTAGTATCAAGGGGATGCCTTTTGGGGGTCTCGACTTTTAACCCCTACCCCCACCATTTTTATACCCAAAAGAACATGATTTTTCTTGTTTTTTAACAGTTTCGTTCGGGTCAAAATCTCCCCAAATAAACCTAGAGGGCTGAAATTTGGTGTACAGGTTAAGCTAATAGCCAGACACTGTTTTTTGGAGGTTTCAACTTTTAACCCTTACCCCCACGATTTTGACGCCAATATTTCCTTAATTTTTTTGCTTGTTTTCTAACACGTCTAGAGACTCCATAAGGAAACCTAGAGGGCTGAAATTTTGTACGTGTATTCAGTTAGTATCCAGCTAGTACCTTGTAGGGAGTCCGCATCACTTTTCCCCCCACTTCTCCCATTTTTACATCGGAATTGAATGCTATTGTTAAATGTGTTTTAAAAGCATTATGTTTATTCTAAATACAAGTAGGCGAATAGTAATTTTAAAAAATTTAAAAAAAAGTGAACTTACTTTTATGACAAATGAAATACATACATATTAAGTAAAGGGGCCCATACACGGTGAGATCTGTATCGATACCTTGTATCGATACAAATAGCGATACATATATCTGAGATTTGTATCATGTTTATTTAGCACACACACGCTGAGACTGAATCGTCAAACCTCAGTACAGATAAAAAATTTTATTAATAAAGAAATGAGCGATCTACGACGATCTGTGGCACCTGTGCTATTAGCAATTGCAATACAAACATCTTTACTTTTTGAATCCCGTAAACATGGGTATAATTTATACATATTAATAAAATCTTCCCAAAAATCTCTATCTGCAGACATGATTATTCAAATAAATAACAATTATTTACTTTATTAACTGTCAAAATAAAAATGAAACCATAGTTACCATGATACTTGAGACAAGCACGATACCTGCTGATACTGATGCAGTGATACCGAGACAGTCACATACACGACGAGATCTGTATCATGATACTGATACCTGTAACATGTAGCGATACAGATCTCATCGTGTATGGGGCCCTTAATTTAAAAATGTTATTAAAGTCACTGTTTATTTATAAATTAGGAATTTTCGATTTTTAGTATTTATAAAATAGAAATTTTGGATTTTTTTGGAAAGAAAAAATATCTTTATAAAGGCCTTCCAGTTTACTATTGAAGGTCCTTTTTTAATATTAAAAACTAAAACATAAAGGCAATTAGCGGATAAACATGGGCAGGAATGTCCTCGTACGAATTGTGTTGGCTTTTTTTCTGCTACCTGTTTTCGGCACAAAATTGAAATTTACTGAGATACAGCCCTTAAATACTTAAAACCTTTTTTTAAAGCCTCGATCAGCCGAACACTCATCACCAGTTTTGAAACCAACAAAATGACAATTCGGTTGTAGACTTTCAATCACATTTCGCTTGTAGACATTCAATACCGAAGATGAAGGGGAAAATTCGACTACCGTGATGGGGCCCCGCTGCTCACGGCGTTTTTTTAATTCCCGCGCGCTTATGTTCTAGCAATATAAAAACATTGTAGAAAAAAGTTGTAAAATGACGTTGATAAATTATATTTCAAAAACGGCAAAGTGAATAATTTTTATTTGTTATTAAATATGGTTTGTAACTTTGTATTTTATAACATATTAAATTTTTATCAAATCCCTTTGACACGTTTTCATTTTATTCCAAAAAAATAGAGTTTTCCCATAAGAGCCCTTGTTAAAATTACAAAACTTTGAAACCGTTTTTCTCAAAATTGGAATGGTTAATATTTTTTTCGGTAAGGGCTCGTATTATTGGTATTGAATTAAATAAATATCTAGAGAAGTTTCGTTAAAGTCCTTTGAGAAAATCGTTTTATCGACCAACTACCTCAATATGTTTTTTTTATATTTTTTTTATTATCATCAGTTTGTTTGTCTGTTATTACTTTTACTAAAAATGTGTATGTTTACAGTTACACATGTTGAATCATTTCGTAAATTTATTTATATAAAATTTTTGTTTTAATTTCTTTAAAAATATTTCTGGCCCCTGAAGAAGCTTACTGTGAAAGTGTAAGGACCGCATAACGTGTTAATTAAAATTCAATAGGGTAAGTGCGGCAGAGATGCCGCGCCGGGAGAGACGCCGCAGTAACCATAGTTCGCCTGTTGATTGATAGATAGCGCTATTAATGGATTATATGTTTAAAGTAAGGTATATTTATTTAAGCTGCATATGGTAACATTTATTATTAGTCCATCAGTTTAGTAATTATCCAACTTTTTATTATTGAAAAGTTAGTTTTTTTAACACAATATTTCATCAAGCATTTAATTCATTAGTATTTAAAAATGTATATTTTTTAATAAAAATGGGTTTTGTTATTAATTTAGGTATATTTTAAAAGTACCTACTGTATAAAATTTTAGGTTAGAATTCCGCACTATGCTTGCTATAGCAACATGCGGCATCTATCCCAACAAAAAGGAGAGATGCCGTATGTAAAGTTGATACAGATACCGCATTATATTATATAGTAAAAACATAGACTTATACCTTAAGTATGCAATTTTTTTTTTTTGACTGTAAATTATGCCACGTAAATATAAAAGAATCCATTAATGGATCAGGAAGAGCTCTCATATTAGTAAAGATAACGAAAATAATGATGATTGCCTGTGTATTGAATGTTTTGAAAAGTACTCAGAAACAAAAAAAAGTTAACAGTTTAAGATGTATAAAGTGCCAAAAATGGTTACGTATGGCATGCATCATGTATGTAGATGTGTGTAAAATGCAAAATTTTTAATATGAACTATGCGGCGTCCCTCTTTCTTTAATGCGGCATCTCTCCCATAGGTGTGGGAGAGACGCCGCTTTGCAGGCTCTACAAAAATGTTAATTATGAATCCTTTATGACTCAAAATTTAAAATTATTTATAAATAGTTTTAAAGAACAATGTTTACGTTTATTGTGTACCAAATTTTAAATCAATTAAATGCATACTAAGAATTATCAAGTGTTTTCAAAATGTGCGGCATCTCTCCCGCATTCACCCTAAATAGTAATTTACGACAAACTCTAATAAAATCGTCTTCAAACTATATATACACTATTAACTGCATACAGTAATTCCATAAATTCGTCAAGTTATACACTCCGGCTTTGCGCTACCAAGTAATTTTGGTGGATATTTTGATAAATTTTCGTTTGAATCTTATTTTTCCGTTACGGTGGAAGCTCTCAAAAATTTATTAAAAAGAACAAGTTGTTAAAAATCTAGAGAACATCGATTAGAAAAAAGAAATACAAGTATACGAAGAACGGTTAGAATATTTCTGTTTTCACAAAATATTCCTTTTATTTAGACAAGACAAAAAAAAAATGTAGAAAAATAACTCGTCGTCACATTTGTTCTTTTTTGTTATGATAGAGATAGAAAAATATTAAAATGTTTTCATCTATTTGAAATTCTTGTCGAAAAACTTTTTACCAGCAAAAAAAAGAAAACTGTGCATATAGACAGACATTGAAAACGAGTGGAATTACTCCCAAATGTAATACGTTTGGGACGCCAACTACTTCTGTAATGATTTCGTAAATTTATCCGTAGAGAAGTTATTTCACTTGTACAATATACAGGAAAATAGAAATATAGAATTATCCAAAAAAAAAAAAAGATGTTATGCTATGTTGTACGTACATAATGGTTTTGTTGTATTTACTTCAGTTATTATATAGTTTTGAAAAATATTTTTTTGAATAATTGGCAAGTTGATACTATTACGTCCTGTATAGTTTAACTGAATGGGTAGTATAAGAAAAAATAAATAAAGAAATGTATACATGATCTATAATATTTTTAGAGGAGATTTAAAATTGCAAGATTGCAATATTGTTTTAACAGTACAAAATATTTATTGGTTTTCTAGACAAGTAGACATGTTCATAGAATCGAAAAATCTAGCTCAATCAAATAAAATCCTTTAAAACTGACGTATAATTTAATCTAATTAATAAATTTTTAACACTTACTGACTGACTGACTGACTGACTGACAGACAACACGCAGCCTAAACCTTTTGGTTAGAATGAAATTTTGCATAGAAGTTTCTAGTGATGAGCAAATGCAAGACCAAGACCAAGACTTGGCAGTCTTGGTCTTGGTCTTGTTCTTGCATTAAGAATCTTGGTCTTGGTCTTGCTAGAGCAGTTTGAGTCTTGGTCTTGGTCTTGCAAAATACAGTCTTGGTATTGGCCTTGGTCTTGGTATTGCTAAAAAATCTTGCACTTTCTTGCATTTTTTTATTAGCGAATTTTTTCCTTCTAAAATCAGAATTTTCTCTCTTTACGGTATTAATTATACTTTTAAACTATTTAAATAATTTAGCAAGTCTTGCTTTTTTCTGGCTATTGTCTTGGTCTTGCTCACTTGAGTCTTGGTATTGGTGTTGCAGCCATACTTATAGCCTTGGTCTTGGTCTTGCTCTTGGTCTACATAGTCTTGGTCTTGCAAAAAATGCAAGACCAAGACAGGACTGCAAGACCAAGACTAATTTTGCTCATCACTAGAAGTTTCCTATGTAATGTAGGTGAGCACTAAGAAAGGATTTTTGAAAATTCGTCCCCAAATATGGGTTTAATAGGGGATGAAAATTTGTATGTAAATTCGTTATTTTTGAAGTTAGTGGTATAATATAAAAATATGTTACTATGGCTATTAAAATAAATAATATCTTATTTTAATAAATCTTGAACACTGTCTGACAGACAACGCATAGCCTGTTGGGTTTAGAAGGACGAAATTTAAGACAGCAGATATGAAAATTAGCGTTTAGGTTTCTATTTATAAATAAAAGTCAGTTGTTTCTGGAAATTTATTCCCTGAAGGATCAAAACAGAAAATGAAAGTTTATATGGGAAGCTTGTCATTTTCGAAATTAGAAACGTGGATATTGATTTACGTTTTTGAAAAACATTAAAAGTGAAAACATAAAAAGACATTGTCGATGGGAAATCCCATCGGGCATACAGCTAGTATTACAATAATTTGTAAATCTGATCCAGTCAGAGACGGCGCATTAAAAGAAGCAAAATTTTGGCACATTTTGAGATCATGGGTGTTTTTATTCAAACACTTATCTTCCTTATCAGAACCAAAAAAAAATTTGAAATTTTGTAGCAAGGCGCGGGAGTTGTAGTCGATACTTTCAATTTACAGTCGATTCTCTCAAATAAATAGGGATCACCCGAAATATGGGATTTCTCCCCTGGAGGAAACCAGGAGCAATTTTGATTAAAAGCTACTTTTTTTTTGTAAGTTATTGGCATCGAAAGTGTTTAGCTTTACAACTTATCCAAAGGTTTGGAACTTACAAGGTTTTGTATAAGTATATAAATTTTAGTGAATGTCGTTTTCCATCTTCGGCTTCTAAGAACTTCAAAACAAATTTCTGCCATAGTCCCAGATTCAAGTTTCACCATAAGAGTGGCTACAATAGCTGAATTTTCCAATCGGAAATTCGAAAAAATGTCGATGTGGAATCTCTTATTGATAATAAGTCTCAAAAAACGAGCATAATAAAAAGGCCCATTATAATAATTATAAAACAAATATTCAAATTTAGGGTAAGTGTGGGAGAGGTACCACGTCGGGAGAGATGTCGCAGTAGCCATAGTTCGTCCGTTGATTGATAGATAGCGCTATTAATGGATTATATGTTTAAAATAAGTTATTTCTTTAAGCTGTATATGGTAACATTTATGATTAGTCCATCAGTTTAGTAATTATCCCAATTTTTATTATTGAAAAGTAAGTTTTTTAACATAATATTTTATCAAGCATTTAATTCATATATTTCATTGTTTTAGTGAAAATGAGTTTTGTTATTAATTTAGGTATATTTTAAAAGTACTGTACACGGTTAAAAATCTTGGACTAATTTTTTAATCCAACCTTAACTTACTGAAAAAACTAAATATTAAAATACTAAAATTAAATCCTGCCCTTATATTAAAATATTTCCAATATTTTTTGGTATTCAAATTTAATCTATTTATATTATTTCCTATAATTTAAACCATTTTTTATTAAAATATAATACAAAATTATTTAAATCAGAAGAACGAAACCAAAAAAATATTAAAAAGCAATACACGGTATATACATTTTGTGGTTTCGGTCTCTTTTTGGCCTTAATTTTAAACCATTTGGATTGAATCAGTCAAATCTAAAAACAGTCACATGTTGTTGTGATAGTGGTTCGCTGTGCAGGCTGCTGCCCGTTGTCGGCGACTCTCTGTTCTCAAGGTACCTCGGTTTGGTTGCTATGTCCTCACTCCAACCTATTTAATTTATATATTGTTTTCTCTGTACTTTTTGGTTGGTTAATTGACTTAGTTAACATCAAGGAACGTTTCCCACATATCAAAATATATATAAATACGTCACCGCTAACAAATAAACAACTACACACACAATTCGTTGCTTTTTTCTTCAACTATTTTGTTTATTTTCGTAACTTCGGTCGAGCTTAAAACATTTAAATATAAAAATACTTGAATATTTAAAAATGTAATTTCAATTGATAATGTTTATATAATAATAGTCGATATAGTTTATCATTATAAAAGTTCAAATTATTTTTTAACTCAGGTTTTTATACAAGGTACGTAATATCGATCTTAAATATTGAACGATATGAAAAAATATTCTTATTTTTTTTATCTATTGTTTAGGTACCTACGCAGCTACTATGGAGGTATGCATCGTTTGGGGTCATACATAATTGATTTTGATATTGGAATGATTATTGATAGATGAGCGGTATAGTAAGGTAGATGACGTATCTTCCCCGTTTGGTTTCGAACTCAAGATCTACCAGACAAGAGCGAAGTGTTCTGATTTTTATTTATATCAAAATTCAAATATTTACCCGGACAACTTCGGCGATGTAATGTAGCAGTCAGCGTAGAATTTAAGCACTTAATTATCAATCATGTGGTAAGCCTTTGCAACTGACATTTAACTGACAATAATTCCACTTATTTTTCTCTTTATTTACAGGATTTATTCTACTATTATGAAAAATTATAGTTTAAGAAAAAGTAAAAAATCAGAAGAATCTACTGAAAACGTTCAGGAAGAAATACGATCATGAACTAAGCCCGGAAGCTCTAATTTTCTTTTTTAGAAATTCGCGTTTATTTTGTTTATTGTGAAAAAAATCAATAAAATGTTACTAATACAAAAATGCTACTGCGTTTCAATATAGCCTTCATTACAATATTTAGTAATTAAAATATTAGATTTTAATACAGCCAATATTAAAATTTTAAACCAAAGAAACCTATCTTTTAATACATATTTGGTTTAAAATATAAGCCACCGTTACTTATTTTTAATACCTGTTGAATTTGGAATCGTAATATTCATAGTATTAGTTTGCAATACAACTGGAATAAAATTTGGTTTGGTGACTCTAATCCAAGTTCAATTAATTTTTAATATCAGTTATATTACAATGAATTTTTTAATATAAACAACCGATTAGATTTTAATAAAATTTTGGTGTTGCCATATATGTAACCTCTGTAGATTACTTATTAATCCTATATTTTTAACCGTGTATAAAATTTTAGGTTAGAATTCCGCACTATGCTTGCTATAGCAACATGCGGCATCTATCCCAACAAAAAGGAGAGAAGCCGCATTTAAAGTTGGTATAGATGCCGTGTCATATTACATATTAAAAACATAGACTTATACCTTAATTTTGCATTTTTTTTTTTTTTTTGGACTGTAAATTATGCCACGTAAATAGTATCAGTTTAGTATCAGTAGTCCATCAGTTTAGTAATTATCCAACTTTTTATTATTGAAAAGTTAGTTTTTTTAACACAATATTTATAATATAAAAAGGAGAGATGCCGTATGTAAAGTTGATACAGATACCGCATTATATTATATAGTAAAAACATAGACTTATACCTTAAGTATGCAATTTTTTTTTTTTGACTGTAAATTATGCCACGTAAATATAAAAGAATCCATTAATGGATCAGGAAGAGCTCTCATATTAGTGGAAATAACGAAAATAATGATGATTGCCTGTGTATTGAATGTTTTGAAAAGTACTCAGAAACAAAAAAAAGGTCGACTGGTTAAGATGTATAAAGTGCCAAAAATGGTTACATATGGTATGCATCATGTATGCAGATGTGTGTAAAATTCAAAATTTTTAATATGAACTATGCGGCGCCGGCGTCTCACCTTGTTTGATGCGGTATCTCTCCCATAAGTGTGGGAGACGCCGCTTTGCAGGCTCTACAAAAATGTTAAGTATGAACCCTTTATGACTCCTTTATAAATAATTTTAAAGAACAATGTTTACATTTATTGTGTACCAAATTTCAAATCAATTAAATGCATACTTAAAGAATTATCGAGTGTTTTTAAAATGTGCGGCATCTCTCCCGCATTCACCCTAGTTTTTTTTTTTTAATTCTAGGTCTAAAAAAAATGTTGTACTACATTGATTCTTAAAGTGGGGGTCGCGAAAACTATTAGAAGGGGTCGCAGAAACAATTAATTACACTGTTAAAAAAATATGTATTATTACAATAAAAAATATGGTAATTTTTTACAATATGTATCTTGAAAATTACGTGTTTGTAAATTTAAATAATTTAGTTGTAAAATATGAAATTTTGTGTAAAAATAAATCTTCATTGTAATTTTAAATCCTTTGATATTAAAATTACATATAAAAGTGGTATTTGACATGATAAAATAGTAAAATTACATTTCGAAACGAAAATTTACTGTATTTGTATGTAAATTACTGGTCTTTTGGATGAATATTTCCGGTATCACGTGATTGATTCTGCGCCATTGACGGTGTCAGTTGAGTTATCAATGTAATTTTACATGTCATACGTAATTAATTTACATTGAGTGGTGTAAAATTACATCCGAAATGTAAGGAAAACATTCTGCAATGTAATTTTACATAGAAAAATATTCTAAACATTTCGAAATATAATTTTACAATATTTAATGTTGGCAATTAAATGCCAACATTAAATGGAAACATTAAATATTCGGGGGTCTTTTGAAATTATAAAGTACAAAGGGGAGTCTCTGATTAAATCGTTTGGGAAGCACTGGTCTACTGTATCTTATTATTCATTGACGCTTTTACTCACCGTTTCAATTGCATTAACATTTTACAACAGTCCAATTTTCATTATTTGTCAGGATAAAATGTAACGTATCTACCTTCAACCAATAATGAAAAACAAGTAATAAAAATGAAAATTAGGTCAAATGGAATGTAGCTAAAAATTTTTCATTAATATTTCCCATCACGGGTGTATCATACGTGTCCCACGGTCCCGATTGTTTACAACTGATTATTATACTACCGAATCGAATTATGTACTATTGGTGACAAAAAATATTTGATTCATTAAAATGTATTTGTTTGCTGTTTGACTTTTGTTTGTTATTTGTATCAGCACTAATAAAAAACATACATGCAATTAAAAAATTAACACGAATGAGTAATAATTAATTAATTTTCTTTTTTTTTTTTTGGAGGACGGGGATTTTTTTGCAACAAAAATTATATAACAGTGAGTTTCTAGGGTTCCGAACCTTGAAAGGTACGGTTCCGTGCCGTACTCTCGTGTGCGCCTGCGTGTTTCATAGAGGTGTTTCTCGAAAACTATACGTATCGACAATTCGAAAAAAAAAATTATTTTGTTTAATCCTAGAATCATACGTTGGTCTACGAGAAACGTTAATCATACATCATCGTTAATTTGACGAATGGACTTTTTACGGAGAATATTAGAGTTTATTTGCAAAAGCATTCTTTTTGCATAACAATACTACCAAAGGGAAAAAAGTATTTAAAAAAATTGCATTTGGAAAAATTATTTAATGTAAATATTTATTAATTTTTTTAATTTTATTTATCAAAGCATATTTTTATTACAAAAGTTAAAAAATAGATAAATACATCAATTGTATCATAACTCATAAGACATGTCTTTCAGATAATTAATTTATGAATTATTATGAGTCAGTGGACATGTGTGACTTTACCGAATGTGAAATTTCTCAGTCATAAATATTCCTATAGATATGTAGTTATTTCCTGATTAGGCACATTTGTAAATTTTCTAAAATTTGTTAGTAATTTTTCGAATAAAATCTCAAAAAATAATAAAAATTAAAATATTTTCCACAAAATAAATTGTTAATCTCTTATTAAGTCATTTGAAACGCATTATTTGGTTTTCGATTTAATATATTAAAACTTCAGTATTATGTCGATGTCGTCTCTATAAGTCAAGCAGCTGTAATCATTTTTCACATTATCATTATTACTAAATAAGAAAAAGTTTAGTATATATTCACTGCTTACTATACGGAACTCCAAATGTGCGAACCCGACTCGCCCTTGATTGACTTTTATGTCTATAGTCTTATCTATCACACTTTTGTGTAGGTGATGATTACAAGAATTTGATTAGTAAATTTCCATTGCAAGATAGGACTCAAGTAGTATGTGCTCATTTATACAGAATATAGGGTGTCTTTTAGCGAATTTCCAGAAAGAATTCTGGAAATTCAGCTATTATGGTGTAAGTCATAGTGGAAGTTCAGCCCGAAAATATGGCAGAAATTTGTTTTGAGGTCCCTAGAGCCCAAAAATAACATTCACTAAAATTTATATATATATATATATATATATATATATATATATATATATATATATATATATATATATATATATATGTATATATGTATTTATGTATTTATGTATTTATGTATCAGCACGATAGCGCTTCAGGAAAAACTGCTAGTTTTACGAAATTTGGTGACAACGTTGGAAGTCCAAAAATCTTGGATGAGTTCTTCAGCCAAAAACGTCGGAGCTCAGGAACATGGTTTTTTGAGCATTTTTCGTGAAAATAAGTTTTTGGCCAAAATTTGCTATAATTTAAAAGTTTTTGTCAAATTTTTTTACACCATTGCAAAGACGGGAAAAAATAACATAAAAAAGGTTTTGGAACTATTATTCTAGGTTAGTTAGTTTTTGAGAAAATAAGAAAAAAAAAGTCAATTTATTATTTTATAATTTTAGTGTGTCTACAAAGGTATGTTGCATTATGTGTATAATGTGTATATATGTATTTCACTGCAATAGTGAGTTATTTCATATAGATAGACATCCATATAATATATTTCATTATTGCAATCAAGTGAGAATTATATTGACAATAATTTCCTGAATCAGAGAGAGCCCTCTGTTTTGTAACGGTGCAAGCTCCATTAGCTAACGTTAAGCTAACAACATTTTTTTTCAAAACAATAACAGGTGGCATATACTTTGCTTAGATTTTACAAAATTTCTAAAAATTGTCGTCTGGGCGCCAGATGTTCAAAAATCTGAAACGACGCTGTAACAGTTTGGGGTTGTTTAGAAAAATAAATTACAAAGCATATTCATTTTATTTTTCGTACCTGTTTTGTGAATTATAAGAAGTTAAAAAAGAAGAGAAAAGGAAAAAAAATGGCTACACAAGATTCTGGAAACCGTAAGTTAATTGTTAATATTCATATAGTTTTTTTGTTTTTGTTTTTTTTTTTTATTTAAATTTTTATTAATTAAATATAATGGATAAAAAAATATAAAACCGATGTCTTTCTGTCTAAACTCGATACAAAAATTGTTTAATAATACATAAACTGAATAATTAATTTTTAATTAACTTTACAAGTTTGAGACAAAATACCCCTGTCGTAGCATCCTGCATAACATAGCGAATTTCCATTTACAAAAGTACGTTTTTCTCGGAAACTAGTTGATATAGAGTAATTGTAAATAAAAAAAACCTTCTTTATGTGATTTTTCCGCCACATTCCGCCAAATTTTTTTCACGAAAAATGTCCAAAACCCCGTAAACGTTTTTACGAAATTTCTTAAAAATAAGATGTCTTGTTCTTGAGTTATCGTGCGGACACTTAGTAAACATATATATAAATGTATCCGCACGATAACTCAAGAACGAAACATCTTATTTTTAAGAAATTTCGTGAAAACGTTTACGGGGTTTTGGACATTTTTCGTGAAAAAAATTTGGCGGAATGTGGCGAAAAAATCACATAAAGAAGGTTTTTTTTATTTACAATTACTCTATATCAACTAGTTTCCGAGAAAAACGTACTTTTGTAAATGGAAATTCGCTATGTTATGCAGAATGCTGCGACAGGGGTATTATATATATGTAACCTGTTTCAGAGAAATAAAAAAAACATACCAATTTTAATATGGGAAAAAATTGTTGAGATTAGAGGACGCTTGTCATAGTAGGGGAAAGTATCATAAATCGTACCGTTGCCTTAATCGTACCATGGCAAAATTTCGTATTAGAGTGTATTTTTTTGACATCTATCTGTTGTCGTTTAAATTATTTTATAAAATAATTGTCATAAAAATTAACAGCTAGCAGTGTAAACACCGAAACACAAATTTATAACAATTTTAAGTTTTGACCAGTGTTTGATGTAAATTTTGAGTCATTTTTATAAGACTTTGTTGAAGAATATGGTAGATATTAACAACTATTTTGAAATTTATTCAGTAAAGTAATACATTAGTTTTATTTTCAACTAATTTTTATTTTCCTAACCTCATTAGTTAATGTAATATACTTTTTTTTTCAAAAAGTAACATAGTTGCCTATATTGTACTAGTACTGGTACGATACAAAAAACTGATAACACGTAATTACCTAAATCGTACCTTTAAAAAGTATTAACAAAAAATTGCGAAAGTAAAATAACTAAAATTATTTCGTTTGCATTTGTAACCTCTATTATATTTTTAGAATATATTATAATACCTATAAAAATTGTTTCTGTTTTTTAGAATAAATATGTGTGAGAAAAGAAAATATTAAAATTGGTCAGAAGCAGATATAGAGATTGCTTTAAAATTATACTGAAATAAGATGTATGGCTCTAATGAATGTTATGTTATTTATATAAAATTCTAAAACCTATATTTAGAAAGCACTTAAAATGTTTAAATTTTGGAGTTAAGGACCATAAATATTAACAGGACACCCGATAATTTTCAATCAATAAATAGAAGGCTACATACTGAAATTTGAAGAACGCTTCTTTGGCCTTACCATATTTGATGTACGAAGATTAACAAATTAAGTAGTAAAACGAAACAAAATTCCTCATAATTCTAACAAAAGTAACGTAATGGTTGAGAAAAAGTGGGTTTACTGTTTTATGAGTCGATATCCCAATTCGCATTTGTTGATTTCTTTGTTTTTAGTAAAACAATGATTTTTTAAAAAATATGAGGATATTACCTTTGTCACCTTATGTCTAAAACAAATTCTGTTTTTAAAATTTAATAGCATTTATTTAAGTAATATTTGTTGGTACGACTTAAGAATCTCGTGGTACGAATTATGAATCTAGTTTCCTAAATTGATACCAATTGCACTAATCTTAATTTTTATATTTTTTAAGCATTTTTGATTTAGTTTTCTTATTAAAACATGACAGGATGGATAGAAAAAACTTCAAACTTTCATTCTAACATAAAATTTTTGCCAAATTTTTAAAAATATTTCCATAAAGTCAGAAAATGTATAAAGTGGTTTCAAATTAGGCAACTCTCCCCTACATAAAAGGTTAATCTTACAATAAATTCCAAAATTTTGACTAGGCGTTATCCGCAATTTCAGTAGCAGTTTGAATTTTTTTTTTTTAAATTACTTGAATAAATTTACTATTTTTTGAAGAAAGCGAATTGCGAAATTTGAAACTAAGGTAGTTTCTTGGGTAATTTTCTTTTTGCAATATTTTCAATTAAATTTTTTAAAAGCACTTACGTAGAAACTACTTTATGAACTCACTGAAATGTAGCCACACATGACTAGTTTAGAGATTACCATGTAGGAGAGCTGACACCTTTTAGTCTAAGATCCCGCAGCTGATTTCTGCAGGTATCTGTTTTCTTAATGAAACTTAATTTAAATGAATCCTTAGTACCAATGTAATAGATTGCTCCCGGCTTGCCGATCGAAAATTAGCCGTAAGTACCTTTAATTGCCGTCATTAAGCGGATAATCGAAAAGACATTTTTTGACGTTTTAAAGTGTCAAATATTTTCAAAAATTTTTAAAATTTACAAATTTTTCTCATAGTAACAAGAAAAGTAAATAATTTTTTCTTAGTTACAAATACAAAAATAAGTCAAGAGCCATTTGAAGAGCCAACAATGAACGTGGATCCAACTGAAAAAAATTCTGTAATGTGCTGCTATCCATGAGGAAAACAGTGGTACTACTGTCAGTGCTGTCAACCCACTCTAAAGGGGTAATAAAAATTTCCTACGAAATGTTGTTTTATGTCGACTATGGTCGACGGTTGGAACGAGGAGGTTAAAACGTCAAAAAATGTCTTTGCGATTATTCGCTTAATGACGGCAATTAAAGGTACTTACGGTTAATTTTCGATAGGCAACCCGGGAGCAATCTATTACATTACCATTAAGGACTCATTTAAATTAAGTTTCATTAAAAAAACAGATACCTGCAGAAATCAGCTGCGGGATCTTGTACTATTTAGACTCCATCAACAGAAATCCTGATGTTAATCATATTAAACTAATTAATATTGAAATTAGCCTTGAAATTTTGAAATTTTAAACACTTTCTACGAATTTATTACTATAACCTAACATAAGAAAACGTGTGTATAATGTGTCAGGAGGTTTCCTGAAACCTTCCACGAAACATGAAGATAACATCAGTGAAAGAATTATCAAAATCGATCCAGTAGTTCTTAAGAAAATCACCAACGAAAACAGAACAGTTCCATTCTTTGAAGTCACTTAAAAATACATATCGCGAGCTTAGTGTTACACTGTTCCATGTCGACTTTTTAAAATCTCAAGAAAAATGAGTTTAAAGTTTTGATATATTTTAAAATGTAATTTATATAATATGAATTAATTTTAATTTCCAAAAAAGCAGATATAGACAAATTACAGTATATCAAAATACTATGTGAAACAATAATAAATTGAACGAAAAAATAATTTAGAACATCCATATTTTATGTGAAACGTAGAACTTTTAATAAAATTATTTATACTTTTAGAAGGTGGAATTTTGATGTTTTGTTGATTTCTACCGTTCTTTAAGGAATTTTGTTTAAATTTAAATTTATATAGATAGACAATGAAATGGAGAACTCAGATATGTGAAAAAGTGCAAATCTCAAAAAAGTCGACATGGAACAGTGTAACATTAGGCTCGCGATATGAAATGTTCATAATAAAACCAACTGTCACTTAGTTTTACATTTTCACGCCACATTATTTTTTCCAGATAAATAAATCCTGATTATGTGTACATAATAATTTTTTTTTAAATTGAAAAACATCTGCGCCTCAAATATCGGTTTTTTCATTTACCAAAAGTATTAAATACACTTTTTATGAAGTTCAGTGTCTCATCCCCATTTTACAGATTTTAATATTACCTCTGACATACATACTTTGTTCGTTTCACATAATATATTAAAATTTTAAATAATTTTATATATAATAAAAAATATTTAATATCATATTTGTTGGAATATTTTAATTTTAATTAAAATTGTTATAATTGATTTTAATAAAATCGTCTCTCCCTTGTACATACATATATGATGTATATTGGTCGGCTTCTTTCACTCTCAACGAAAGTCGACGTTGCGTTGTGTCGTTATTATTATTAAAAAAAAATTTCTCAAGTGCGTGCTGGACACGCACCAAGCCAGGGTTTCACACTTGTTAGAGTTTAAGTATTTTTTGATGTTTTATCGTAAAAATAGATAAATATATTCGACAATGCTATTTGCAATTTATGTTACTTGTACAGTTGAAAGTATATACTGAAACTTTGAAGTTCAATATTTCACAGGCCAGAGTAGATCGTTTTGTACCCAGAGAGAAAATTCATATTAAAATTACTGTGCTCAGCACTACAATCGACGTGTAAAAGGCGAACATATTCAATTTTGTACGGTAAAAATATAAAAATTATAACTAATCATAGAAAATTTAAAGGATAGAATGTTCTTTCCGTAATATTAGCTCCGTAAAACTTGTAAAACAGCACAGTAAAAAGTTCCATTGCGGACAGTTTAATTGTTTTTCTTACAAAAATTACCATGCTGTCTTAAAATAGAAGAAAAGTAGAAAAGAATAGAAGAAGCTAATAGTAGAAAGAAAGAAAGAGAAAGTATCAACGCTGTCACATAGTGAGGCAAGCTGCAGAAAGTATCAACACATTCATATATGAAGGTCACATAGCAGGACTGGTGGTGTTGCAAGTAGCTGGTCAGCTGGTGTGGTGTCGTGTGGTGTCCAAGCTGTGTTCATTAGAATGTCTTGACGGATGGTCATCGTTTAATTCATCATTTTTTTACTCCACTATCTTCAGTATTAGAATATATTGTTGCCAATCATTTTTGTATGGATCATAAAGAATCGAAGGTCCGAAAAGATCGGGCATCTTCGAAGTTTTTACAGGTACAGCCGAAGCAACATAAGGTTGCGGGTCAGATGCGCAAATGAAGGAGTACGACAACAAGAATTAAACTATAACATATATGCATAAGAGTGTGATAGAAGTTGTGTTACCACATTAAATTTTACCTTGCTATAATATAATTTTTACTTTGGTCGTCGATCGCGTACGCATTATAAGAGAGCATGGAATTTTTGTGAAATTTTATCTACAAAAATTATATGATTTTTCTCTCCGTGTAGAGTCCAAAAGCTCACCACCACGAGAGAGTTCCATGATATGACAAAAGATATGTAACATTATATGCACTCTTATATAACGTCATAATACGTATATCGTCGCCGTTACTTCAAAACTTCATATGTCAAAAAAAAGGCATTTGTCAAAATAAAAAAAGCTGTTTTATTCTTTACGCTGCAATTCCTTTTGGTTGCTTTGTTTATTGAATTATCAAGGATTTTTGGTGATGTGTTATTAGTGTTATTTATTGCTTATTAAAGTACCTGTATTTTTAAAGCATCGTACGACATGTGACGCATTACCAAATAAAAATGGCGATATACGAAATATTGTCAAGTGCGAATTCTCTGTTTCACTGTAGTCCTAGACATTGGAATTTTGGCTATTATATAGAAAAGATGATTTTGGTTACTATAGCATTGATAACAGAAAATGACATATTTTTGACATGCGACATATTGAAGTAACGGCGACGATATATTTATCGACTTTTCAAATCATACAATCGTTCAAAAAAGTATTTTGTATAATTTTTTCCGCTCTTTGTCATAGCGTAAACAAAAATTTTGAATTTTAGGAAATTATTCCAAAAAGCTCGTTTTTTAAGCTTCCAGACGTCGGACGTGTCTGAAAAATATTAGCGGGTAAAAAACCATTAATTTTTTTCTAGTTTATTTTAGTTTACATCATTAGGGTAAATTTAAAAAAAAATTACTACGGTTACTGCTATGCCTTTAGTCGATAATCACTTTTAAAGATTTTTTTGTTTAGGGATTAAAAAATGTATCAAAATTTAAATCTAACAAAGCATTACATAGAAACATAAAGTAATAATTAACCAAATTTATTTTTCCTGTAATCACCTGATTTTTCTGAACATTTTGATGAAAAAATTATTGCTTTATGTTAAATATTACAGAAGTTATGAGTTTTTTAATATATTATAATAACGTCACGGAAAGTAATAGGCACGAAAACACCATTTTAACCCTATTTTGCTAAATTTCAAAAATTCATAACTTGAAAACTATTAGAGATAATTTTTTTAAACTTTGTACAGATGATTAGGATGGTTAAATAAACGAAGAAAAAAATTTTCAGCTAAATCTGAGGTCATGGGTGACATGACCTGGATGAAGTGGCGTGTAATAACCCTTATATGTTCCAAAAGGCATCAACACAACTCAGTGTTTTAGAAAGACCGAATTTTTATAATTTTTCCAGATTTTTAGATTGTATAAAATTTACAGAAAGTAGTAGAAAAACCTTAATTTGAAGCAGAATCCTAAATATTTTTACGATTTCTTTCTTACTTTCCAATATCGAAAAATACCACAAGTAACTTAAGAAGAAAATATTCTTTGTTGTGAATTAATCGATATTTCTACTTGTACGTACAAAATTTCATAGAAAAAATCTAGAAATTTGAAAAGTCTGATAACAAACAGATACTAAGAAATTAAAATAGTGTCGAGATCTTTCTTCGAAACCCTAGTAGTCTACCGAGATTGTTTTAATAAAATTATTATTAATGATATTTTTGTTATAAAAGCGTGTACATAGCCAGCCAAAGTATCAGTTAGCTACGAGCATAAGAAACATCTTACTAATTATTATTATTATACAAATATCCACACATGTAGGGGAGACTGGGGTAAAGTGGCCACTCTAAGACAAAATGTTGTTTAGTTTATTTATTTGAAAAGAAATACAGATTAATAAGTATATTTAGCATATAGTTTCTTTAGTGCAGAACCAATAACCATCAATATACCAACAATATCTTGAAAGGTATTTTTGCAATTTTTGTTTTTCGCAACATGTGCAAAGTGACCACTTTACCCGACTATGTTGGGTAAAGTGGCCAGGGGTACCCATTTTCACCCAAAAAGAAATCTTAAAGTAATAAACATGTTTATATACAAAATAAAACTATGAACATATCATTAATTATTATATATCAACGGACGGACGGACGGATGGACATTGAAGTCTCATCATAAGGGTTCCTTTTTCACATTTTTTCTCGGTACCCTAAAAACTGATTTCAGGCAATTCTTTTGTTTATAAAATATAAAAAACTAGATAAAAGTCCTTAATTTTGATATAATATGTTAAAATATTCTAAGAATTCAATTTCTGCAGCGATTGGAGACACTGACCACTTTGCCCCATTATAAGCCTGGCCACTTTACTCCGTTAGACGCCATTTCTGCAAACTACAATTAATTTCAAGAAAGAATTTTCTGATTCATCGATAACTATATTATTTTAAAGGTAATTAGATAGAGTTTTTAGCTATCCCAATTAAAAAATTGTATTCGTAATTAATAAAAAAATAATAGGAATACAACCTAAAACTTACTTTACATCAACACTCGAAAATTCAGAAAATTCGTTATAATTCATACAATCTAGGGAACTGATCATTGACGGTTTAATAGAATACTAATGGCTTGTCTACAAGCTAATATTCCCCTTCGCCACAAGATTGGAGTAGTTTCCGGTGAGTAAAGGCCAATGGCCACTTTACCTCCATTGGCCACTTTACCCCAGTCTCCCCTATGTATAAAATAAAATTCCACCTATAACAAAATGTTTCTTGTCTAATGTTTTCCTTTCGTTCTCTTTTGTCGTTCGTTCGTTCGTACACGAAAATAGAAGAACGGAAATGAATATATGAAATAATAATAATAACGACGGACGATATCATGGTTTGTATAGCGACCGTTAGGTGGCGTTACTCATCGCGTTCACTACGTCATTGGTCGCAGCAGCGTCATTCGTGTTTCTTTTTTTCTCATCAACTACTGTAAGTATTTTTCTGCTTGAGATAATAGATCCCTACAGTGATGATGTTAGGTGGGGGTGTAGGTGAGGGTGGGGGTAGGAAGGGGTGGGAGTAGACGGGATGTCAGTCATCAAAGTATAATAATTTCTTCAAGACAATTTCTTCTATGTTGTGTTGTAACGTTATTTTATTATTCTCTGTTAGATATTTTATCTGAATAATTTAATTAAGAATAAACAACGGTTTCCTCACTCATTTTTTTTTGGTATATTATATTTTTTGATGTAATAGCATGTGTGTTTGTATAGAGGATAAGCGGGATAGCAAATCAGAATAACAATTTTTGGAAAAGTTGGTCTGCTTTAACCGGTACTTAAGCGGGGAGGGTCCTCCAGAAGTTTCAAATTTTTCATTACCTTTTTTGCTTTAAAAGTTCATTTGTATCTTAAAGAATATACTTCCAATGTTTTAAGCCCAATAGAAAGATTATCTTAGATAACTATAAACTACTTTTTATTCTACTTTTCAAGAACGAAAACTTTTTCATCGCATTTTTCTCAAAACAGGTTTTTTCCGCGCCGTGGAACATAATTTAAAAAGTTATTAAGATATTAACTTGAAATTTTGTACAGATATTCTTTAAGATATTAGCCTTTGCATATACCTAAAATTTTGCATAAATTATTACTATAAACATTGTTTATAACAATTTGTTTATAAAGAAAAAAAAGTAAACTTTTTTTCTTTTTAAGTTTAAAGTGTGAAAAAATAATTTTTTTCATCAGAAATAGGTATATGCAAAGCGTAACGATTTATTTTAATAAAATTTTTTTTGTCCGATTGAATTCAGTTGATTACAAGAGGCTGGGCATTCCACGGCGCAAATCGAAAGAATCAACTTTAAACCGCTGTAGCGAAGCCATTTTTTAATTTTTTTTGCATAAAAATTTATGAGTGAATACACCATAACATGTACTATATATACTACGTAACTTCATTTGATACAATAAATGTATTCAGTTTCTCAAAAAAAATTATTAAAAAACCTGTTGTCCGGAGGACCCTCCCCCCTTAAGGAGTTACTCAGAATAAAAAGTTAAAAAGTTACGGAACCTTTACGGAATCAATTTTTGTTGAAACTATTCGACGTGAAAATTTGACCCCTAATACAGAGGCAGCTGGGACCCAGTTATAGATGTGACGTTGAAATTCCATTCTAGGAGTTAACTTTTGGGGGTAACTAAGAAAGCGAAAAAAAATTTCTCTAAGAGCATCTCAAAGTAAAATATACTAAAGGAAAGCTTACTAAAGCACGAATTTAGTAATATAGGATGCTTCAAAATTCCTGCAGCATAGACCTACCACATATTCTCGAGCAGTGTTTTTCAACCTGTGGGTCGCGGTTATTTTAAAAATAAAACTACTAGTTCAATATATTATAACATTTAATATAGAGAAGGTTAATTAATGGTTACATTGATGTGATAGTTTCATACTTTTGCGCGATAAAGTTTCAAAATTGCAGTTCATTTTCAATAACAGTAAATCGGAATTTTAAATAATTGTCGTCATATAGACACTTTTTCTCTGGTTTTGTTTATTACCCTCATTGGAACTTGAAATTGACGCTTGTGCATATTTTTACACAAACTTATCCATTTTCAATAATTGCAATGAGCATAGAATTTTGAATATTAGACAATAAAAGACATTGAGCAACTACTAAGCAAACAACAAGGCAATTTAATAAATTTGAACACCAACGTGAGTTCACAATTCAAAGAATTCTAATGGATTACGCTTGGAAGTGTTAAACGGCGACGACCGCCGCGCGTGCGCGTGTCACTTTTTACGTCACGCGCGCACAACTAATATTTTGGGGAGGAAATTTTTGAAAATTGCGGTTTATTCTCGGGATCCGCCATTTCTTTTCATGACTCTGATTCTAGAAACTAAAGAAGAACAAAGAAATAGTTGATAAATCTACACGCAAGAATATATAACTATATCTGCACACTAATACGCCTAGAATACTTCGGCCAGAGTTTAAAAATTTTCTGAAACTTTCTTTGATAGTATTATTTTTGATTAAAACAACAAAAGGTTACCTATATGTCTTCGTATAGGTAGAGAAAAAGCTTTATCATATATTTTTTCTCAACTAATTAATTAATAATAAATAATTTTTCGCACGTTAATTTTTTCTTAATCGTATATTTTCACTTTAAATTTTCGATTACACAAAAAAATGAAAAGGAATGGAGTGCCCACATAACTAATTAATTACCTTTCAGAAAAATCAAATTAATTTTCAGACGAGTTATACGATATATGGCACGTACGGCACTTAGAAAAAATTAATAATGATTTCATTTAGATTAGAACATTTGCCCTATTTTATTATTTTATTTCCATTAATCTGGTTTTCAGTTTATCAGCGCCTGACTGTGTTGTTAGTTCGTTATATCGTATAACGTTAACTACTTATATATTAATATAACTAGCTAAAGAATATTTAATTGAGTATTCCATCTCTGTCACACTTGTGACGTTTTTGAACTGTGTACACAGGACCGGCACGACCGTATTGGCGTACTAGGCGACCGCCTAGAGCGCCAGAAATCCTGGGGCAAATCAAAAATTTAGGGATATAAAAATTCACTCTATATACACAGAGAGAAAAATCATATAATTTTTGTAAATAAAATTTCAGAAAAATTAACATGCTCTCTTATAATTGATAAAAATTGTTGTGCTAGCACGGTAAAATTTAATGTGCTAACACAACTTCTATCACACTCTTATGCATATATGTTATAGTTTAATTCTTGTTGTCGTACTCTTTCATTTGAGAATCGGACCCACAACCTTATGTTGCTTGGGCTGTACGCACTGAGGAACAATGGATCTTTTCCGACCTTCGATTCTTTATGATGCATACAAAATGATTGGCAACAATATATTCTAATACTGAATGTAGTGAAGTAACAAAATGATGAATTAAACGGTGACCGTCCTGTAAGACATTCTAATGAATACAGTCTGCACACCACACCACACCAGCAGTGACCAGCCTGGTTATGTGACCTTCATGTATGATTGTGTTGATACCTTTTGCAGCCTGCCTCGCTATGTGACAGCGTTGATACCGTTCTCTTTCTTTCTTTCTACTATTAGCAGATAGCATTATATTACATATTATATAGCATTAACTAATATTATAAGACAGCATGGTAATTTTTGTAAGAAAAACAATTAAAAAATTTTTTTTTGTCGGGAATGGAACTCCTTATTGTGCTCTTTTACAAATTTTACGGAGCTAATATTACGGAAAAAACATTCTATGCTTTAAATTTTCTATGATTAATTATAATTTTTATATTTTTACCGTACAAAATTGAATATGTTCGCCTTTTACACGTCGATTGTAGTGTTGAGCACAGTAATTTTTCTATGAATTTTCTCTCCGTGTACGTATTTTTGTTAACTAAATTCACTTTCCAAACGATTTTAATATTTATGTATTTTTATATCAAAAAGGTTAATGGGATACACACATCGAAATTGAATGGTGTTTCATTAAAAATGCATATTAAGAAAGGGGTCAGTCAACCTTTTTATTTATCTCTATATATGATTTCTTATTACAAAATATCTTTTTAATGCTCACGAAAATCTCGATGTCTATTTGCATTATATGACCGACCAAATATGGTCGGAAAACGACATTTCATATTACACTACCTAATGTTATTCCGACAGTTAATGACATAAATGATTCCAGCCTACAAGAATGACGCAGTCCATGACTAGTCCTTATATTTCTCAAGCTTAAGACTATGGAAAGTAAAATTATAATCCTCAGTTTTTTGTTTTCCGGTTTATTATACTTTGTTTTCTCTACTCTCTTTTTCTAATTGCTTCCGACACTACTAAACTAGCGAAAGCATTGTGATGCCCTTCAATATAAAATTTTTTACGCACATTTTACGTTTTAGAGCTTGCCGAACAATTTTATTATCTGTCCGTTCGTCCGTCTATACGTCCATCCGTGTGTCGCCAGTTTGCACCAAGTGGCATAACTACTGAACTATTGGATTGTTTTTGAGGAAATTTTCAGAAATTATGCAGTTTGGTTCCTATTGATGGTCCCTATGAATTTAATCGAAATCGAAGTAACGATAGCTACGCCGCTATCATATGATTTCATTAATATACTAAATTGCACCAAGTGGCATAACTTCTGAACTATGCAGTTCTTTTTTATGAAATTTTCAAAAATTATGCGGTCTGGTTTCTAGACGGTCACCTATACAAATTTCATTGCATTCGGAGTAATAGTATCCATAGCGCTACCATGAAATCACATTAAATGTCAATATCTTGTTTACTGCTAGTCCCACTTCGCTCAAATTTTTAAACTACTTTGGGTGTTAGTTTCTAAAATCGTTTTGCTTTTATTACATAATTTAGTCTTTAAGTATTTTGAGTTACTATAATTTTTTATGAACTTTATGGCGAAAATATAATTTCACGCTATATATATATATATATATATATATATATATATATATATATATATATATATATATATATATATATATATAGGGTATCAGAGAAATAAGTATGATCCTTTTGGGAGGTCACTCATAGCACCCTGTAAACACTAAAACCGCAGGAATTTTTTCGGAATTAACAGTCGCGTCACCCCTCAAAAGGATAAGAGTTATTTCCTTATCCTTTTGAGGGGTGACACGACTGTTAATTCCGAAAAAATTCCTGCGGTTTTAGTGTCTATGGGGTGCTACGAGTCACTCCTCAAAAGGATGATACTTATTTCTCTGACACCCTGTATATATATACATATATATATATATATATATATATATATATATATATATATATATATATATATATATGGTATAATACAGTTTTAAAGTCTTTTACAAGTACGAGGAAGCTGTGTGTCACACCCCATTGGCAGCGTATTTTTATTAATAAATAAATAAATAATTTATTGTATATAAATGAGTATTAAGTACTGATTTACTTGTGTTAATATACTTTATGAAAAACTTTTATGTGTTAAAAGTTGAAGATTCATTATATAACTTGAATAAAGTGTTTATCATGTTCGGGGGCGCGAAAAGATATTTCGCCTAGGGCGCTAAATAACCTTGCGCCGGCCCTGATTATACACTCTACAGATACGTAACAACTACTTCAGGGGCAGTGCTATAATATTTAAACAAAACAAATGCAATTTAACTCACGCCATTTGTAATAAAGTTTATCAGTAGTGCCGTAATTGAGTCTACACTAGTCAAATGAATGTTGTCCTATACACGTGTGTAGAGGTATGAACGTATAAAATATGTAGATCAAGTACACTACAGCTCAAAAACTGTCACGTCCATGTTGATTTTATCAACCATCGAATTGTGTGAAAATATTTTTTGGGTCCTAGAAATACGAAACTATTAAAAAAAAAATGAGTAGGGTGAAATGATGTAAGTAGAATAAAAAGTTTACTGCGTTTTTAAGCAAATTTTCAATTGAAGTGTCTGCACGACAACGCTTGAACGAAATTTTCAAAAAATGTTAAAAGTCCCAAACTCTTGAACAGGTTCTTTGTCCAGACACACGTCTGATGTGCGAAACCTCATAAAAATGAGTTTTTTGCAAAAATTTTCCACAATTTAAAAGTTTTTCAAATTGTTTTACACCATGGCAAAGAATGGAAAGGTCATGTAAGATACGTAAATGCCAGTCTTTTTGCAAAGATATCGTATAATAAATGATAAAATTTTAGTATTTAAGTAAAACCTTACAAAGGCGTCACGTTACAGAAGGAAGTCTAATTACAAGAGAGTAGGTGGAGCAGCCGTTCAAGGGCGTAAGAATTTTGAATAAATTGTAAAACTAGCCCCTTTAATTATTATTTATATATTAATCTATAGGTACATGTAATAGAACTGTAACGAGACCATATCTGTACATGGAATATTTTTTGAAAATTGTACTAATACAGTAAATAGTTATCGATGTAGATATCAAAATAACGATTTTTAAATTTTTCTGTCTGTCTATCTGTTCACGCATCACGCAAAAACTATTGGACAGACTTTAATGAAATTTGGCATGATGATAACTTATTACCTACGTCAACATTTAGGATACTTTCTATTCCGGGAAAATTTCTCATTCCCACGGGAAAATAGAAGAACCAATTCTGAACATGTGCACACATTATGCAAGAACTATTGGAAGGATTTTGATAAAATTTGGTGTGGTGTTAACTTATTACCTGGGTCAACATCAAATATACTTTTTACTTCGGGAAAATGTCTGATTCTTACGGGAAAATGGAAAAACCATTTTCAGTATGTGCATGCGTTGAACGAATTTTGATGAAATTTGGTGTTGTGTTAACTTATTACCTGCGTCGACACTTAGGATACTTTTTATTACGGGAAAATGTCTCATTTGTTCGGGTAATTGGAAAAACCATTTTGAGAATGTGTATACATTACGCAAAAATTATTGTTCTTTGCAAGTTCAGTATAATTATTACGCTTATGTACTTCTCATTAAGTTTATAACAATGGGTCGCGTCGCGGGTACAGCTAGTTTTCAATAAAGCTACAATTAGAGCTTAAGTTAAGAAATTTTTGAATTTTTTACAATTTTTATTCTGCGGTGAGGGTCAGTTTTATAACAGTACAGTTACTTCTGACACGTCTAGCATTCAATATTAAATTGTATCTTATTTGTTATCATTTTCGATCAAATTGAAATTTTTGTTACCGTAGTGTAATTTCAAAATATATGCATAACGCTTCTTTCACATTATACGGTTTTTGCCGTACGGCAAAAAACCGTACGTTCGCATTTTTTTAGTGGAGTGAAGAAGAGTATTGGATCTTTCATATTACACGGTCACGGCAAAATGCCGTTGCCGTGCCGTGTAGCAGCCGTCTCTTGTCACTGAACTTGGCGGTTGCCGTACGGCGTTTTAAACTCAGTAGTGTATGTAATTAAATGGATGCTTTCATATTTGACCGCTTTTTTAACGTACGGCAGTAACATTATTTTGTTGAATTTTATGTTAATTATTAATTTTATTTGTGAAATGGATGAAACTAATGTTGAATATGATAACCAACATTTTATTAGATTGTATATAATTTCGAAATAATTGTGTTTTGACGTTTTGACGAATCCTTAAGTTCACCAAGTAATTAATCAAAGGAGATGTAATTAATTAATCACATCCGAAAATAGTTTAAAAATTTATTTTCGTCATTTCTCAGGTCTTCAAAGAGTGTGATAATAAATATTCTTAGTTTCTATTTCCTCTGATTGATAGAATTCACTTTAATTACATATGTTACTTGTGTAATTTTGCAAATCAAATGAAGATATTCAGTTTACAACGGCAAAGAACCGTGCAATGTGAAAGCAACAATATCACGGTAAAAAGACGTACGGTTTTTTACCGTACGGCAAAAACCGTATAATGTGAAAGGAGCGTAAGGTGTCCAACATATATGCGTGTAACTACTCTCTCACACACATATTCGCACACATACATTCTAACCTCAGCTACATTGAATAAAATTGTCACAGTAATTCTCTTTTTGATTATTATTGCCCATTGAATTGTTTGTCAGATGAAATTGAGTTTTGTGTTGGCTTTGGCATGGTGACTCTCTGGTCGGGTGACACGATGTGACAGTGCGGCGCGGTGGTTGGAGAGGGACGGGGGTGGTACATAGTTCGAGTTCGAATAATGCAACGCGCGATATGTAGCAATTCTCTAAACACTTAACAATAACACACATTTTGAATTGATGTTATTATTGTTCAAGTTGGAATCGTATGTAATTAAAATGTATTTATAATAATATAATGGATGAGTACATGTTGTCTATGGTTCAGTTGCAATATTCCATAGTAACATATACCACAGTTTAAATAATAGTTTGTTTCACAAACAGTTACGAAACGAGATGACGTAAGAGTGTCATTTGGAATTCAAAAATTCCAAAGGGTTACCCATGTTATGTACCTAAATAATGCATAACATTATGCATACTAATACAGTGAAAATATCATCACTAAAGTAAATTTAATTTAGAAAAATAAATTTGCAGGTCAAATTATTTTGTGAAAATTTACAGTTGATAATTATGTAAATTATTTAATTTTGTGTAACTTTCACTGACTTTTTTAAAATTTTTAACAACGATGGCAGTGGAATTTTAACTGTCATTAAATTTTTTTTATTCAAAGCTTGTCATCAGTTATTTTTGATATTTCCATGTAATTTTAGTGTGTTTTGTGATCTGTAAGATATTTCTGATATGCATTTAATTATTATCGTGGCTTAAAATGTCTGGTGATAACTTTTGTGTTGTTAAATTTTGTTTAAATCATTCAAAACAAAATTTCAATTTATGTTTTTTCTGAGTGCCGTTTGATGCAAATTTGTAAGTATTATTATAATTTGAATGCTTATGTAAAAATACGTTAAATAATAAATAATTATTAATATTTTATAATAATTCAGTTAATATTTTCGATTTCGACAGTGGTTGGCGCTAATAGGTCGTGACGATCTAAATTCTCGTGTTGAATACTGTCATCAATTTCGCGTTTGCTCAATTCATTTTGAAGAAAGTTGCTTTTAGTTGTTCATATATAATTTAACATGACCATTATCAATCCTCAATCTCACATGTACAAACACATATAATCACATAAGTAGAAAAGGACAAACATAATTGTTTGTACTTATATCAAAAAAGGATAGAAAGTGCGTTTCGCTACTGCCTAAGGTAATAATCTTTTATTTATACTGTGCATATACATTGGAAAAAAAAGAGACTGTAACAACTGAATGAGAACAAAACAATTGATGACTATGTATACTGGTATATAGCCTATTTCAAATACAATTGATCTTGAGTCAAAGTTAAAAAATTAAATAATTCTTATATTCAAAACAAATCAAACTTCTATTCTTTTCTAAAAACAAACTGCACTTTTAAAATTTACGTAAGCGCAATAATGGAAGAGATAAAGCCAAAAAAACGGAAATTATTTAAATTCATAAGTAATGAAGCACGGTTAAATTTAACTGAAATGGACCATACGTAATCTATAAGCACATATCTGTTATGCCAATATTGGATAAGTCAGTGAATTTTAAATAAGTTCGGTAACTGGGAGAGGGAGGAGGCTATAGTTACAGTGGCAATTTATTTTTTGATGCAATTCAAGCTTTTCGACTAACTAATTGTCACTACGTTAAGCGGGTATTCTAGTTTTCAATCAATTTATGCAATACCGTTTTTATGTAAAAATTTCATGTTTTTTCGTGTTTTTCAGTAAGTCTGACATGTTTACAAACCCCTCGAATAAACCTACAGGACTAAAATTTTGTATATGAGCTGAGCTCAGAGCTGGCATCCAGGGTATGCGTTTTAGGGATTTTAATTTTTAACCTCTACCCCCATATATGTATATGTATATATATTTTTCGATTTAAGTATTTATGCACGATGACTCTCAAACAAAATATTCCCTTTTTATGAAATTTAATGGAAACATTGGAAGTCCAAAAATCTTGGATGAGTTCTTCAGCCAAACACGTCCGATGCCCGGAACATGGTTTTTGTTCATTTTTCGTGAAAAAATTAGTTTTTTGCCAAAACTTTTACAAATTTAAAAGTTTTTTATACCATTGGAAAGAGGGAAAAAATCACATAAAAAGTTTTTGAACCATTATTATTCTATGTAAACTTTTTTCCGAGAAAAACTAATTTTTGTAAACGGAAATTCGCTATGTTAAACAGGATTCTGCGACAGGGTTATTTTCTTTTTAAATAGATTTCAAGAATAGTAATATTTGAATTGATTTGTACTGATAAATATTATGCCCTGATGATTTTAGAAAGAAAAAATATATGTGTTGTGTATTTTAGATAAAAGCTGAGAAAATGGGCTTAAACTTGGTTGTAATATGCTTAGTAGGACACATTTAGAAAATCTATTTTTTTGAAAGGTTCCGTCGTCAAAGTTTCAGAAACTTGACTATTTTCATACCACTATTCTGAGTAATAAAATTTTTGCTTTTTAACCTCAAGTGTACAATGGAAAAATTGTCTCCAATAAAGTACACTGTCTTGTCTTATCTTACGGTACATTTTCATATTGCTGTCAATTTTAAAGAATCTGTAGGGCTATGTATGTCCCGTATACTTATGGAAGTGTAAATGTGTTATTGTCATAAACTAAATATATATTTAATTTAAAAGTTCATTAATAAAATCTCACACACACAATCTGTTTGTTCATTCGTAAATCAAAATCAGAAAACTTTACTTTTAGCTGACTGTGTAGTAACTACATAATGAAAGAGATTATCAAGGGATTAATGCGAGGAAAAGTAATCGAGATTTATTGGAAAAAGAGAGAACTTAAATTATTATTATTTATTATTGACACATTTTGTTTCTGTGCTATTTTTTTGTTTCGCTATTTTGTCTCCTTTCTGTTGCATATAAGAAGATTATTTAGTAGTGATTAATTCGGTATTCTCAATTGATTTAATATTATTTAACGATTTCGCTTAACTGTAAAAATTTTTGATCGCAATGGGACCGGCAATTTTTGATAAAAGTACATAACTCACATTAAGCGGAGAAATATCTTTAAACGGGAGAAATGAAAGGTTTTTAGCGAATTTTCAGAATGGAATTCAGCTATTACAGCCACTGTCATGACGCGACTGGAGCCCGGGACTATGGCAGACATTTGTTTTGAGGTCTCTAGAAACCGAAAATAATATTCACTAAAATTTATATATATATATATATATATATATATATATATATATATATATATAAGGTGTAAAACAAATAACTCTCGTCCTTTTGTGGGGTGACTCATAGCACCCTGTAGACACAAAAACCGCAGGAATGTTTTCGGAATTAACAGTCGCCTCACCGCTCAAAAGGATAAGAATTAGTAAGAGTTAGTTCCCTACGCCCTGTATATATATATATATATATATATATATATATATATATATATATATATATATATATATATATGTATATGTATATGTATATGAATATGTATGTGTGTATCAAGTATCGGATTTCTTTCGGATCAGATAGTTTCCTCTTTAGCATATGCAGGTATATATGAATATAGCGCCAGAACTATAGTTTAGAATGTGATTTTACCGACCGGTAATGGAAGAAATAAGATGGCTGAAAATACCCTTTACACGTCAAGTTCAGCTGCAGTTCCGTATCTTTAAAAAAATCTCACTCCATTTATATGATTAATTTCACCCCACGCAATAATATGTCCAATATGAACAAAAATACTGGACTGATTAGCTGACAGCCTAATGACTAACTAACTGACAGCCAAGCACGTGATGGTCACAAAGCATCAACAATTATGTGTATTTTATTAAAATATAAAAACTATGTTTAGATTTTGACTTATCAGATAAAGTTTTAAAAGTTCGCTTTCACCCAAAAATACGATTTTTTTTAATACTTACACTATATTTTTTTAAAGATACGGAAATGCAGCCGAATTTGACGTGTATAGGGCATTTTCAGCCATCTTACTTCTTCCATTACCGGTTGGTAAAATCGCATTTTAAACTATATTTCTGGCGCTATATTCAATTTAAAAAAATATGATTTTGTAAACAATCTCATCCCCGATAATCAATTTCACTCGAAATGACGGTATAAAAACTTACTAGGTTCTTTGATTTCGTAGTCAGTATGATTTTTCTTTTTGGGGGGGTCGTCAAAAAGTCATTTAAAAGGGTGCCAAAATTTGTAATTTAGCTTTTTTTTTCCTTGTCACTTGTTTTTTGGAGCGAAAAAGATTTTGAAAGGAATATTTATTTTTTTAGGAAAGACAGGGATGGCATTTTTCAATGGTGCCCCGGGCGGCATTTCGGGTAGATCCGACCCTGGGTGGGAATTCTTTTAGTTTTGCATATCGTGGGAAGAAATACCTATACAGTACTTATATAAAGACGGTACTATACATATGCTGTGCACTATATCATCAAAGGAATCTGCTTGAATATGTAATTTATTGTAATTGAATCAGACAGAGATACAAACTATATACTAACTAATAATAAATGTATTCTTAATATACATTCTACTATAACTGTGGACCGGAAAAGATTATTAAAATGAATATTTGATCAAATATGGATAATATACACTCACTTATTTTTCTCTACTGCAGTTTGACTTCACTATTTTACCGCTTAGGCTTACGTACTAAACATATTTTTTTTGTCTTAATGAAAGCAAAATTATATTCAATTAATCTAGATTTGATCTTTGACCGCATAATGAGGACATACAATTAAGTCTTGTACTAGTAAAGATCGATAACTGATATAGACTGAGTAGGTAAATATTTTTGAGGTCAAAGCGGAACTCTACGATCTTTGGATAGAACAATTTTCAACTTTTGATACGAGCCCAATGACGTCCCCATGTATATTTAGTTATTACTGAACCTACTGTCACAATGTAGGCCACATTTTTAGAAAGAAAACCGAGAAAGTCTACTTTCAAAATCATTTAAACAAAATCAGAATTCAATTTTTACGACGTCACTAACTATATTCGATCACCTTTAGGCCTCAAAATTTCCTATCTAGATGACGGTGGTTTAATATTTCTTACAACTAGAAGTTTTTACAGTCTCTTTTCATTTTAGGAATTCCAAGAAAAATTTAATAGATTTGAACGTTACTTTATCGTATTCCATATTTGCTGTTAATAAAATAAAACTCGTTACTTTGTAAAAATACCACTTTTTTGTATGGTACACGAATGCTGCGCAAAACGGTACACCAAGAAAGGTTTGTCTCTTTCTATGTTATTATAAGTGAAGCATATATAGGATGTTCAAAATGTACACATATATAGATATACACATAAAGGCAATAAAGGTAACATAAGTGTGATAAAAATAAAAAATAAAATAAAAAAATTTTTGTACATACCAGATTCTTAATATGTAATAAATGCACATATAACCGTATCACTTTTTTCAAGTTAATAGTATATTATTTAACAAGCTGGTAATGATGATTACTCGTGAAGGTGAAATTGCGACACGAGCCGAGTTTACGAGGCGAGTGTCGTAGTGCATCTTTGTGAGTAATAGCCATTGCAAGTGAGTTAAATACGTTATTTTTTCTACGACTTTTTTCCTTTTTGATTTAAATAAAATTGAATATAAATTTTAAATTAAAAGAATACAATTTTTAATCTATCTCTAATTTCATTAAATGTTTATATATGTACAAACGATGAAAACAAAATACAAGCTACTTTGTTTACTTTGACGTTACTACGCAACATACATGCAATTAAAATTTGATACATATATCATACACAAAACAAATGCTGGCCCATTGAATAATGGTTAATACGGTGATTTCATTGGTCAAAAAGGTAGTGAGTAATGGCCATTCTTCCATATCTTTGAATAATGCCTAACTTTCTCAACAATTTACGGATATGTAATGAGTGTGTTCTTCAACAGGAGTAGAAAAAAATATTTTTTCAAATATTCATGTTATGGTATCGTTTCGAAGAAAAAACATCGTGAAAAACGCACATATAACGTAAAGCCCCCATTACGGAACGGTATCTAATACTGGAACAGTTTTGACATTTACATATTAATGAAGTTATTTCTGAAAGAAACGTCTGATAACAAAAATTATTATTAATATAATAATTGTTTTTCAATTTAAATTCACCTCACATTTAATGTTTCCTTACTTAATTAAAGAAATAAATATGTAAATGTCAAAACTGTTCCAGTATTAGATACCGTTCCACAAAGGGGGCTTTTACGTTACTATTCAAAACTAAATATGTATTTAATTATCTAATATATTAATTTATTACATATTTTGTATAAGAAATTCATAAACATATGACAATTTAAAGATTTGAAAATATTATGTACATATGTGACTAAAAGTCTATCAATTAATGTTTAAATAAATCAGAATATACATATGATATGACATATCTTACATGAGGATACATAAATTATGTACGTATTTCTTTTATTTAAAAAGTTGCATTATAATGATATCATTTCTGTAAGTAAAAATTTTGAATTCAAATATCTAATAAAAACAACTGTATACACTACATTTTAGCAAAAAAAAAAAAAAACTTGTGATAAGGTAAACAAATAACGTTCCATCTCTTTCTCTGTATTCAGTTTGTGAAGTAACCTTATTGCGAAGCAAACGTGTACTGTCCACGGAACACTCTATGCACAAGTACAATTTGCATCTGACGATTTGTTTAAAAACTACTTCTATAACATTAATCAGAAGCAAGTGGTGTTATAGATTATTCGGAAATTTACTCCCTAAAAGTTTCCGAAAAATATTGATATAAAAATAAAAATTTTTCCCTAGCGTTACAAAATTTCATTTTCAAGTGGTCACCTTGATTTTTTTTCCAAGCCATTATCTTATCTTCGATTACTTAATTATTGACGCGAAAAACGCGTGTAGCCTATAGTAATGCGATTAATTGCTAAGACCGTAATACAGTTTTTTATTTTTTATATTTGAACGTTGAACTTGCACCTGATAATGATTACTAGGTACCAAGGCGCACACATACATATAGGCATAGTCAGGCAGCTGATGGCAGTAATTTTTAAATGATTTCATCGTCTGGCCGAAGTTGATAGTAACAAAGTTTCGAGTAAAATTGACAATAAAAACATTTTTTACCGTCTATTTACTGATGTTTTAAGAACTTATAAAAAAAAATTTCATACAAAAAAGTTAATATTCAATGACTTATAGCGATAAATACAGCCCTGCAAAAAAGTGATGTGTGGATTGACATGATTTCGGAATTTGTGTTCATCTGCAACAAAAACAGAAAAAGATTCTGGTTCCGAGTTAAAATAGATTTTTTGGACTTCTTTTAAGATTTTTGATTTTTTAACAACAGCAAAATTAAAATCTTACAGTATCCATAGTCCGTATCATAAAACAAGATGTATTGAAGGTACATGCCAATTTCGAAGTCGATTGGATAAATAGAACTCGAGATATCATGTCGACCAGCTTGAAAAATGCATTTTTGAAGTATACATAACTGTGGAGCTATTTTTCAAAACGCTGTATCTACATTAAGACAAAAATTTCATAAAATCGAAAAAACAAATTTCAAGAAAACTATTAAACTTTTAGGAAGTTTTATTATCCTAGATAGTTCTGTAGGCAGTTGAAACCATATAAAATTATTTTCCAAAATTAAAAATTATTTTTCACTTCAATATTTTATATTAAAAAAATAACTTGTAGCATTTAAAAAAAAAATGAATTTGCAGCATTTTGAAAAAAATATGGTTAAATATATAGTTAAATAATAATTCTTACAGCGTTCTGAAAACTAATTGATACAATTAAATATTAGATCAGAAGATAGCCAGGGGCGTAAATAGTCGAGCTTCTCTTGGTTTAGGGTAGGGGCGAGGGGGTTCATGCGGAAAATTAAAGAACTAAAAAAAATTGGCTGTTAAATTTAACGTATATAATTTTAAATTTGAATAAAATCGTATATACGCCAATTTGAAAAAAATATAAGCATTAACATACAGCATTTTGAAAAAAAACATCAAATATATTTAAAGAAAATAAATGTGAAATACAACGTTTTGCTGAATATTACTTTACCAAAATATAGAAATTTAATTCAAGTATGTGGAGTATGTGGAGAAAAAAAGCTCCACAATTATAATACCTGAAACTGTAACCTATACCGTATTAAGCGGAGATTCGCCAAAAAACATAAAAAAATCTACCTTTTATTATTATTATTATTTTTTTTATACAAATAAATATTCTATTAAAAAAAACTAAATATACAACATTGTTCGTACATGTCTTAAGATAAAAAAAAAAACATTTTTTTTTTTAAATGAAAAAATGAACTCAGTATAAACGGCATTGATGTCGACACTGCGACATTTTTCCACTTTGATCGTTTCTCGTGTTCTGAAATCCCCAGTGAACCAAAATCAAAAAATCAAGAACTTTCTAAAAATGTACATATATCTACAATTATGACGCTAACTAGAATCTAAGAAAAATAAAAATAAAAAACCAGCGAGAAATCGAAAGTAAATTTTCAAAAATCCCCGCTTTTTCTCGACTATAAACAACCATCATTTTGAAAATGTGTTACGGAACTAAAAGATCCTAGTTTCTGCCAAAATGACGGTATCGAGGAATAATAAGCGCTTTGATTTATGTCGATAACTCAAATAGATACATGAGGAACCATGTCAAAAAACCTACTTCCTAGAAAAATGCATTTAAAGTTTTTTATTTAAATTGAATTATGATAAAGTGTGTGCACTAAACTGCCCAAACTTTTTGATTTTTTATTTTCTTTTTAGCGAATCTTCCCTTAAAATGAGTATAACTTTGTAAATATTGAAAATTTTTAAATTTCCTTTTGAGGATACAATTTAAAAAGTCTAGACTTTCAGAAAATGAAATAAAAATGGAATCCTACTTCAAAAAATTCTAGACCAGAATACTGCCTTAATCGCACAGTAGTAAATTACGTAATATATTGTTATCAATGACGATATATTCATAGACTGAAATTGCCATCAGCTCCCTGACTAACACACACACAATAGTCTCTGTCCACAGTATAATGTACAGAATTATTTTTATCAATACCGATACAAATGCATATATAAAGCACAAGACGCTCAGTGGACAAATCATTTTTTATCAACTTCTCGACAGCAATAATACATACCGTGTGTTTAAATTAAAAGCAACAAAATGGCTGCAGCACTTGCCGGTAAATACGAACACGTTAAAAATGAAAATATCATTGAATACTTCAAAGCTATTGGTAAGTGAAACATTTTTCAATAAAAATAAAAATTGATAAAACTTAATTTGAAAAATTTTTTTGGGCAGGTATCACAGACGAACAAATCGAAAAAGTTGGTAAACTTGCAGCGCAACTTGAAATTGTTGTCGATGGTAACAAAGTGACCACAAAGGGCCGAACTGAAACCACATTCGAAATTGGTAAAGAATTCGACGATGTTATGGTTACCGGAGAAACACTTAAGGTATGTTTTTTTTTCTTAAAAATATTTTTTCTATTGGGAGAATGCTAATTTTCAAATATTTTTTTTGTGTTTTAGAGTGTTGCCAAAATGGAAGGAAACAAATTGGTAATTTCTTCAACAGCCGCTGATGGACGTAAAGGTGGACGATCATTCGAAATCACCGCCGATGGGCAACTTTTGATTGTAAGTAGCGAAATTTCGAAGATGATTTTGAAATGAATGTTAACGAAATGTTTCGTTTTTGCAGACCCTCACCGCTGAAGGCTGTCCAGTTGTTGGAAAACGATACTACAAAAAATTATAAAATAATAACTAATTTTTCAAATTTATTTTTCAATAACTTAAACCAAATTATTTTATTAAATTTTTGTAGTTCAATACAACACACCTTTTTTGATAATAAAGACTATTATTATTTTTAAAAAATAAATAATTTGTGTTTTATTTTGTGAAGTTGTCAAAATATTCTGTGATTGTCTTATAATTTGAATCATCACATCACACAGATTCAAATTAGTCGTTTTAGGATCAAAGATCAAAGTTTAAACGTGACGATTTAACAATCAATAAAGTGACTGTAATCAAAATCTGAGTCATAAATGAATAAATAATTTTTCCTATTTAAATAATTTTTTTGGAATATCACCAGCAATTTTTAATTATTGGGAATTTTTTTTTTTTTTTTTTTTGCTATAACCTTTAATTGTATTTTGTATGGCCTTAGAAACAAATATAAAAGTGGGTCGTCCTAAATCTTAAGGAGTCTCCACATTCTCGCCGAGGTTGGACGAAACGAGAATGTAGAGGGTCATTTCGTTGTGTCTCGTGGTTGGTGTTTTAATGCTATCCATATGGCTGAGCCAACCTCAGTGAGGAACTCGACGAGGAATCTCGTCCAACCTCGGCGAGAATGTGGAGACTCCTTTATCAAAGTATAGCAAAGAAATTAAAAAAAAATTATTGTTTATTTTCTATAAGTCTCACGTTTAAAAATATTTTGAAATTAAAAGAACTGCTTTTTGCATTAAAGAAAATAATATTTGTATCTGATTGGTTACCAGGCTGGTTGGAGTGCTCTCCAGCAAAGATCAGTAGGCTAGTGACAAAACGCTTGACTATAGTTATCAAGAATCCTGGGTTCGAATCCCAACCGATCCAGTGTGATTTTTTTTCTATCACTATGTGATTTTAAATTAACAATAAAAAGAGAGTAAAGAACACAGTACACATTAATTTACTTAAGACGGCTCTGGACGGCGCGTATAAAAGAAGAAAAAAAAGAAATAGAAAAATAATGCACATTTAGTTTGATATTCATTTCGTTACTTATTCATTCATTATTTACTTTTTTTTATTTATTGTATTGTATAATGTGGGAACAGTGACCACTTAATAAAAAGATCGTATGTTATACTAACGGAAACGCAGACACTCAAGATCAAAATCGAATATCTCGATTTCAATCTCCCTAATTATTTAACTGTTTCATTCTTCGTGACGGAGTTTGAAAACATAGAATATGTGAATGGGAAATTATAGCAAATTAGAAAAAATTCTATAAGATACGCTTTGTACTCATATTGGATATTTATTAATCTTACAGTAACGAATCTGCAACTTTAAAACATTCTTCCCTAGCATGTTGGGGCTTCACTCCAAGAATTTCTGTTATTCGGGGATACTCCTGACTTTTGGTCGATCTTCATGTAAGCAGTTTCTATAATTTTTTTGAAACTTGCTGTGCAAATATTCGAATATATTCAAATTCGTACAAAATTTTCACCAATATTTGTGTTTTATTAAGTTCAAAAAAGTAATTCTCACTTTCTCTTCCAAAATCCATTTTTATTTTCAAGTTTCTTCATACGGAAATATAATGAAAACCTTCATCGATTATGGCAGAAAAAACCGTCGAAA
This sequence comes from Brachynemurus nebulosus, assembly GCA_035578155.1. Classification (NCBI taxonomy): domain Eukaryota; kingdom Metazoa; phylum Arthropoda; class Insecta; order Neuroptera; family Myrmeleontidae; genus Brachynemurus; species Brachynemurus nebulosus. Next base: position 17,093,088 of record JAPWDM010000012.1, on the reverse strand, counting down.
TTTTACTTGTTATTTCTAAACAAAAGTGATTAAATAAAGATATTTAGGGTAAGTGCGGGAGAGATGCCGCAGTAGCCATAGTTCGTCCGTTGATTGATAGATATAGCGTTATTAATGGATTATATGTTTAAAATAAGTTACTTATTTAAGCTGTATATGGTAACATTTATGACTAATCCATTAGTTTAGTAACTATCCAACTTTATATTATTGAAAAGTAAGTTTTTTAACATATTATTTTATCAAGAATTCAATTCATTAGAATTTAAGAATGTATATTTCATTGTTTTAATGAAAATGAGTTTTGTTATTAATTTAGGTATATTTTAAAAGTACTGTATAAAATTTTAGGTTAGAATTCCGCACAATGCTTGCTACAGCAACTTGCGGCATCTATCCCAACAAAGAGGAGAGATGCCGCATTTAAAGTTGGTATAGATGCCGCATCATATTACATATTAAAAACATAGACATACCTTAACTATACAATTTTTTTTGGACTGTAAATTATGCCACGTAGATATAAAAGATCCATGAGAGGAAGAGCTCTCATATTATTGAAGATAACGAAAATAATGATGATTGCCTGTGTATTGAATGTTTTGAAAAGTACTCAGAAACAAAAAGAAAAAAGAATTTGATTGGTTAATATGTATAAAGTGCCAAAAATGGTTACATATGGCATGCATCATGTATGGAGATGTGTGTAATATATGTTCAAGAGGGGCGCTGCGCCAAAAAAATGCAAAATTTTTAATATGAACTATGTGGCGTCTCTCCTTTTTTGATGCGGCATTTCTCCCATAGGTGTGGGAGAGAGACCGCCTTGCAGGCTCTACAAAAATGTTAATTATGAATCCTTTATGACTCAAAATTTAAAATTATTTATAAATAATTTTAAAGAATAATGTTTACATTTACTGTGTACCAAATTTCAAATCAATTAAATGCATACTTAAATAACTATCAAGTGTTTTCAAAATGTGCGGCATCTCTCCCGCATTCACCCTACTTGCTGCGGAAGTACGTGAATTTAAAAAAAAATTCAAATGATAATCCAGTTTCGAATTTTACGTCGAAATACTTACAAATAGCTTCTCCAAAAGGGAAAACCAAGCTTTAAACTACAATTATTCAAAACTAAAAACCTAACAGAACGTTCGTTAATATCCAAATATGTAATAAAATCGAAAACATACGAATTGCGAATATCGATATCACATCACCCATCACTATTTAATCATTCAGACAAAACACAAAAAGAAACAAAATAAACGATGTGATAGATACAACGCTACGTCTGTTTGTCCATTGTGATTTGATATTGATAATATGACGGATAATGTGACGGGGCAGGCAATATGAATGGGCCGTGTGGGCAGTGCCGGGCAGCCGTTTGGACAGATGAAGAATGATAGATGATGAATGATGATTGAAGTGTTTGTTATATTCTTATCAATCCTTATCACCACTGAATGTTGTATTCCCGCCATATTATTTATTAAATTATTATTATTAATGATTCAATGTAGAGATGAAATAATATATGTACGTTATTTATTGTGATAATGAAAACGGAAGACGGGAATAAAAAAAAAAAGTAAGGACTAAGGCAACAGGGATTTTCAATGAAAATTTTCAAGGATTCGACTTCAATAAGTGTAACGAAGTGTGCGTAGGTATTGAAGTTTTGTTATAAATTGATTCCACTCATCCACTTTCAGCTCGCAATAATATTCTATACAAAATGTTCAATAGATATTATTTTAAATGGCATCCCCTGTCAAAAACACACTTTCTTGCGTGCTGATCGAAGATAATCTAATTGCCTATTGTATATTGTAATATTTGTAGTGTTCCGTACCAAAATTGATAAAATGAAACACTTATAAAAATACTTTGGTGACTGCAGTTTCGGTGTTAATTTCGATTTTGTAACCTGTAAAGTCGAAAAAGAATTTCCCCAAGGGCGTCGAGGGAGTTGCTAAATGTAAGCTTGTAGCGCGAATTCAAAAATATAAATAACTATATTTTTCTGTCCACTTTTTTTTTTTTTTTCTTTGGAAGAAACCTTTTATGAATTGCTGTCTCCGACCCTTATCACTAGAAAAATCTTAAAAAATTCATCAACATTAAGAATGAGGTGTAGTTTGAACGAAAATTATCAGGAGTGAATTTTCTTCCAAAATTTCCTTATAGTACTTTTGCCTCAATCAGAATATTGTTAGTCAATAAATATGTTGATGTTATGTTAAACGCGAATTTTTGTGAATTCTTTATAAAATGAATTCTAAAAATTAAAGAAAAGAAAAAATATAATTGGTAAATCTACACACAATCATTTCTATCATTTTTGCACAGTAATAAGCATATAGATTACCTACTTTTAGACCGGGTGTCCCGTTTGGATGTAGGTATACATACGACTTACATGTTAATTGATAACATTGGATTCCCATAAGGGAAAAGTTATGTCACAAGATTGCTTTGAACCAGAGTTGTGCATGTAATTTACTTCGGGTAAATTACACAGTTTTTTACATGTAAAAAACTTTGTAATTTACACATACTTGTTTTGATAAAAAAAAACTGTAAAAAAATGTAAAAAACTAAATTTTTTAAATTTAATAAACATGTAAGCGCTGTTGAAGTATTTGGTATATTTGCAAAGTAAAACTTAATAATTAAGTAATTTGAAAATTAAAAATATAAATGGGGACAAACAGGAAAAAGAAAGGTTAGTTTTGATAGAATAGTTTATTTAATTCAATATTAAAAAGATTTTTATTTATTCAGTTAAATTTTATTAAAGGTATCAATCACCTTCATCATCATTATCATCAGTGATTTTATTATTATAATTATAATTTAAAGAGAGATAAATAATATGTAGTACCTAGCTTTTTGATCTGTCAAAACTCAGTTTGTTAATTTGGAAATTTAAAGCTTTGTAGTCAGTTGTGAATGGCCTTCCACTAGCAGAAAATCATTTTTGTGTTGACATTTTGTTTACACGTTTTTTCATGTGAACTTATAAACAAGTAATAACCGTCAAAATAAATTGTTTGTCAGTGAAATGACAAATGATTTAAGTATTTTACATTTTTTACAATTTTCTACAATTTTTTACGGTTTTTTTACAGTTTTTTTACGTATTTTACAATTTTTTACATAAAAATGTAAAAAACTGTTTTTTTACATCACATGGCACAACTCTGCTTTGAACAAACTAATAATACTAATTTAATATTGTGACTACTGTTACTATCGTTTTAACCACAATAATGCAGTAAAATAAAAAAATGATTGTCATAATTTTCAAGCAATTCATATCTTCACATCAATATTTGTGTCATTTTTTGCAAATTCAAAAGGCACATTTTAATTTTTTTGGTAATAAACATTAAAATAATAAAAATACGGAAAGAATACTCTGTTGAAGAAAGAGTGCAGATAATTAGGTGGAAAAAAATTATTTAAAAAGATAAAATTTCCAAAAATATAAATATGTTTATCCAAAGCACTCTTGTGACATAACCTTTTCCTTGTGGGAATCCAATGTTATCAATTAACATGTAAATCGTACGTATTTCGTACGTACATTTAAAATTTGTTAGCGTATCCATAGAAATAATAGAATCAAAATATCCAAAAAAAAATTCGTTAAGTGCGTGTTTTGAGACGCACTAAGTAATGTCACCTCAGTGAAAGTGTTAATTTATGATTTTTTGTTAACTCTATAGTTGTTAACTCTACAGCCCTCTTGCGTTTATTCAATATGGATGTACAACTCTATAATTACTCAATATGGATATACAACTCTATAATAATGTTACCCCCACTATGATCACACAACGATATTAATATGTCATCCTTCGATGACATAAAAAATTAATCTTATTTTTTTAAGTAAGTATGTTTGATAATAAACACTATCTCTTATATTTTCGATAAGTTTAAATAGGCCAACATAAAGATACGATTGTTTTGAAATCGCGAATTATAGTTTATTTCAAGAATAAAATTTATCAGGAAAAATATTTAGTCTACCCTCTAAATGCTATCACATCGTGTCCATAATAACAACTGATAGTACAGAACACTATTTGCGCAAGTACAACTTGCACCTGACAATTTGTGTTTCTTTTTTATTCGTCTTAATAGCTACGAAATTATTAACCGAGCTTTTTGGATTTTATTATCAGGGAAATTCTCTAACGTTTAAGATATTTAAGTAAGATGGTACGTTAAATTGTACCTACCAACAAATTACACAAAGGAATTTTGAAATCAATATACCTAATAAAAGGGCTAATCGTTTAGTTCATATTATAAACAAATTTTCTAAATTCACTCATTGTCGGAAGTTAAACTATGACCCATCTGTCACTAAGTGGCCCATTCGATAATTTCGACTAGCCCACTTGAGTTAAGTATATGAAGAATATATAAAAATAAATCCATGTTAACCTAAAACGTCTTTTTAGTAGTCACATTTGGATGAGCAACTAAAAAAGGTTATCGACCTCTGCGAGATAAACTATTCTAGATGCTTATTTGCTACTTTAATTCGAAAAATATTTTGGGGTTGCGTAAGAAATTTTTGTTAAAAGGTATAAAAGAGGGTTCCGTAGCTTAAAAGTGAAAAAGGAACTCTTATGGTATCACTTTTGATATTGAATCGAAATTAAGTATGTACATTGGTAGAAGTTGTTTGCCCGTATCTATTCCAGGTAAAAGAATTTCAAAAATAGTTTTATTTTCAATAAATATGGTATCGTTGCTTTGTCACTTTTCACAGCAAAATAACAGAAAAACACGAGTCGACTTTCGGCTTTTACACCATCATCAGGTGAAAAACTTAACTAAAAATTGCTCTTTTTGGCGAAAACTATTTATAATATAGATCGGAGCAAATAATGCATTGGTGGGGGATGCTAGAGACAGAGACAGAGACAGATACAATCACAGTATACAATAAAATTAAAAATTTTTGTATTGTTTGCAAAGGTAGTTTACAGCGAAATTTATTTTTAAAAACTGGTTAGGTCCAATATTATTAAATTGACCGGAGCACACTGGGGAAAACCAGACACGTGAAAACAGCGGCGAACGACAATTTCACGTGTCTGGTTTTCCCCAGTGTGCTTCGGTCAATTTAATAATATTGGACCTAACCAGTTTTTAAAAATAAATTTCGCTGTAAACTACCTTTGCAAACAATACAAAAATTTTTAATTTTATTGTATACTGTGATTGTATCTGTCTCTGTCTCTGTCTCTAGCATCCCCCACCAATGCGTTATTTGCTCCGATCTATATTATAAATAGTTTTCGCCAAAAAGAGCAATTTTTAGTTAAGTTTTTCACCTGATGATGGTGTAAAAGCCGAAAGTCGACTCGTGTTTTTCTGTTATTTTGCTGTGAAAAGTGACAAAGCAACGATACCATATTTAATATGGATTTTCACAAAGTAAACCTGTCTAGTATTAGTTTTATTTTCAATTAAAAAAGAGTCCGAATTGGTAGTAGGGAGAAATCAAAAAATCGGACTAAGGTTAAATAAGATACCAATGGAAGGACTTTCTTTAGACATTCTAAAACTGTTTTCTTTTAAGTCAAAATCTGTAAGTCCAAAATATTACGCGTAAAATGAAGCGAAATGTTTTAAGTATTTTTAATTTTTAAAGAAAATTAGAAAAATGTTATTCTTTCGTATCTTCTTAGACGATTGCAGACTTCACAAAAGTTATTTTTGTATTAAATTTTGCATCGATTATAAAATAAATGTGTGTTATCTAGCTAATACGTGTACTTTACAAATTTTTATCACCAGTTCCTATCGGTTTCTTACACTCTGATAAGTGTTTACTTAGAGGTATAAGCAAATAAAATCAATTTTTCTTTTTAAATAAAATGTAAACTAATTTCTATATTTAAAATAATTTTTAAAATAAATACGATAAATTTGATAATGATATTTGTACAAATAGAAGATAAAATATGCTTTGTTATCTAGCAACACCTTTCAAAATATTCATCAAGTGCGTGCTGTGCACACATTAAGTTAGGATTCCTCAGTGGTTAGAGTTTTTCACAACTTTTGTGTATAAAATATTTTTTTTCAGTTCATTATCAAAAGAAATAAAAATATTCGGCAATATTACTTGCAAATGTGTTACTTTGGGGTCAATTACGTAATAATTTAGTTTCCTATACGATTTATTTACCTAATTGTTCAAATTGTACTTTTAATTTCAATATAAATAAATAAATACAATCATTTTTAAGCTAATTTCACTTACCACACTCCTATTCACTTACCACGCATCTATTTCACTTACCGCACTGTTATTTTTTGGTTTCCATGAATATAAGCAAACGTTCGGGAAATGTAACTTACTAGCATTGTCAACAGCATCGGTAAATGCATGAAAATACACGATCGTGCAAAAAAAATTGTTTACTGAGGAGTGTAGGCATTTCTTTATTTTTTGAATTTTCAAAAATTTACTTGTCTTATATCTCCGAAAATTACTGATACGTGTTTGCGGAAATAACAAACTGAGTTCTTTTAGTAAGTGCTGGTATTTGTAAATTTTTTCAGATTTTTTTGGATCAATAGTTTGTTGACTACAGATAAGGGGACTTTCCAAGGCGACGAAGCACCTTAAGAAACTGACAAAGAAAATTGTTTTCTGAACGAACACACAGCCAGACATGACAAAAATATAAGGATTCCAAGACATTTTCTTCGGAACCCTAAAACGAACAACATTATATTTAGGTGTGTACATTTTGTCACAAAATGGTATACTTTCAATAAATTATTTTATTTATCATTTAGGCAAAAATGTATATAACAAATTGAGATGAATAGAATTCAACGACCTAGCACAAAAAAAAAACTTTGGATTTTGAACTTGTAGAGGTCACTTATGTTTGTAAACTTAACGACAGTGTACTGTTCTAATAAATGTGATTCAATAACGAATACGGGGGAAGGGAAAAGTTGGATAAGCTTTCAAAGTTCGTTCACAAAAATAGATCATTACATAGAGTTTTGCGTGAAGTAAAAATTTTTTGGCATTGTATTTAACAAGTGTAAGGCCGATTATTTTTAAAATTTATTTTTTATTTATTTTTATATTCAGAAAGCTGAATTGTATAGGCATAATTTGAATACGATTACAGCAAACTTCAACTCCAATAAAATTTCTAGTATGGTGATTTCGTAAATGATAAGAAATATAAATTTGGTTTCCCTCAGAAAATTATCGTATGAGATGAAATTTTGTACTTAAGGGGGGAGTTTAAGTAAAAAAGCAACATTTTTATTTATGATTATTTTGCTTGTTGAAATTTTTTCTCAAATTAGGGAGGGTTTCAAATAGAAAATTTTGTTTTTGAAACATTCATTACTTTTCGTTTGCCGAGCGGAGCGAAGCATTACATGGAATTAACCTTTTATAGAATTTTAAACTGTTTGGCGAGCGAAGCGAAGCACTTTAAAGAACTAATTTCGAATTAAATTTGTCTGGTTTGTCTCGGAATAACTAATTTAAAGTATTTTATTACTCACAGTTAACAAAATTTTACACGTATGAAACTGGAGGGCATAGTTGTCAGAAATAAATTAATGAATACATGTTTCAACATTTTTTGAAAATTAATCCTGTAAAGAGTAAAATAGGGACTAAACGCAAAAAAATGGAGGAAGGTCAAAGTTTACATTTTTAACGCCTACTGTTCTGGCGTCTCCAACAATAAGTGAGTAATTTTAGGAAATATTCAAGCAAAATGCAAGCAGACTTAGCGGGATTTAAATTTTCCAGTAGGATAAGGGAGGATACGTATTTAAATTGTACAAATATTAGCTATTTTAAAAATATATAATATTTGAGTATTTCAAGTCAACCTACTTTTTTTACTTCTATACCAAATTCGTTGACATCTCCTTGATAGGCTTATCTGAGATTTTTAGTCTATGTTATATCTTACTTTAGATTTTTAGTCTATGTTTGAAGAAATGACAAATTAGTTTTTGAAAATTTCCAGTTGTTCCTAGATAACTAGCCAAAGCTAATTCTCAATAAATAAAGCTTATCAAAGCTTATGATAAGAAAATAGGGGCAAAAATTTTAGCGAACTACCCATTAGGAATTACCTTTACTAAATTACGAAATTCACGCCAGCGAAGCCGCGGGTAACAGCTAGTAATACCATAATTCTTACCAGTTTTTAAATCTCTGTTGACAAATCCTCCATGATGGAAATTTTATAACGGAACATCCTGTAGTATGATTGTGTTATGTTTAACAAACCTTAACCTACAATTACGGTTTTCCTTTGATGGCTCACAATCAAGTGGCCTTTTATTATCGTGCTGTCTATTTACAATGACATTCGTATTTTATTTGTTCGTCTTTTGCACACGATTGAATAGGGGATTAAAGAAACAAAACTATCACTTGTACGGCAATTCACGGTAGTTTTAAAAGGGGTCAAAAGAGTAAGTACCCCTGCCGCAGCATCCTGCATAGCATAGCGAATTTCCGTATACAAAAATCAGTTTTTTTGGAAACTATAGTTGACATAGAATAATATTTTTATGTGCTCTTTTCAATGGTGTAAAAAAATTTTGGAAAATTTTTTGAATAAGGGAAAATTTTGGCAAAAAACTAATTTTTTCACGAAAAATACCCTGAAAAGCCATTTTCCGGGTATCAGACGTGCCTGGCTAACGAACTTGTTCAACGGTTTGAGACTTCCAACATTTTCACCAAATTTCGTAAAAGTAGGATATTTCGTTTGAGAGTTATCGTGCGGACAATTTCAAAGAACATATTTTATTAGAATACCTGAATGTGCTGGTTCTTGTTTTCTTATAATTCGAGGAACTCATTTTCTATTCAAATAGCCAAAATGCAATCTTTTTTTTTTGTAAAATTATCTATGTCCAGATATGTATAGGTAAATTATTCTAATAAGTAGTATCAATACAATACATGCATGTATCTCAATACATATTGGTTGCATTTTTTCTAGACCTCTATAAGTGAGATAAACCTCTCCCGTACCTCTGTAAGCTAGAAACTGGGGCTAGTGAGAAAGCTCTATAAGAGGAAAATAGATCGCGGTTCCTTCAACTCTCGCTTATCCAGGTTCGACTGTATATACTTTAATGAATATTATCTTTGGTTTCTAGGGACCTCAAAACAAATTTCTGTAATAGTCGCGAACTCAAGTCGCGTCATGACACTGGCTGTAATAGCTGAATTTTCGATTCGAAAATTCGCTAAAAGGAATATATTTGCTTATAACTTGTCTCTCTTATTTTACGTATCAAGATACATAACACACTCAAAAATTGATTCTAACTAATGCGGCCTTGCATCCAGGGCTGGGAACTATTTAAAATGATTTCATTTTAAATATGTATTTAAAATACAAAATGGCATTTTGCATTTTCTATTTTAAATTATTTAGGTCAAACCATTTTCTATTTTGTATTTAAAATGGAAATTTGAATCTATTTTACAAATAAAATGAAAATGAATGTATACTCAAATTTATGTGTATACAATATTAATTATAGAACTTAACTTGAACGACTTGAAGTCTAACAAATTCTCAAATTTTTTATAACTCGAGTTGCAATGTTACTTGAGTTAAATTTGTTACTAGAGGTGCAGTTCTCTTAAGTCAAACTTTTCTGACTCAAGTTGTGTACTACTATCTTTAAGACACGTCGAAAAGAAATGTTTTTTTGTATTTCGAGTAGATGATTTTCATAATTTTATTTAGAAGAGTCGTAGCGTAGTCAAGGTTTGAATATATCAAGGCCGAATTAAATTTTACAATATTTTTAAGTAACAATATTTGAAAAGTTTCTTTTTCATATCATGCAAACGTTACAAAATTTCTCAAGACTGGCTTTATTTAATTTAGTACGTTTGATATTTTCTTAACTTTTTTTTTTAAATTAATATAAATAATGATAAAAAATTTTATAATCCATTTTAAATAACTATTTTCCATTTTCAATTTTAAATATGTTCAGCAAAACCATTTTCCATTTTGTATTTTATATGCATTTTTGAAAACCATTTTCCATTTTCTATTTTAAATGGTTTCTATGAACCATTTTCCCCAACCCTGCTTGCATCGAATGCGTTTAGTTTACGGGCAAGCAATACCTTTTTAAGGGGTTACACATTCTTAGAAATTTGAAAAAAAAATTTAATTAAATTTTTTTTTGAATAATATTGTTTTCTGAAAAAGTTATGAAAAAAATAATTTTTTGGACTCTTTATAGGATTCCGAAGAAAAACTCTCGGGACTCTTATTTTGTATTCAGTAAATTGTTATACTAGTAAAGAGTTATAATAGTAAACAAACAAGTTGAAACTCAGCAATGTTATGTATTAACATTTCAAATAACGCACGCAATTTTCCAACGGTCGAAAAATATAATTTTGATAGCAATATATGTATAATGTTTCGCAAAATATTATTAATTATTTTGTTTCTTTTTTTTTACGGTAAAATGATACAATTATGATTATTATTAGCGGTTGAATGATTATGCTTCGGGCCGAATAATAAAATTATTGTTGTTGAATTAGTTTAAATTAAAATTATTTATTACACAAGAGCGAATAAAAAGGGTGGCGAAAGAGAAGGCGCAGAGAGCGATGTGGTAATAAAAAGAAAAAAAAAATGAAATACTGGCATTTTTAATACATCTTTATTGTTATTATTATTATTATTATTATTAAGGTTGTTGTTAAAATTGTTTTTATATATTAGCGAATTTCCAGAATGGAATTCAGTTACTACAGCCACTGTCATGACGCGACTTTAGCCCGAGACTATGGCAGAAATTTGTTTTGAGGTCCCTAGAAACCGAAAATAATATAATAATATTCACTAAAATTTATATATATATATATATATATATATATATATATATATATATATATATATACATATCTATATATATATATACATATTTATATATACATATTTATATATATATATATATATATATATATATATATATATATATATATATATATATACTGTGTGAGAGTTGCCATTTCTATTACAGCCAAACCGTTAGTTTAATAGAAAAGTTGTTCAAATAAGAGTTGTAGATATCGACGGGGGCAACCGATTGCTATAGTCAGGAGCTTTATAGCTCTTATGGTTTTCGAGCTATGATACAAACCTATAGATTTTTAAATGGGAGTATATATTAATTTTTCGATAAAACTGATCTAATGCATTAATTAACAACATAAGTGAGCAAAAGGATTTTTTTTACCCAAGTTTAATTTTTTAATTTTTCTTTAATTTATCAGTTAGGCGGTAAAAATATACATATGTAGTTGAGGCTACTTCAACCGATAATGCTCTGGTTGGTTACATTTCCATTACATCCAAGAAAAGAACCTTTTTCAGTACCATCTCTATCATACAAATTTGGTTATAATAGAAATGACAACTCTCAAAAAACTCACATTGTATATGTGTTCGCACGATAACTCTCGAACGAAATGTCCTAGGTTTACGACATCTGGTGAAAATGTTGGAAATGCCAAACCGTTGGACAAGTTCGTTAGCCAGACACGTCGGACGCCAGGAACATGGTTTTTGTTCTTGCAAAAAATTAGGTTTTTGCCAAACTTTCCAATTAATCAACAATTTTTACGAAATTTTTTTACACTATTTAAAAGAGGAAACAAAATTACTTAAAAAATGTCTTTAAACTATTCGCTGTGTTATGCAGGATGCTACGACAACGTTATTTATAATTAAAATCTTAAAAAAAAAGAAATTATAGTGCAAATGATTGTACAAATACTCGTGTATTTTTGGCTTTCCGATCTGGATAGGCTATATAGCGAGGTCATACCATATAATTTTAGCGGATGAAATTTTCTTTGGATCTTGAAGTTCTGGGGCCTCAAACTCAATTCTTTTTACGCCAAAATTTGTTTTAGTAAGTCACGTGACGTGAAGGAAATTTTCATTTTTTTTTTTGTATTTCCTTGTCAGAACTGAAAAAATTTTGAAATTTTGTAGCAAAGTAGGAGTCGTAGCATACCTCCAATCGGCAATCAATTTTTTTCAAATTCCGTCACAATGCGTGAGGGTGACTTGAAATATGAACTTTCCCCCCTGAGAGAACCTTAAAAATACACTCATCGTCTTCTAAAATTGTGAAATGCTAGTAAATATTTATGCCTTGCAACCTTTAAAAAGAATGGTATTTTATACTGAGGTAAATATTTTTGGTTATCAGCTATAAATGCTTATCTATCAATCCGGTATCGATTACTGACTCTAACCCCCTCAACCTCAACAGGTTTAAAAAATAAGAACGGGGCGGGAAAATCCTACAACTACGTTGTTAGCTTTTTTTTATTAATTGCCTGTAAACATTCATTAAAGATTTAAGGAAGACTTCTGTAATCCAAAATTTTGTTTTGTAGGAACCAACATTCTTAAATACTACTTACAGCCACTTCAGAGCGAAAACTCATCCCCCAATTTTTGCAATTCATTAATTTTGTATTTTGGTTTCATATTTTTATTGCGTTCAGTTCCTATTATTGTATATATACAAAAAAATTAATAAAAATAAATAAATGATAGAAGGTCAAAATGGACAATTAATTATTTGGAAATTATGGCCGCATTAATATCGAAATTATCCTTAATTCAAATTTTACATTTTTTAAATAATTTTTTTCCCTGAATAAACATACGTACCGTCAGATGGGACGAATCTGGACGATTTTTTCAGTTAAAAATAAATAAATTTTTCTCTATTTTCGCCAAAAAATTTTAAACTTGTAATTTCATTATTTGACTTTATTTGGCGATAAACCTCAATATTAAGACCAGCAAAAAACCAAACAGAATTTTTTATTAACTAATCAGTTTGAATAGGTGATTCATAAGGCGATTGGTGTCTTTTACAGATGTCTTTTTCTAAAAATGATTTTTTCTGTCTTCTTTTACTTTTTCTGTTCTCTATTGCAAGTTTGGTCTTCAGATGTTTTGTTGTTTCACATTTCCGTTTTCGTATATCATTTTTAGTGATGTACGTATTTCCTTTTCTGCAACCAACGAGTTGCTATATTTGACATTGTTTGATTTGATTGGTTTTGATCCAAACTAAAAGGTTTTTAGTTTCTGCTGTTTATGAAATATTTTTTTTTTAATTTTTTAATTATTTATTTTTATTGATTTTTATATTCTTGTCTTGATAATGGTGTTTCGAGACACCGAAACCGGTCGCCATGTTGAAGATTGTTAAAAAATTTTGTTTGGTGTTTTGCTGGTTTTAATATTGAGGTTTATCGCCAAATAAAGTCAAATAATGAAATTACAAGTTTAGATTTTTTCAGCTTTTTGGCAATAAATTGTTTAGAGTTTATCTAAAAAGTTCTAAAAAAATAATTTAAATGCTTTAATATCACGAGCATATAGGGCAGTAATAAAGGTATCAAAATTGGTACTACAACATTTTTTTTTTTTTTTTTGTTATATAGTGTCTAGATTCGCGCCTATGCGTGGGGCGATTCTGGACAGTGCTTTATTTGCAATATAAATCACATTAAGTCATGCATATGGGTAAAATCGGACATAAAAAGATAAAAATAGCTGAATTTCCAATCTGAAAATTCGCTAAGATAAATAACTGCATCATCGAATGACTTTTGATGGGTGGAATAAAACATTTTGGATTTAAATGAATTTTATTCCGATTTGCCTTTGAGTCTATCATACAAGGTCGATTTGGGAACATGGAAATATTCAGCCGCTTGTCTGAGCGATTTTCGTTTATTTTTAATATCGGAAAGTAGGGGCGCAACAACTACATATCTACAGGGGGTCCAACAAAAATTTAAATAATCAAATTTCTTGATAACGCAGTTCTCCGATAAGAATGGAAAATTTTGTAACAAAATGTCGTTTCCGAAAATTTGATTTTCAAATAAAAAAATTAGTAAACCACAAAAAATTTTACTTTTTAATATAAATAAAATAAATTGAAGGAAAATTTCCAAGTAATTTTAGGCGGTCCGGACCCCTTGGACCTCCCCGATTGCTGCGCCTCTGTCGAAAAGAGCCGATTTTATGTTATCTAGATAGTTCATATGGCTTATACCCACTTTCTTTTTATATTGACGCTTCTTTTTATTAAAACACTAGTGAGTAAAATATAGGCAACTTTCCCCAAAATAGAGGAAAATCCTTTCTGATTGTTGGAATAGCGTTTTTTTTTTATTACTATTTTACACATCCTACTAAACCCTTTATTTATTATTTATACCCTATTTCAAATACAACTGATCATGAAGCAAAGTTAAAAAATTAAATAATTCTTACATTCAAAACTAATCAATCTTCTATTCTTTTCTAAAAACAAACTTCAATTTTAACTTTTACGTAAGTGCAATAATGAAACATATAAAACCAAGGAAACGGAAATTATTTAAATTCATAAGTGATGAAGCATGGTTAAATTTAACTGAAATGGACCATAGTTTTGTGTCATTGTCACATCCTGGATTGTAAATACATCTATAAATTCATAAAACTAAATTTAAATCCTTTTAAAACATCATCATGAAAGTGACAATAGACGGACGAGCACCCCCCCCCTTCCCCTCGAAACATAAAATTAAGAATAAACACTCTTTTTGTGTGCTATTAAATAATAAAAAGAATGGAAATAATATGGTTTAAATAATAATAGTCGTAATAACGCATTACAATATAAAATTTACGTCCAGATTTTATGGGAAAAGGTTATATGCGTTTACGGTTATGAGTATCGCCTCCTCAGTTTTATGTCACGCATATAAAACATATCTCTATGTACATATTATAATAGTTGGAGCCGTTTAGTTGATCCTCGCTTGTTTCGAAAATGATTCGTAATTGTTTCGAACTTTCTCACCCAGTAACAACTAACAGACGCACAATCTGGTGTTAATTGGCCATTGTCGTTTAAATAAATATATATACGCAGGTAATTACACACATGTGAAAATGGTATACATAGTTAAGTTGTTAATTAAGTTTAGCATACCGTGTTGCTCATCAAAATATTTCAGGTACAGGTTCTGTGCAACGAACCCAGAACTGATGAGAAAATCATTCGTTGTCACAGTGGAGTAGCAATACATGCTCATCTGCTCAGCTGTTTATTATTATGCAACTTTAGGATGGGTGTAGCATCCGCTACTCAACAAATAATTCAAATCGCACGTCATATCTAACGTACTTACCACTATGATGTCGGTGCGTTTATGTTTTGCCGCTACTACTGTCCCACGCTCACTTATTAACACTTAACAACCCTACAGATGCTATATATATATATATATATATATATATATATATATATATATATATATATATATAATATAAATATATATATATATATATATATATATATATATATATATATATATATATATATATTATATATATACATATATATATAAATATAAATAAATATATATATATATATATATATATATATATATATATATATATATATATATATATATATATATATATATATATATATATATATAGGTGAATCAAATTTAACCCTAGAATCATACGTTGGTCTACGAGAAACGTTAATCATACATCGACGTCGTTTTGACGGATGGACTTTTTACGGAGAGTTTTAGAGTTTATTTGCAAAAAACATTTTTTTTTACATAACAATACTACAAAAGCGAACAAAATATTTAAAAAAATTGGATTTGGAAAAATTTCTTAATGTAAATATTTATTAATTTTTTTAATCTTTTTATCAAAGCTTATTTTCATTCTCATTTCTCAGTCATAAATATTCCTATAGATATGTAGTTATTTCCCCATTAGGCACATTTGTAAATTTTCTAAAATTTGTTAGTAATTTTTCGAATAAGATCTCAAAAAATAATAAAAATTAATATATTTTCGGATTTTCCACAAAATAAATTGTTAATCTTTTATTAAGTCATTCGAAACACATTCTTTAGTTTTCGATTCAATATATTAAAACTTCAGTATTATGTCGTCTCTATAAGTCAAACAGCTGTAATCATCTTTCACATTATCATAATCATTGAATAAATTAATTATAACATCCATATCTTTAATAAGTTTTAAAAAAAAATTAGGAAAACTATTATATGTAGCATACAAAATCTTCAAAAAAAGCATACGTTAATCATACATCCACGTCCTTTTGACGGACACTATTTCAATACAAACAAAACGACAATGGCTATAAACAAAATAAATATATGTGGTGTGTTATAATAACAAATAAATTAGGAAACAGAAATCTCACAGCAAACAAGTAACAACAAGTCGTAGTATTGGAGCAGGTAGACAAGTTCGTACGTCGTTTTGACGTGTACGTATGATTCTAGGGTTAAACCGGATTTTAATTATAACTTTTTATTAAGTGATTATTTTGTTAAACAAACAGCATATTATTTATCTGTATACATTCCCTTTCTATTAATGCATTTTTGCCATCGAATAGGAAGTTTGTTAATTCCATCACCCAAGAAAGAAGAAGGACGTGTACGTAACCAGTTGCACACGAACTGTTCTTCTTGTTCGTAGTCTCAAAACATCCAGTAAAAATTAATCAAAATGCATTGGACTGTTCTCGAACACCCACCATACAGCTCGGAGCTCTCACCGTGTGATTATCACATGTTTGGCCAGCTTAAAAACGCGCTGGGAGGACAACATTGTGAGACTAACCGACAAGTACAGCCATACTCGAAATACAGACATTGCACTAGGATCATCATCATTCATTAGTACACAAGTCATCATCAACCATCAAAAATAGTGTACTTGTTTTATCTGTTTTGTTTTAAATAAAATTATATTAAAAATATAAAAGTAATGTTTTAATTTTCATCATCATCAGCAATCCCAACACTACAATAGGCTACAGTTGTTATTTGTTCGTTGTACGATACGTACGATAATTTGATGGTAACGTACGATAACATTTTTAAAACATGGGATCGTTGCTTTGTTACTTTTCACAACAAAATCGTAGAAAAAACACGAGTCGACTTTCGGCTTTTACACCATCGTCAGGTGAAAAACAACTAAAATTGTTCTTTTAGGCGAAAACTATTTATAATATAAATTGAAGTAAATAATGTATTGGTGGGAGATGTTAGAGATAGAGGCAAATATAATCACATCAAAGCAGATGTAAGGGGAACTCCTAAGTTGACCAATTTTGATAAAACTAAATCTTTTTTGTATTATTTGCAAAGGTACTTACAACGAATATTATTTTAAACCGGTTAGGTTTAATATCCATAAAATGACTAGAATACGTTGGGGAAACCAGACACGTGAAACAACGATGAACGATAATTACAAGAAATAAAGAATAAAGAATAAAATATCCAGGTATCGGTCTGTATTAAATTGTCAAGATAGAAACATGTATTTATTTGCACGAAAGGTTACACCTATCAGGTAGATGCTTTTCTAAACTAAAAGGATTGTTAAATGATGTAAAATCAAAATATTGCATAAAGACCATTTAAATATTAATTACCAGGAATCTATAAAATTTTAAAAATTTTAAGACTGGGTACCTATCAGCTAAACTATTCGAAAACAAAACGTGAGATGCACCGTGTTATAGATTTAATAAAGGCGATTTGTTTAGATCAATTTGGTCATTTTTATTATCGTACGCGAATATACGGTAATTTTTCATTAAATTGTAAAGCAAAATTCATTAAATTAGATTGTGTACGATAACTTACTTCAAAAATATGAAAAATACGATAATTTCAAACATCTGGTACGATTGATGTCCTTTTTTTGGCTGCCAACACTGATTAAAAGGGAATCGAAATGCTTTGATGAGCCGCGCAGTATATCTAAAGACTGTAATAATTTTGATTATAAGTACACGTTGTAGCTCATCCATACACATATTTTAAGGGGAGCAAAAATAAAAAATTTAAGTGGAGAAGCCTTGTTTATACGATTTTTACAAAACTGAATTTATATTACAAACATATTCTCATATTTTGGTTTTTCGTCCTCTTTGGGTCCAAAACTTATTTAAAATTGAATTTTCATTAAACAATTCAAAAAAATACCAATAAAAGTTGCAGATGTGTAATATAAATTTGGTTATAAAAAGTCTTTACGAAATTATTGGGGGATTCTATTTACGGAGAGAGCCGGAAAACCAATTATAAGTCTGTTCTCAAGGATACTACTGATTACAATTTCACCATTCCTGGAAAGCAAGTCTTATAGCAACTTTGAAACTAGACGAATGCATACATAACTCATATTGCTTCTGAGGGCACTTCTGAGTCGTGGAAGCATATAGAGATCACTTTTGAAATATGAAAATTTTTACACGGATTTTACATTTTAGAGCTTCCTGAATAATTTTGATTTCGTGTCCGTCTGTCTGACTGTTTTTGTGCCCCAAGATACCACTAACTGGCATAACTTCGGCACTATTCGATCATTTTTGTTGAAATTTTCAAAAACAGTGAGGTTTGGTTCCTAGGTGATTCCCTACGAATTTCATCGCAATCGGAGTACTGATAACCACGTAGCTACCGTGAAATCTTATTGAATATCGGTCTCATTTCGTTCAAATTTTAAGAATATTTGGGTGTTTGACCGAATATGGTCTCCTATAAATTCCAATATATTCAGATTAATGTTAGTTAGGTACTGTGTATGCGCAAACGTAATGTATGTTAACGCAGAGCGCATGGAAAGAACTTCTTGTCATTTTTGTTACTTCGAAAGCAACTGTTTTACGAGGAAAATGTAGCTGTGTGCCATCAGTAGGTAAGGGGTTACTTGGGGTCGTATTATCGATTGCCGAAATTTAGGGGCAAGTAACAGTTACTGCTTTAGTTGATAGCGGTTCATATTACTCCTAAATTTAGGCAATCGATAGTACAACCTCAAGTAACCCTCTACCTACTGCCATCCCTCATTGGTAGTGCATTTTAATCTAGCGTTATTGAGACTGTTTTTTTGCCTGGACTCTTCAAAAATATTGACACTGAAAAAAACTTTTAAATATTTTTAGTAGTTCGAAACATAATAAAAACAGATCAATTATCAAGAAGAAAAAGTTATTTTGGTCACTAAAATGAAGATTTTGACGAGTAAACAAATTAAAACTTTTTTGTGCCCGGTGATTTATTCACTTTTAATTTGATTCCTGTTAATATTATGATGTGAACGACATTACGTCGCAAAGTTTTTTTTACATGAAATTTTCGATAAAAAAAAGAAAGTCGTACGCTAAATTTTTAAGTAACATTTTGATTAATCGTCGATTTATTTAACCATTCATCTGCCTCGCTCGCTTGCTACGCTATTCGCATCCACTTTGCATCACGAGAATGTTTCGGTAGTTGTAAAACTTTGTTTCCGAAACTTATTTCTCTTGCATGCCATCCTCTAAAAATGTATAAATAAATCATATATACAATTTTTTTCTGCTATTCACATTATAACTTTTCTGCAGATGCTATGTACACTGCTATACAGTAAAACCTCTGTTAACCGGACAGCAGTGTCACGCAACAATTTGTCCGGCTTAACAGGGGTAGAGTAAATAATAACAATAAATAATGTGGTATTCATAACTAAATTTTAAATTGCTTCCGAGACTACTAAAAATTGTTTCCCTCCAAAATAAATTTTTTTGTGCACATTTCACGTTTCAGAGCTTTGTGAACGATTTTGGTTTGGTGTCTGTCCGTCCGTCCGTCTATCTATCCATCTGTGTCTCTCCAGTTTGCACCAATTGGCATAGCTTCTGAACTATTCAATTCTTTCTTATGAAATTGTCAGAAATTATGCAATCTGGGTCCTAGATGGTCCCCTACAAATTTCATTGTATTCGGAGTAATAGTATCCACAGTGCTACCATGAAATCCCAGTAAATGTCACTATCTTATTTATTGCTAGTCCCACTTCACTCAAATTTTTAAAGTATTTTGGGGGTTACTTTCTAAAATATTTTTGCTATTATTTTATAATTTAACCTTTAAGTATTTTGAGTTAGAATAATTTTTTCTGAACTTTCACCGTGAAATTATATTTTTTATGATGATTTTTCTTTTTTGGGTTGAAGAATAATTTTCTTTTTCGTTTTGACCGCTACCCAAAATGATGAGGATTACAGGATTTGCGTAAAAATTAAATTAAAATTTTCCAACAAATTCCATAAGAAAAATTTATTTTGTTGTTCAATATATTTCGGCACAGTTGGCGCCATTTTCAAGAACATACATCATGCAAAAATCAATTTTTCGCATTGAGTTAACTTAATAAAAAGTATCAGAAAATTATATATTAAAATATATAATTTTTGTCAATTTATATTTCCACTAGAAATATGTCAATAATTAAATAAAATTGAAAAAACTAATTGCATGATTTGATTGTTGTGAAACAAAGGTCTTGAATAGTACCAAGACAATACCAACAAAATGAATCTTGTTTCTAATGTTGTGAATATTTTTCAACAATCAAATTAGAGGTTCTACTGTAGTTATTTATCAGTGTATGTATGTATGTATGTATTCTATTCAAATTTTTCAACAGGACAATGTAAAAGTTTTGTCGGAAAATTTTTCCTTTTCTTTGGAGGAGAATATTTTACAGTTTTATCTTTTAACTATTTGGATGTACATACATATGCGTCAATTTTTTGTTATTTTTAATAGAAGACATTTCTTTTATAAAATACATTAACATTTGTCAAATTACATAACATGTTTAAAACTTTTTAGAAAATGTGCACTTGCTTATTCCCGCATACTTTGGATTCTATTGTAAGAAATATTTAATTCGATTTTGTGTATAGGTCTAAATTTGAAGGTTGGGGCTAACAAGTAAAAATTCCGAGGCTAGACGCCAGTCAATTGTAATTCTAGAAAATTGCGTGCCAATATCGTCAATTTAATATTTTGCTCTGTCCCTTACCGTTTTCGAGATGTTGGAAAAATTGAGGATTCCACTCCTTCACATCGATTTTCCTCCAATTAAAAAAAAATTACATGTCACTAATTTTTACTCTTCCACAACATATTCAAATTTCATCAAAATCGAGATAGGTTCGGTTACAGAATTTTTACTTGTAAGATATTTTCAAATAACATAAATTTCTATATCGTTTTTTGAAACATTTGAGCATGAGTTTTCAAGCAAATTTCTCAAAAATATGAAACAAAATATTGATAATTTTTCAAACACCATGTGAATTTTAATTAACATAATGAATTGGCCATTTGCCAAGGTATCTCGAGTGTTTAAGTATCAGCCAAAGCTGGACATTAAGTGAACATATGAATATTGATGTATGTTTAAAATACGGACAAAAGTCCGCCATACATTAATAATGTTTCACAGGCACTCGATAACATTTGAAATTAAAAAATGTAACTGCGTTTCGCATTAAAGAGAGAATGTGTTTGATTGATTGTCAAAATTGGAGTGGCACTCGAACGAACGGTCGGTGGCCTAATTGGTAAGGCGCTTGGCTAGTAACCAAGAGATCTGGGTTCGGATCCCAGCCGATCTAGTTTTGATAATTTTTCAAACACTATGTGAATTTTAATTAGTATTCTGATAGTTCCGAAACATAATTTTTCAGAAAACCTTAAAAATACATTTCTATTTAAAAAGGAACGTCCATTTAAAGTTTCCATCATAGCTTGCAAATACTATAAAAAACTATAAAACTTCCGACTACAATAATCGGTTGACCCTCAGCGATTACTTTAACCCTTACTAGAACAATTCTTTGGTTAAATCAACGGTTTTGGCTGTCTAATGAAAATGAAAACTCTCAAGAAAGTCACGTGTATAACAATATAAAAACTGTACTCTTTGCCCATATCCTTTACTTAAAATAACATTCTTAAAATAGACCGCATTTTCAAATTGTGGAAGCGCCGGTTAGTATGTGTTTAAAAGATACCGCCATCTAAATGACGGTATTGGAACACCTCCATTGTAATTTTTAATTTATAGTATCGAGAAGAGGGGGGCGAGCTGCAAGCACGCAATTGGGTCTACTGAATAAAAAAAGTATTCACATTTACTTCCTATTTTTTAAGTTCTTACATAAATAAAAACATAAGTGATTACATAAACAAGAGTTTATACTTACAGGAAATAGGTAAATTCAAATAATTTCCAGTATTTGTTTAGTGTGGAAGTATCTACTGATATAATCCAAGTTAGTATTTCTTTTTAGTTGAATAGAAACAAGTAATGACTTAAATCAATAAGTATTTTGGGGTTTGTTATAATTCTCCAAAATTAAGTGTTTATTTACAAGTAAAAGTTAATACTTATAAGTAAATACTTTAATGTTTAAATTTTTTTCCAGTATTTACTTTTAAGTAAAAGGTAGGTATTTTTTATTCAAGTAAAATGAAGTAATGCCTTATACTTAAAAGTATTCACTTTTCTGCATAAGTAACTATTTAATATGGTTTTACGTTTTTTTTATTCAATAGACCCTTTGAAACACGGCCTTATTGAGAGAGACTATACCACGGAGTAATGGAGACACAGCAACTATCTCTATCATGAAATCTGCAGTGTGCATTTTTGTGTACCTTAGGCTCGTAGGTAGTCAGTGTCTCAGTGGCTCTCACCGAGTGTAGGTCAGTCAAACAATAATGGATTTGATTGTAATGTTGGTTGTGTTGGCATTGTTACATCCCGACACATAGCGTTGTGGTATCACCCATATGTATGCGAGCCTGGTCACGTGACTGCCACCTCTATCTTCGATTACGCACACATACACAGTTTAGCGCGCTAATACAAAATAGACACCGTGCACGTATATAACATATTTTCTATCTCTTACTGGTTACACTGATTCCAGTAGTGGAGAGATACGTATTGTACCTCTGTCCTCTGTGGACTATACTAAATAATAAATAATTATATCAATAATTTAAATAGAATTAACACCTTTAAAAATATAAATAATAATTTTTTTTCCATTCCATTACATTTTTATTGTCACAAATAATAAAAAAAAATGTTGTTATCAGCTCACAAAACACAACTAAAATAATTTTATTCATTTAATATTAATTTTAATTACTATTGTGTTTTGTGTTAGTCTTTCAAAATTCTCTCATTTAGTATGTATAATATGCCATTAACAATTTATATTTATTATGATATTTATTTATAAAATGACATTTTATATTGTGAGTGAGTTGTATATTTCATATTATCTGATCTACTGATGTACAGTTTATAGACTTGGGAGAACAGTTGTCCCTAACAGAATCGCCATTTAAAATATTTTGAATTGGGGGGCTATAAATTTTATTACAAGGCTGAGGATTTTCCCCTGGATTTGATGACTAGCCTAAGGAAGCTTTAAAGAACAAATCAGTAAAAATCAAAAATTACCCATTTTTCATAATTTAATATATAATTTTAATTTTAAAAATAATTTAAAAAGATTAATGTTGAATAAATAAGTGGTCGACTGTAATAGAAATTAATTTAGCCGAATTCAAAACATTTATAATGTAAACAATATCTCTATTTCCTTTATGATTATTTAAATAATATGTATATGTCACCTTCTTTACACCTGCTTTAATGTAAACAAAATTGATTATATTAGTAGATTGTATCACTCTAGTAGGTCGCTCACAAGATTGAACATGGTTTTGTTTTTGCATTAGAAAAATATAAAGATATGTATGTACATATAACAAGCAAAATGATTCATAATATTGGCAATTAAAAAACACAAACAGACACAAAATAACATTAACGATGTGGTATTAATAGTAAAACGTCGTAAAACTGATTTTTAAAAAGATTGATAATATTTTTACGTTTTATGACAGCCCTCCAGTTCTATACGTAGCACCCCAGTACAAAATATTTTATGTGGCGACTCTGTTAGGGACCTTTTCTTCCCATCTCTGACAATTTAATAACAATGTTTTTAGGGGTACTCAGAGATTTTGACCTCTGAGTATCCCTCATAGTTTTGCACTTTCCACATTCTAACGTGTGACCAACTTGCACTTCACCAAACTTTCTGCTGAACTCAGTTCGCCAAGTTTTTGGGGTAAAGGGGGTATTTTTCTTTATTACAAAAATAAAGATTTAAAACGTTAATTCTGGACCTAACTATTAATAATTTAATAGTCGAACGTATAAAATTAAAAATTAATTAGATTTTTTTCGTAATTGCTAATTTTTTTTTAATCTTTCTTGTTAGCAGTAAGGTATAAATAAAAAAAATATAATTGACGCCTATACTATTAGGTACATGATTATTACTGTGTCGTTTATGGATATTTAAATGATTTTAATATTACCTACATATTAAATTACCTAAATGATTTTAATATTACCTACATATTAACAGTAAATTACTATCAAAAAAATGCAAACTTTAACAATATTTTTTAAATTCATTCAAATTCAATTTAATTGCGATTATTGCGATTAATTTTGCTATTTAAATATATTAGTTTTTGACATTTGACGTTTTGAAATTTTACTCAAAATATACATACGTAATTTACACATGCTACCTATATATATAGTGAGTATACCATAGAACACTAGAAGCCAACTAACATAAAAAAAGTGAAATTCGCTTGGAGTCATTTGTAAGCCAGTCACAGCTTAAGGTGGTTACCTTGTGACATGCTAGTAGAAAAAATTGTAAACCTACAATTACTTTTTGTTTAATGGATAGATGTGTTGGCACCTACTACTTTTGATAGTGTTATGTATGCATACTATCAAATATAGCCTGTCCATGTACACTTACACTATCAAAGGTTTTTATGATAAACAGTTTGGCATCATCGCAGTTTATCCCAACAAACATAATGTTATTTGTCTATCATACAGACCACTGAGTAATGTGTCATAGAGTGTTATTCTATTTTAATACATATTATCAGGTATCGGACATTTTTCGGATCATACAGTATCGTACTTTGTATACGCAGGTATGTTTACTTGATGTTTTGATGAATTGCAGGTTTTTTCGGACAGGTCAGGACCGTACTTATTGCAATAAAATTTTGCAACTAAACTTCATGAAATTGTGCACATTTGAATGAATGGAACTGGTCAAAAATTACATTTTTCGCCATTTAGAATACTAGCGGCTTTTTTTATTTGAGAAAAATAAGAGAATCAAAAAATCGAAAAAAATTTTGTAAAATTCATTGACAAGTTGTTTATATATTGTTCATATGTTGAAAAGTTGAAAATATTTAGACGGTCCACTATAATACCTATCAGATACATATTTGCTAAGATTTTTTGTTACAGAAAACAAATTTCTAATAAACAACTATACTTCTTTTTAAATTGAAAACAATAAAAAAAGATGGATTTATTTAATTTAAATGACAATATAAACAGAAACTCGTTCGATAGTCAATAAAAATTATAGTGGCACTTTTCAGTTTTGGCAGGTCAATAATAACAATTTAAAAAAATGTTTACATAAGATACGTGGAAATAATATTTTTATACGGCATACATATATGTGTGTGTGTGTTCTATACGTATGTTTATCAAAATATCTAAGTATTCATCTTTTATTTATATTAATCACAATATTCAATCACACAAAAGTCAATATACCCGCGTATACAAAACACGATACTGTCTGATCCGAAAAATTTCCGATACCTAGTTATATATATGGTGTTTGTTACTTTGTGGTGTGTGTACACATTATACATAAAACATAAGATACATGACTATAATACATACCATACATACCATACCTACATAGATGTCGCCTGACATATTACGCTCGTATATATGTAATTTTTTACTGAACAAATAGATAATTCTTATATAAAAAATAAAATGTCTGCTCAGTTACGGCATAAAGGTAAATATATTAAACAAAAAGTCCTGAAGAAAAAATTGAAATTTGTTAATCAGATGCGTGAAGGAAAATTAAAAAAAAAATCGGAGATCGAATCTAACCTAGACGATGGTAGAAGTGTAGTTGAACTTAAAGAATTGGCAAAAAATCTAAGGTGTTGTCAATGTAAAGACCGCATTTATTTGGAAAATACTAAGAAAGAGATTCATTTAGGGTTGAATTCTGTTTTATGGATTAATTGTGAAAAATGTAATATTTTAACGAAAGTTCCAACTGGAAAATTTCACACGAAAACTAACAAGACTTCTAATAAAAAATACAGTGTATCTGATGTTAATACTAAAGTTGTCATGGGTAAGATTTATTATTTATAATATTTATTCATTGTAAGAGTAATTTATCAAATAATTATATAGTATATTTTATTTATGTTATTGTTACCAGGTTGCATAGATGCTGGTGTAGGCCATACAGCATTAAATAAAATACTAGCTTGCTGTAACATTCCAGAAATAACTCAGGCTTTGTACAAACGATATGAGAGGGAAGTAGGTCCAATAATTGAAAAAGAAGCTAAACAAAGTTGCAAAAGAGCTGCCGAAGAAGAACGCAAATTAATACTGGAAAATATTGACAAATTATGTGTTGAGTTGTAAGGGCTTAAATAGTTTATTGTCAATGATCTGTTGATAAATTCTAAGCTATTATTTATTTATTTATTTATTTTAGACCGATTGAGATTGCTGAGGAAATTTATCCACATTACTGCAAACTTCATAAATCTATTACTTCTTCTTCATCTACTTCAGTTGAGATATTTGATACCAATATAAATGATATAATTAGCATAATTGTATCGTACGATATGGGCTGGAGTAAGCGAGGAAATGGAAAAACCTACGACAGTTTAAATGGTTACGGGTGTATTATTGGGTTTTTAAGTGGAAAAATTTTAGATTTTGCCACGCGCAATCGTAAATGTAATATGTGTGATGCTGGCCACCCTAAAACAGATCATGATTGCCGCAAAAATTTTCAAGGTAGTGCTAAGGCAATGGAGCCCTCTGTAGGAGCAGAATTAGTTGTTGATAGTGAAATTCTAAAAGAATCCAATCTAAAAGCTCGTGTTGTAATTGGTGATGAAGACAGCTCAACGATAGCTTCTATACGCAATAAAACTACCGAAAAAATTTTTAAACTTGCTGATCGCAATCATCTTCGGAAGGCATTTGTGAATGATTTATATGCAATACAAAAAAATTTCAAAGAAATGAGGCAAAAGGGAGCCATTCTACACTTAAAAAAATGTTTCAGTTACGCTGTCATTCAAAACAAAGGAAAAAGCGAAAGGCTTGCAGCTACTTTATGTTCTATTCCTGATCACGTGTTTAATCAACATGAAAACTGTGGAAGTTGGTGTCATCATCATTCATCAGAGAATTCTATACCACAAACAATTATATTTAAAGATCCAGATCTACATGTAACATTAACACAAATTTTCTCAAAATATGCTAAAAATGCATATAAATTTTCAGTAGCCGCATCAAGTGAGGGTAATGAGAGTGTCAATAATGTCATGGGCCATAAGTCACCAAAAATTAACTGTTACAGTCGTAGTGAATCATCTGATTTTCGATATGCCAGTACTGTATGTACAGTAAATGACGGTGAATCTCATTTAATTAATGTTGAAAAAGGACTGTTATTATCACCTGCGAAACGTTTAAAAAAATTCGCACGTAAGAAAGACTCGGTTAGAACTAGAAGAGCTACAAAAGCAAAATTACCTGTCACTAAATTACGGAGAAATATTTTAGCTCAAAATAGAGAACAATTACGAAAAAAAAATGAAAATTCGGAAGGTATGCAATAT
This sequence comes from Brachynemurus nebulosus, assembly GCA_035578155.1. Taxonomy (NCBI): domain Eukaryota; kingdom Metazoa; phylum Arthropoda; class Insecta; order Neuroptera; family Myrmeleontidae; genus Brachynemurus; species Brachynemurus nebulosus. Next base: position 17,065,229 of record JAPWDM010000012.1, on the reverse strand, counting down.
AAATCAAATTGTGGATTTTCATCAAATGAAATAAATACAAATTTCAATTTAGAAGATCAAATTAAGCATATAAACTTTACAAAAATGGATATTTCACCCGAGACCTGTAATGTGGTATATTTTGATTTAGAAACATCTGGTCTACGAAGATCTGATGAAATCTTACAGATTGCAGCGAAGTTTGAAGACCAGGAATTCAGTGTATACATCACGCCAACCAAAGAAATAAGTCAAGAAGCCTCCGAAAAGACGGGTTTAAGAATAATTGGTGGTCAGTTATATTTAAAAAATATCAGACTTCTTACTATTCCTTTATATAACGCTTTGGTTTCATTCTCCGAGTTTTTAAGCTATTCACAGAAACCTTGTGTGCTTGTTGCACACAATGTTAAGTTCGATGCTTCATTTCTTATTCGTGCTCTTTCATCGACAAATATGATTGAACATTTCCAGATAATTGCTGGGTTTAGTGATACACTACCATTATTCAAAAAAAAACTTTCTCAACGCAAGGGAGAGGGTATGTTTAAGCTAAATACCTTAGCAAGAGATTTTTTGGAAATAAAGTCTGATGATAATTTTCATGAAGCTTTATATGATGTTCAAACTTTAGCTGAACTAAGTTCGTTATTAATTGAAAGTAAAAAATTGTTTTCAAGTACTGTGTCGTTTGTAGACGCCATATATAATCAAATACGTTTGCGAAGAATTGCAACCATAAGACCATCATTACAGCCACTAGACAAAGTTGTTTCAAATGGAATGCTAAAAAAAATAGCAGGTGAAAATATCACTTATGATATTTTAAAAGAACAATTTAACACTCAAGGAGAAACCGGAATAAGAGCTCTAATGAGTGAAAAACTAGAAAATGGAAAGCCTCGGATTACTAAAAATCCGCGAATTTTGAAAAACATCATAAATTTTTTGGGATCAGAAAAAAGTAAAGAAGTATAGCGTCATTAATTTAAATAAGTGTGTTCTAAGAATGTATTTTTATTTTATTTTTTTTTTATGTTAACGTTTTTATCAATATATATCAATATTTTTTACAGTTTGAGATATAAAATTTATGTTATTTATTTTATACTGTTAAATTACAAAAAAATAAATAAAGTTTATAACTATATAATTTTATACTTTTTTAATTTAAATAATTTCATTTGTAATAATAAATTTATTATTCACTAGCATTTACCCGCGGCTTTGCCCGCGTATCAGCAAAAAGCTGGGCGGATTCTAATACGCACTGTCGTCAAAAATATGGGAAACTTTGAACCAGGGGGTGTCCACACGGCAGTGTACCACAACATTAAGTACAGTACCGTGTCGAAAGTATGGATACACCTTGAGTTAAGATGTCCGTCCCTATGCTTTTAACGACATAGTGTGCGTTGGAACCCGCTCAGCCCTTTTATGAGTGACTTTTGAAATGAAGAGAATATACAAAATTCGAATGAAGTCAACGATTCTTTTCTTTACACCGTTTTAAATATATTTTCCCACGGGAATAAGAGTTCCCACAGGATTCAGATATTTTTTCCGGGGATAGAAAGCAGTCTGTGTTCTTTTTTGTCCCCTTTGTAATCAATATGTAAAGTTTGAAACCAATCTTCTATTTTTTTAATAGTCAGTTATCGTTATTTCATTGTTTCGGCTTAAAAAAATTTCCCTCGGAAATGAGATACTTTCTCGGCGTAAAAAGTAACCTATGTTAATCGCTGTATATCGTTGTATCTGTTAACAATATGCTAAGTTCCAACAAATTCAAAGAATCTTTTTTTGTTTCATTTAAAATATATTTTCACACAGGAATGAGATTTCCCACGGGATTAAGATGTTTTCCCGTGGTAAAAAGTAACCTGTGTTCTTTTTCGTTCTCACTGTTAACATTATACAAAGTTTGAAACTAATCGTCCGCTTTTTAATAGTCAGCTGTCATAATTTAATCTATTTTCCCTCGGGAATAAAATATTTTTCCGGGATAAAACGTCGCCTATAACTATTTCTGCCCTCCAAGCTATGTCTGTGCCAAGTTTCAAATTGATAGGTTAAGTATGGTTAAAGCGTGAAAGCAAGTCAAATAAACAAACGCACCTTCGCATTTATAATATCAGTATGGATAATCTTAATTGAGTTACAAATTAACGGTATTTAACATTTTTAGGCTACTCAGAGGCCATAACCTCTGAGTAAGCCTTATCGTTTCACAAAAACACTATTCTAATGTGTGACCAACTTGCATTTCTGTTTGCTGAACTCAGCTCCCCAACTTTTTGGAGTAAAGGGGATATTTTTCTTAATTACAAAAATAAAAAATTTAAGACATTAATTTTGGACCTAACTGCTAATTGTTTAATAATCGAACGTATAGAATTAGAAATTAATTAGATTTTTTTCTTAATTGCTAAATTTTTTTTTAATCTTTCTTGTTAGCAGTAAGGTATAAATAAAAAAAATATAATTGACGCCTATACTATTAGGTACATGATTATTACTGTGTCGTTTATGGATATTTAAATGATTTTAATATTACCTACATATTAAATTACCTAAATGATTTTAATATTACCTACATATTAACAGTAAATTACTATCAAAAAAATGCAAACTTTAACAATATTTTTTAAATTCATTCAAATTCAATTTAATTGCTATTTAAATATATTAGTTTTTGACATTTGACGTTTTGAATTTTACTCAAAATATACATACGTAATTTACACATGCTACCTATATATATAGTGAGTATACTCTATTTTGAAAGTGTCACACCATAGAACACTAGAAGCCAACTAACATAAAAAAAGTGAAATTCGCTTGGAGTCATTTGTAAGCCAGTCACAGCTTAAGACATTAGTCCGTCAGTAGTCGTCGTCGAGTCAACACACCATTATATTAACAATATACCCATTGTTAGTTGAGCACGTTGAACAGCTCTCTCTGGTAATACGTGTGATGTGATTGTATGTGTGTATACACATACTACTACAAAAAACCAAACTAATACACTGCAAACAGTGTGTATGTACACAAACAGACTACGTCACAAACTCATTACAAGTGGAACAGAGGCAAAGCCAATCTAGTTTGTCCCCTTGTATCACACAGTATATAATACATGATAGGTACCTACAACATATGTACATAAAGCTACGGATACACGAGACATCTAAATTAGCATTATTGTGTGCAATGTTTACACTATAGAACACTAGAAGCAAACTAATATCAAAAAAGTTTAGTTCGCTTGGAGTCATTTGTTGGTCTGTCACAGCTTAAGGCATTTAGTCAGTCGGTGTCGGTCATCGAATCCACTACGATTGTTATGTATTGTAAGACCATTGTTACTTGACCTGCACGTTGCTCTGTCCGATAATACGTGTTTTGTAATTGTGTGTGTAAATACTCACACAGAAGCAAACATCAAGCCTAAACCACTACAAACAGTTTGTACTTACACAGCATAGTGATGCGAAGTGGAGGAGATTTTACGTCACCTTTCTGCTACAGTCGGAATACTAACTATCATATAGTAGTTTGGCCCGTTGGTTTACACGTTCAAGTAAAGCGGGTTCTACACGATGCTACGAACGTTCCTTCCAACATTCGATCGAACGTTTGAGGCAGTTAAGTTCGATAGTTGGTGCGACGAATGTATCTGCTACACGGTGAATCGAATGTTTGATCCAATACGAATGATGATGTGTTGGTACTCAGTGGACGATGTTATCTGTCTGATGTTATCTCTAATGTTATACACTGATGTTGTCTCTCTTCACATGAACGAGCGTGCAGCTGCTGAGTCGAACCAACCAACGAACCAACATTGACCTTCAAATGTTCGAAGCACCCCTTTGACTCGGTGCAAAAATACCGACATCGAACGGGACACGACCAAATGCGAACGTTTGACGCTCGACATTGGACACTCGTAGGTTCGAACAACGGCTACACGATGCTATGAACCATCCAACGTCGAATGTTGGAAGGTGTTCGTAGCATCGTGTAGCAGCGGCTTAAATTTGCAGTCTAGATAAGGCTAGAACAGTTGTATACACTCGAGTTGCTAGACTTCTCTAGCAAATATTTGAGGTTGTTTACACAGTAGTGTCACACACGGCGAATAGAATAGTGTCAGACATTTCACACAACACCTGATTTAGATTATAATTTAACATTTCTAAATCGTATTTTGTATTGCCATATTCTATTTTGAATTGAAAACTAATATTTTTATAAATGTTGCTGCAAGACGGCAGTTTCGTACTGAAAATAATTTATTTCATTTTTTGCTATAGTGTAAATCCAACTTGTAAAATTTTATTGCGTTTACTTTTTTCTTAGAGTTGTAATATAATATTATCTCTGTATTATCTTTTGGATGCGTCTCACAATTTAGGATTACCTTGTTGGTAGTATCTTAAATCAACTTTTCTGTCCTTTTGTAAAAAAAAAAACTTCTACACCAAAAGCGTGTCGTGTGTCCGTACCTTTATAATCTTTTTAAAATAAATTATTTTTTTTTTTGTCAAAAGATTCTTATATTATAACATAACCTATTTGTATGACTTAACGTTTATGTAAAAAAAAACAATATGTTTTCATCCAAATCATTTTAATATTTGCGACGATTTGAATTTTTACACAAAATTTCGAATGCGAAAGGAATTTTTATTTTGGAAAAAATTCGCCCACGAATACAACACAAAACGAACTGGTATGCTGTTTTTTAAATAATAAGTATTTCAACTAAGCAGTAATGTATCTTTTTTTTAGGAATAGTACATTATCTTCAGAAATAATGTTTTTTTTAAGGAGAAGTTTTCAAAGCTACTACTAGCAAAGTAGTGAAATTAGTGTCACACAAAATTGCTTTGTTGCGTGAAGAATTCATTAAATTTCCAACAACTGACGTCGAAAAGGCGCAAGTTAAAGAAAATTTTTATAACATTACGCGGTTTCCGAGAGTGTTTGCTGCTTTACATACATACACGGTTACATATACAGGCTGGAAACAGATTTATCGAACGTGGGGCAAGTATGGTGAGAAATTTTTCTCAGGATCAATGTGATCTCTGACACTTTTTGATCAATAATATTTCATTTTTAAATCGCGTTACCATGGATCTGCAATATTTTTGTGTTTGTCAGATTAAATACCCCTGTCGCAGCATCTGCATAACATAGCGAATTTCCAAATTTTAGGGACTGGCGGATCTCATCTAAGAACTGTACCTATTTAAAATAGTTTAGCTTTCTAAGAGTAAAAGATTTTTTAAAATCGGCTGGGTAATTAGTTTTGATATTTTTGGGACCCAAGAACCCGAACGGACTTTGTGCAGCATAGTTGTATCCATCTAAAATAATTTAGTTCTCTAACAGTGAAAAAATTTTCAAAATCGGTCGGTTAGTTTATTTTTTACAATAATGGGAACAGTAAACCCTGGCGGAAATCATACAACATAACCTTTATTCATCTAAAATAATTTTAGTAAAAAGTTTATCCTAACAGTAAAAAACGGGTCCTAGGGATCTCATATAACTTATGGTAGTCCGTAAGGTTCTTGTGGACATCATTTAATTACTTAATGAATTCAAATACTTTAACTTACTAACGGTGAAAAAATTTTCAAAATTTTCGACATTCGCTAAAAAAATCATTGAAAAATATTTGATATGTTTCGATCAATTAATGGTCAACATCAGCAAATAAAAGTTACTCAAATCGAAGAAAAGAATGAGTTATTTGTCCGTAGAAATTAAAATACAAATTCTGAAAACGAGCAAAGAAATATTGAAAAAACTAGATCGGCAAAACATTCTGACAAATAACACTACCCAACTAATACTTGCCAATTTGAATGAAACTTAACATACTTATTAAACAGCGAAAAATATTAAATACGTGTTTTCTTATTTCGGCTAAATACGCTTTTTAGGGGTAGAAAACACCATTCAACCTCTGTAGATGAAAACAGTTATAGCTAGATATTTTTGAAACGACATATTTTCTGAAAAAAGGGCTGAGTACCAAATTTGTAGAATTTGAAGCGATGCACTTGATAGTGACCCTGAAATCGATTTTCAAGGTCAGTTGAAAATGATTAGCCATTGCCGAAGTTTGACCATATCCTGTACCTATAAGCAGTAATTTCATGTATTGACTCAATCTATCTTCAAAGTTGATTTATAGAAAAAATTAGAAGAAAACATTTTTGTAAGTAATTTTAGAAGTAAAGTTAAGAAAAGATTTAATATCACTCTAATTGTAAGTTAAACATTAACTTTATGTTATATTATAAATTTTCAAAATTTTTTAAAATTTTTATTGCTACTCTATAGTTATCATATTAGGAATTCAATTGAACATATGATTAACTATTATTTTTCCGATTGCGATTGAGCAAGTATTTTTCAAAATTACTTCTTGATCACTTATTTTCTATCTTGCATGTGAAATTCGTTCGAATATACTTTGAACCATTTAGGGGTGAAAAGTAAGCTACTCCTTTTGAAAAATATTAAATGATTTTCAAATGACTTTGGAAATTGACCTCAAGGTCAACTTCAAAGTCATCATCAAGTGCTTCACTTTGAATTCTATAACTTTGGTCCTAAGCACTTTTTTCAGAAAATATATCGTACCATAATCCACTTCTATGTTGATTCCTGGTCTCTTTTCCTGCGTTTCTAATATTTATGTCAATAAAAAATGTGCTACCGTAGACAAGGATGAATAGGTACGCATTCAGACTTCACACCGTATTTTTTTGTATTTATTTTATGAGTACCTAATCTTTAATATATTAAAAATTTACGCGAAGATGGTCACTTTATCAGCAGTATCCAAAAAAATTTAAAAATATTGGTGGTTTTTGAAAAATTAACAAAAATCGTATAATTTCTTCTCTATGAAAAATTGGGATCAAAAGAGACGAGAAAAGAGTAAATGGGGACAACCCGTAGGGTCGACCAAAATAACGGACCCGATTTTTTTCATCTGACACAGTCGCCATTTAAGAAGTGAAATTACCCCTCAAAATTAGGGTAAAATTTCAATTTTGCTAGATTACTTGAAAACTGCGGCAGATAAAGAAAAATTTTAAATTGACACAACACTTCATTTTTAGAGAGCTTTCTACTGATATATACAAAGCCAGAGTCGGACCTACTAGAGGGGCTATTTTGGTAAATTTGGGGGTAAAAAAAGTTGTATAAGCGTTTTTCCTAACATCTAAAACAAAAACAAGAGCCTTATCACCATTTTTTCTAAGCATTAAAAGCTGGTTTATATTCGGTTTCTATTGAAAACTCAATTAGACTGCATGTTAAAAGTGAGCAAAAATTAAACCTGCAATAACTTTTAAACGCTGTAGTGAATCTAATTTAAATTTTCACAGTCGATTAAATTTAGAAAAACCATTATTCGCACAAATTTTCATAAGACTGTCACCATTTTTAAGTACCTCCATAATATCCTTAACTTGTAGCTATGGTATAATTATCAAAATTTTTTGCAGGTTTCTTACTAATCATACAACATGTAATGATTCATACAACATACAACACATAATTCCTGAGTAGCCCTAAATAATGCGTGTCAAACACGCACTTGACGACTTTTATTCGTCAATAGTGTTATTGTATATAGTAATCGTTATTATTGTTTATAATATTCTAGTATAAAAGACAATGAGATAAACATTGCTATAAAAAATGGATATTTTAAGTAAAAGATTTTGTGGCTGATAAAAACGTCAAACAATGAATGACAATAGTGATTATACTGATTACGTTAATGGCTCTGTAATAATTAAATAAATTGTGAATAATGTTAGCTCCAAGTTGCGCATGTTAAATAAAATAATGAAAATTTAAAAAATTGGCTGCAGTTATAACTCGAAGACAAATCATTCGATCGATTTGATTCTTTTTGCAGCTTCTTTTATATATATTTCTTCGTACCATGAATCTCCATTATCCGATCGAATAAAAAATGTAATTTTCGCAAGCCAAAAACCATCAAATTTTCGCGCAAAATTTGAAACTTTTTTTTAAAAACTCCGCCATTTTGTTAAATTTCAACTTGCTTTTTTCGATTGAGGTTCACGGTACGGACCGTACCTTCTAGTTTAATAGACTTTTTGGTTTTTTTGATTTCAGGCAGTGTGAAGGCCGCTATCACTGCAGCAGTGGGGGAACTTTTTTTTTGGAGCCTTGGGCGATCTCGAATAACTCACTGAATTTTCAATTTTTTGGTCCAAAAATTGTATCATGAATTTGTTATATATCAATGAATATATCCTGAAAATATTAAAACATTCCATGTAGTAGTTTTCTTTAAAAAAGTTCCCAAAAATCATTTTTTTTTTTAGGCGGTCACACTAGTGGTCCTCTTTAATTATTATATGGCAAAAAAGGAAAAAAACTGCATAAAATATATTTCGTTATAAGTCAGGGCCGGCGAAAGGGAGGTCAAGTGGGGCAACTGTCCGGAGGCTTGGGTCTAAAATGGGGGCCCAGAGCCTCTGTTAGGGGCTCGGAGGAAGTGAAAAAACTTTTTTTTTTTTTGCTAACCAACTGTATTTTTGAAGAAACATTTTCAAAAGTTTTTCTACTGTGCCCGGGGGCCGGTCATTTCTCTCGCCGGCCCTACTATAACAAACTAGAAAACCACGGACTCAAGAATGTGAAAATCAATGTTTAATTAACTCCAACAAGCAAAAGGACTCTTGTTGTTGGGGTATTATAGAAAAGACACGATTAGAACAATCTAAAAAAAATTATAAGGTACTAACAGTCAGAAGTCTTCCATTGGAGTGTATTACTCCACAAACAGCGCCGAATCTAGGGAATCTTGTTCTTGAGAGCGTTTTATGTTTAGAGGCTAAAACAAACGAAGCATTTTGAAAATACTGAAAATTTGGATTTTGAAAACTTTTACTAAAATTTTATGAAAACAAAAATTCGAATATTCTTTTTAGGTCTAAAGGTAAGTATTATTGTTTTTTTAAAAAATTTTTTTTCTTGGGTGACAATGAAGTTAAATATATGTACGTTTTACTGATAGAATGGTGACTCAACTGATGTTTCTATTCACTAAAACTTTAATAAGAATAACTTTTTATAAATTTAAGATTTAAGTTAAGATAATTTTAAGTTAAGGTTTACAATAAATAGGCATCTATCTGAATGTAATCTATACACGTTTGAGAATGATTATACTGACCGAAACATGTCATAAGAGTTTCTATATTCAATAAAAGTGGTATTTTGCAAAATAAAGTGTTTTTATTTACTAATATCAAAAATAACTATATTGGATTAGATGTTTTCTGGAATAAGGTAGCCTATATCCTTCTTCGTTCCCTATATACAAAGCTTCAAGTCGCTTCAAGCAAACAAACAAATTCACTGACGCTTTGAAAAATACGCCCAATTTATAAATGTTTATAAATTTAAAAACTATAGAAAAAAAATAACTTTAATGTATGTATCAGAAGCATCAGAATTAATACGATTATTTATTTGTTAATACAAATTTGTGTATCTATCTATTTTATATTTTTGATACAAATACAATATTTATATATTTATCAAAATTATATAGGTAAATTGGTTTGGACATATGTTTAAATAAAATCATAATGATTAATTTATTGTTATTAAATTATAAATAAAATTATATAATTCCCCGTAATAATTTCATTTAATTAATATGTTTTTAATTTGACACTATGTATTTAAAATTTTGATATATTTATGTTTGTTTAAAACTGGAAAATTTTTACGAAAATTTTAGTAGGTAAACGAATTGTTATTATATTAAGCGTACTGTGTGGTCCAGACATAACTGTTTTTATTTCAAATTTTTCATTTTTGAAACAAGTTTTTGTTGAAACAGTATTTTACGATATAATTTCGGTTAGTTGCCGAAAATTCAATAGTAAGGCAACGTGATGATCTTGCACCTAAAATGCTTGAGAATATTTTGAACTACAGCGAAAGTAAGTTATAATGTTACCTTATATGGTCGATAATACCGATTTCTAGCTAACTTGAGCACAATGCCGATAAATATATTGTAGAATTGTATCGATTAATACAAATTGTGTCAATGCAAATCGGTCGAATTATTTTGCAGATGATTTTTACATTATAATCCATTTTGTTAACTTATACGCTAGCGGAAATAATTAAAGGATCAAAAAACACTTCCAAATTTTTAGCGATTTTTCGAATGGCTGTATCTTCGTGAAAAGTGGTCGTATCGGAGTCGTAAGCAAAGCAATTTAAAGCTGGAAGTTTCTAGTTACGAGATCTTGCGATAAAAAAAATTTTCAATGCAACGTGTGTGGCGCAATCCTAATAAATACACTGGAAAATAAAAATTCGAAATTTTTTCGGTTTTTTTTTTTGGTCCACAGACTTGGAAAAAATTTCTCCGACTTAACAACTATATGGACCGGATAACTTGTTCATTCAGCTTTAATATGCTTTTTTATAGACTTTTATACGACCACTACTCGCTGAGATATCGGACTTTGAATGGAAAAGGATCATTTCGTCTTTGAGCATCGATATCTCAGCAACCAATGACCACACAGAAAATTGAACGGGTGTTTTAAAAACTCGAATAAATCTTCTACAAGGATTAGCCATTGCTTTTTCAGAAAAAATTTTTTTTGCATACTTTACATGAATTTCAAAAATCAAGAAAAAAGAGCTTTTGGTGGCTCTTTGGAAAATCAAGCGCTGAATTAAAAACTTCCAGAAAACCACTAATGTTAAGTGTGCCTTTTACAGTTCAATATACTCACAGAAACCCCACCGAGTTTCAGTTTAATCCATCCAGCCGTTTTTGTGTTTCATTCGATTGAATTTTTGGAAAAATTAAAGGATCCTTTTTTTGATCTTAAACTTTCATAATCTTCAACAAAATGAAAAAAAAATTTTCTCAGCTTTTTGCACATTTTTATCAATAACAGTATTTAAATTTATAATAAAAAAAATTTATTTTTTTATGGTGGAAGCCGCGGGTAAATGCTAGTCTATATTATAATTATGATTTTTATTATGAAATTATTTTTTTAATTACAGAATTAGAGCTTTCTCAATGCAAATTTAAATTTAAAAAAAAAAGTAAATTATTAATAAAATAATTTGACAATAAATAATAAACCACATTAAGATTCCATCACTTCAGAAAAACAATCTCTTAAAAGTAGTATCAAAGATATTGTGAAATAAACATTTGAAAATTTCCCGTTTCACTGATACCTATTTCTCCAAAAACATTTTTTAATCTCTTTTTGAGCATCAGCTTAAACGTTTTCTTATACTCTAAATAAAAGCAAAAAAAATATTCAAATACAAAAACAGTTATCATTTTGTTGTAGTAAAAGTGTGTTTTGTAAAAAAAACCAACATCGTACGTTTTAAAATAAATACTTTTCAGTAGACATGAATATTTCCATTACCATCTCATATCTTCGTGTTCGTGCTGCCACTGTTGTGGTAACAGATACAAATTTTCACGAAAAACATGTACGAAAAACATCATATGCACCACCATTTGTCCATATACATACAAATATATTATATGTACATAAGTGGAAGCACATTTTTAAAATTACAACACAATAGAAAAACACATTTACTGCCAGTGCCATCTTAAGATGTTGGTTGGCATGTATTAGGGTGAAAAAAACAATACCACAACATGCCATGGGTATAGGCGAGTCCTACAGTAATAAAATAATATATTTCGTTGCTCTTTATGAGTAAGCAGGAGTAAAAATGTACAGTGTCTTTCATTAAGTATTCTAGTTGGGAAATTCAAAAAAATCGATTGTTGTTTCTTTTTTGCATATTGCCAAAGTTTATAGGGAGAAACACTGTACGAGGCAGGGATTGGTGATTAAGGGGGACCACTAGTGTGACACTCTAAAAAAAAATTCGGAATTTTTTTGCATATTTCAATAGCCTATACCTTTACAAATAACATACTAAAATTTCAAGTGGATATCTCAAATAGTTTTTGAGTTACAGCCATCCGAAGAGCGAACTCTGATTTTCATTGTTGACTTTGCGGTATTGAGAAATGTATGAAGGTTGATAATTCAGGAGTTTCTGGACGTGGCTACCAGTCACATGGTATAGAGAAGCTAAACCCTGACACATTTAAACGACTCATCTAGTTTTACTATGACCGTTATAGTGAAACCATCGTAAATAATTTTAGTAAAAATTCTCAGTGATTAAAACTAAAAGGTAAAGTAAAGAAAAACTACATTTTTTAAATTTGCTGCAGTTATAACTCAAAGAGAAATCATCCGATCGATTTGATTTTTATTGCAGCTTCTTTTATGTGTGTTTGTCCGTGCCAAGAACCTCCAGTTTTGCGATCGAATAAAAAATGTAATTTTTGCAGACCAAAAATCTTTAAATTTTCGCGCAAAATTTGAAACTTTTTTTTAAAAACTCCGCCATTTTGTTAAATTTCAACTTTTTTTTTCATTTGAGGTTTATGGCACGGGCAATACCTTCTAGTTTAATAGGCTTTTTGGTTTTTTTTGATTTCAGACACTGTGAAGGTCGCTATCACTGCAGCAGTGTGGGAACTTTTTTTTCTGGAGCTTTGGGAGATCGCGAATAACTTACTGAATTTTCCATTGTTTGGTCCAAAAATTTTATCGTGAATTCATTATGTATCAACGAATATATCCTTAAAATATTAAAACATTCCATATAGTAGTTTTCCTTAAAAATATTCCCAAAAATCACCTTTTTTTCAGGCAGTCACATTAGTGGCCCCGTTAAAAAAATGTAAATATAACAAACCTTAAATGACTCAGGCGCCCCGAAGCGAGACTTCAAATTGTATATTCGTTTTTCCCGAAAGTATGTTTTTTGAAACGGTTGACATGATACCTCAAGTTCTAGTGAACCGATTGCTTTGAAATTTTGTATAGAGTTTCTTAATATATTCAAAATTCGTTTGACGAGAGATTTTCTGAAATCTTTTTTTTTTTCTTTTTAAAAAATTCCCAAAATTGAAAAATCTATGGGAAAACCTTTTGTTCACATGGACGCCATTTAGCCAACAAAATTTTTTCATATCGCTTCCGTCAAACGAAAATGACATCCTCTTACTCTTTAAGAATTCACTAAAATTTTGTGTTTCAGATCACTGAGGGTATTTTTAAATGAAAACTGATGAAAATAAAAATGTTCACCTAAAATGTGGCCGTCTAGACTAGATGGTACATTAAGCACACGTCAAAGACAGGTTTTTTTATGACAAAATTAAATTTTTCTATTGAAATCTAATCTGTAGCAGTAAATTAATGACAATAGTATTCTAGCATAATTTTTATTTTGCTGAAATTCATAAAATCATCTGGCATTTAGAGCCATTTATACTCGTGGAAAGGATTTTTTGGGCTTTATTTTGTAGATTATGGTATTTAGCAACCGCAATATGTTTATTAGACCTAATTTTGATGAGAAGTGATCAATAATTTTCATATTATTACGATCTTTCATACTCCGCAATCTTGAAATTTCCGATTTCCTGCCAAATTACAAGTGGGGAGTAAGGTATGTTTAACTACTCTTTTATTTCAAGCGATGCACCAGCTTAACCCCACTAAAATTTTTTCAAAATTTCAATAGTAAAAAAATTTTCCTCATGGTGCGACCTTTATTGAAGACATTGTATAGTTCGGTTTCCCGCCAAGTCGTAAACGGAAGGCAAGGTCTGTTTAGCTACTCTTTTATTTCAGTCGATGCACCAACTAACCCTACCAAAATATTTTTTACGAAATCAACAGTAAAAAAGTTTTCTGGATGGTGCGAACTTTATTGAAGACACTGTATAGTTCGGTCTCCCACCAAATCGTAAACGGAGGACAAGCTCTTTTTAGCTATTTTTTTATTGCAATCGATGCACCAACTAACCCCACTAAAATATTTTTCAAGAAGTCAATGGCAAAAATGTTTTCCACATGGTGAGAACTTTATGAAAGACCCTGTATAGTTGTATTGAAGCAGCTGTATGGGGAGTTCTCGTATGTGGCATGTGCTTTATTTGACACTGTACTGGAAAACACGTAAACTTGTTATCTTTATGATTCACTCGCTGGCTCACTGAGACTATTTACTCACTTCTTGCCGGTGCCATTTTTACTATTTTGATATAAAAATTTTTGAACCATTGTACTCTATATATAATATCATTATAGTACAGGAAGTACTCGTACTTACCGACGTTTAAGTTTCACGAATTATAAGTCGAAGCGTCGAGGCAATTTAACTCGAGTTACTTTTTCCAAATATTTCCATACAAATTGATTGTTTTATTTTATTGACATCGCAAGGGCTCTTATACAATATTGAAAATAGAGATATGAAATAAAATAGAAAATAATGAGGTGGGTGGGGTAAACTGTTAGCTATAGGCAAGATATCAGAAAAATGGATGTATTAGTGAGTTGCTTTTGTCAAAAATACCCTCAAAAATTTGTGAAACCTGGTGACGTAATTCGAAACAAATGACGTAGAACTGGAGTTAACGATGTAACTTGAAATGACGTAACTCGGGGACTACCTGTCTATCTACATATTTATACTTTAAATTGGTATATTCACTTTAAACGGGTGTAGTATAAACATTTTGCAAAAATGTCTCAACATTTTGCAAACTCTAGTTGGAAGAAAGAATTTTTTTTTAAAGTCTGTTGATAATAATTTTAGATGTCTACACGTTTTTCAGGAAAAATATAAATTTAAAGTTAGAGAATATTTTTCTATTAAAAATGAATGAATTAATTGAATAAAGTAAATATCTAAATAATAATCACAGATATTCGTGCGCGAATGACTTTTATAAGAAATGCATTAAGATATATTACAAAACCTAATGTTATTCCAATTAAAAGCAGAAACCGAGGGGGGTGTATCAAGCAATAAGAATTTTATGTGAAATAAAAGAACTTTTAAATATTTTAAATTATGGGGTAATTGTGAACGTCATTCACAAATGCCCCCATTCGGTCAAAAATTTCAGTAGTGTCCTTTTCAGAGTTGAAAATGTTGATGAAGATAGTGGTGACCTTATTGTACAAATTTCCGTTGTACAAACAATACAAAAAATAATAATTTGTGTAAAGAGCGATATGTTTTGTGTATAAATATACGAAATCCTTGCTGTGCTCCCTTACCCAATAACAACTTACAAAAACAGAAAAATTACTTGTTTTCAATGTCTCTGTGACTGTGCAAGGGCACTAGGATTAACACAAAACCATTTTTCTTTTTCATTTACAGTATTAGGCCTAATAGATTGTTGTTTTCATTCATGTAAACTAAATGTATTTCCTTTAAAAAGTCTTATTTTCCTTGTTTTTGTGTAAATACAGGTAATTTTTTGATTTTTTATATGATAAAATGACAAAATATCATCAAAATATCATTTTTAACTTGTAATAAATTTGTTCCGACAATTTTTGTTATTTTTATTTAATCTTGATTTTTTGTACAAATTTGAGGTATGTGTAACTTGCATTAAACAAAGAGAAATTGTGACGGCTAAAGTATGATGAAAAATTTGAAAGTGGGGTAAATGTGAAGAATTTGAGTTGGGTTTTACTCTGATGTACCACATTTCTCTTGTAATCCATTCTAAATAATTTTTCTGATGGCATTCACATTTACCCCGAAAATTCATAAGATTTGCAAAACCGCACCGGGGAAATGTTAATGGCTTATAAAATTTTTGTTTTTCATACGAATTTGCTCAAAATTTGTATGGTGCATCCTGAATAATGTAGAATTAAAAATAAATCAACCATAATGTGATATATAAAATAAATAATACTTAAAACAACGCTTTTATCTCAATTCATGAAAATCCATTCACATTTACCCCGGTCAACCCTACACACATAGTTTTAACAATATTTCGGACCCAACAGAATTATCCCTGTCACAATACATTTGTACGTTCATTTAAATTCTCCAAAATTTACTAATAGTTTTTAATATAAAATATAGTAGTTGATATTATAATATGTTAAGTGTAAACTGTAAAGTATAATGGTGGTGGGCCATAAATTTAAAATTACCTAGGTATAGGTACGTAGGTATACTCCCCTCTTCCTCCTCTGTGTATTCCTTTTAACTAATGTCGTTGGCTCGCTAGTTTATTATTAATTTAACGAGTTACCCATTTCATTCAATAAAGTTAATATGTACATTCAGGCGCTTAGATACTTTAAATAAACCCACATAAGTATATATGGTATTTTATTGCGAAATATTAAATGATACCTTTTCCATGCGTGTTTATTTTTTGAGTAGTGGATGACACGTTTGAGTAGGGGGGGGGGAAGGAGAGTGATATATACTTATGTAGACGGTATTCATATTAATTTAGTCAAATGTTGGATTAGTTTCAAATAGTGTCGTCGGTGGGGTTTTTTGTCATCGCTATAGACAAATTCGTCGTTAAATCAGAATTATATTCATGAGAGAAATGTCTGTCTCCCCCATTGATTCTGTCGTCTACATTTCTACAAGTTGTAAATAACGATAGGTCCAATATTTACTCAAATATGTATACGAAAATGTAATAGAATATTTTGTGCGACTATAGGGTGCCGTCGTCTAATCAAATTATATAATTCGCTACATTATAAAAATACCCCTGTCACAGCATCCTACATAACACAGCGAATTTCAAAATCAAAATCCGTTTTTCAGTAATTTTTCATCCATTTAAGTCATTTTTTCTCCTCTTTCTAATGGTGTAAATAAAAATCTTCTAACCTGAGAAAATTTTGGAAAAAACTTATTTTATTCACGAAAAATGACCAAAAAAACCATGTTCCAGACATCCAACATGGCTGGTTAACGAACTTATCCAACGGTGTGGGACTAAATATAAATATAATAAATATATATAAATTTTAGTGAATATTATTTTCGGTTTCTAGGGACCCCAAAACAAATTTCTATTGTAGTCCTGGGAGATTTCATTCAGAGCTCTAAAAAATAGGACTTTCTTCGGAACCCTAAAAAATGGCATATAATATACAAACATATACATATATGTATGTATATGACTATATATAAGCTCATATACAACACACATAAATTCCTTTACGTAGTATGTATAAATACCTACGTTCATATATTATGTATATATACCCCTGTCGCAGCATCCTGCATAACATAGCGAATTGCCGTTTATAAAAATTAATTTTTCTCGGAAACTAGTTGACATGGAATAATAGTTTAAAGACCTTTTTTATGTAATTTTTTCTCCTCTTTTAAATGGTGTAGAAAAATTTCACAAAAATTTTTGAATAAGTGGAAATATTGGAAAAAAACTAATTTTTTTCAAAAACAAAAACCATGTTCCTGGCTTCGGACGTGTCTGGCTAACGAACTTGTCCAACAGTTTGGGACTTCCAACATTTTGACTAAATTTCGTAAACTAGGACATTTCGTTCGAGAGTTATCGTGCGGACATATATATATATATATATATATATATATATATATATATATATATATATATATATATATATACTGGTGTCCTGGCCGGATGTATACATACGATTTACATGTTAATTTTTAACATTGGATTCCCATAAGGAAAAAGTTATGTCACATGAGTGCTTTGGATAAACATATTCCTATTTTTGATAATTTTCCTTTATAAAATAATTTCTTTTCACCAAATTATCTGCACCATTTCTTCAACAAAAATTTTTTTTGGTATTTTTATTATTTTAATATTTATTTTCAAGAAAATTAAAAAATGCCTTTTAGCGAATTTTCAGAATGAAAATTCAGCTATTTGAATTTACAGCAGTTGACACAAATATTTATTATATAAAAATGTGAAGTGCTTGAAAATTGCCACATTCATTTCTTTATTTTACTGCTTTATTATTGTTAAAGCTATAGTAACAGTAGTTATAAGATTAAATTAGTATTACTAGTTTGTTCAAAGCATGATGTTCAAAGAATGGAAAGTTTATACCTAATTCACCGTACCTAGACCAATCATCCTAAAGCCCGATATCCGACGACCAATCATCCGAAGCCCGACTTCAATAAAGCCCGATTTACAATAAAAATTCTTTAAATTTGATGACTTAATTAAGTTTACTAAAAATCTTTACTGCTTTAAAAAACCGTAAAGTCAATGATTAGAATGAACTGGACGCGAATTTCAAGTACTTTTAATGTTACTGTTTTATCAAAAAGAGTATTATTAAATTTAAAAAAAAATGACTTCATACTTATATGAAACCTAAATCCGCCCCTGATTCATACGAATTAACTGTTTCAAATTAAACTTTCAAATTCAAATGGTCAGCTTTCAAAAAGTGAGAGTAGATCGCTTACTATAGTAACACTTACTTAAAAATTTTCCAATGTTTATTTCGGTTTTAATAAAATATACAGTACTTATATTACGTTTCAACAAGTAACCCGTTGGGATCACATTTGAAGAAAAGAGCTGTTTATGGAGCTTGTTTAGATACTGGAACGAGTACTCATTCAATGGTGAATGAACTAGACTAGTGAAATTTATCGCAAAATTACTTTCTTGATTCAATTACGTTAAGTATAATGGAGTTATAGGTGGGTAATAAAATATCTGAACACATTCTTATACACGGAACTATTACAAAATATTATGTTTTCAATATTTTTAAAATTAGACATAAAAGGCAATAGAAATTGAAGTCAAAATGGGGAAAAAAATTGATAAATGTTTACTGGGATTAAATTCACACTTGTAAATAATAAACAAATATTTTTGCGAAGTAAAATATTTGCTTATTATTTACAAATATGGAATACCATAAAGTAACGCGAAAATCTATTAATATTAAATTCACACTTTTTAGGATGTCGGGTCTACCGGCCACAAGTGCATTTGGATAAATCCGGGTCTGATGTAAGTTCAATAGTTTTAATATCCGATTTGCATTTTCGTCGAGTAAATTATATCAAAAATATTTTTACAAAATCTCATAAGAATCGAAGTATATTATTTAGAAAGTTGTATGCGTTTAAAGCTTTGTGACTACTAAAAATTTTTATTGGGGAATTTTTTTTCTCCGCAACGAATATTGTAACCAGTACAAAATATTTTTAAGTAAGTATATTGTACGCAATTTCTGGTACACAAAAAATTATTTTGCCTATTTAAAAATAAAATAGTGGTGCAAGAGCAGTTCAAACGCAGCGCTTGTTTCCCAAAGAGGTTCATAACAATTTTCAAATAGTAGCTAAAACATAAAAATTTTTTTTCATAATTTACATTAATTTAACTAAGGCGGTACACAAGACTATTAACAAATTTTGACTTATTAATAAATAGAACAAGATTGAAAAAAACAATTTTGAAAATCGATGAAAAAATCAACCGGGCCGGATCTAGGGGGGCAGGCCTTTTTTTCGGAGAGAGCACCAACAGCAAAGTTTGCCCCCCTCGTAATAACTGTATGTCCAGCCCTGAACATTTATATATCCTACTAGAAAAACATGGGATCGTTGCTTTGTCACTTTTCACAACAAAAATCGTATAAACACAACACGAGTAGACTTTCGGCCATTACGCCATCTTCACCTGAAGATGGCGTTATGGCTGAAAGTGGACTCCTGTTTATACGATTTTTGTTGTGAAAAGTGACAAAGTAACGATCTCATGTTTTTTAATATGGATTTTCACAAAGTAAACCTTTCCAATATTAATTATATCCTATTAGTTTTTGTAATTATAAGAAACCAAGTGTATCAAGTCACCTGCTACGTAAACGACAACTTACAATTTAAGTAGTTTGAAAAAACTCCTTTAATAAATTTAATAATGTCAACATTTAATATAATTATGTCAAAATTAACGAATAACGTTCCTTTTCTACATCCTCAACCATCAAATAATCATGACATTTGAATCTTCAACACCGCATTATATCCTCACGATGACTGACTGACTGACTGACATCACGAGACAATATCCCGCCGCACTGATAAACTGACAAAAGAATTCTACTCTACCTTCTTTTGTTTTATATATTTATGTGTACAACTACAACATGTGTGTTTTGTTTTTATTGAAAAGACAAATACATACGTAGATAGCTACGAAACAAACAAATAACGCACACGGTGGTAATGGTAAAACAAAGGAACCAGCAGCAACGGAGACGGAACTTATAAGACTCAAATTCTATTTAAGTTTAAAGTTGGCGGAATCATGATGGCGTTAATTTATAATGGTACATACAAAAAGCAGAGATAAAACTTATATAACATTATCTCATCATTGCATCAGTCTGTGATGTGTTGTTGTATGGGTAAACATTATGTAAACATTATATTAGCAAATTTCCAGAATGGAATTCAGCTATTACAGCCATTGTTATGACGCGACTTGAGCCCGAGACTATGGCAGAAATTTGTTTTGAGGTCCCTAGAAACCGAAAGTAATATTCACTAAAATATATATATATATATATATATATATATATATATATATATATATATATATATATATATATATATTAGGGTGGCGCAAAAAAACCACATATTTTTTTTTTTTGTCTCATAGGAAAAAAAGTTAATTTAGCTCGATTTAAGAATGCTCACCAAAAATTAGCTCGATAAAAAATTTTTTAAGGGTCGCTCAAAACTTTTTAAAATTTGAAAATGGGCCAAATATCGATTTTTGTTTTTCATCAAACTTTTTTTCTTATCCCAGCATATGTTTGTACATTGAATAATAAAAAATTCCTCCAAATGTTAACTCAAAAAATTGATAATAAAACGTCGCTCAGGATTTTAAAGTCAAAATATTTAATATTTATTAGGGACGCTAAAAAATATTAAATATTTTAACTTGAAAAACTTTCAGAACTCTTGAGCGACCTTTTATTATCAATTTTTTGAGTTAAAATTTGGATGAATTTTTTAATATTCAATGTACAAACATATGCAAGCATGAGAAAAAAAATTTGATAAAAAACCAAAATCGATTTTTAGCGCATTTTCAAATTTTGAAAAGTTTTGAGCGACCCTTAAAAAATTTTTTATCGAGCTAATTTTTGGTGAGCATTCTTAAATCGAGCTAAATTAACAAGACAGAAAAAATAAAAATATATGGTTTTTTTGCGCCACCCTAATATATACATATATATATATATATATATATATATATATATATATATATATATATATATATATATATATATATATATATATATATATATACTGTTTATTTTTCGGGAGTTGGCATTTTTATTACAGCCAAATCGTTGATTTAATCGAAAAATTGTTCAAATAAGAGTTGTAGATATCGACGGAGACAACCAATTGTTATAGTCATTACATCCAAGAAAAGAACTTTTTCCAGTACCATTTCTATCATAAAAATTTGGTTATAATAGAAATGGCAACTCTCAAAAAACTCACATGGTATATATATATATATATATATATATATATATATATATATATATATATATATATATATATATATATAATCTGATAAAACAACGACTTCCTGCACAATGATCAAAAACGAAAAAACCATCGTTGTGGACTAAGAATATGATACTACATATCCTTGTCACACGAGTCAAAAACAAAAAATCAATGAAAAATCAGCTAAAAACATCACCAATTAAAAATGAAAAATAAATGTCAAACTAAATTTTAAAAAATCTTACATGTTTCGGCCCATGGCCATTTTCAGAGATTTTGGCAAAACGACGTAAAAAGACACAAGGAAAACGAGGTGTCAACATTCTCTGTGTCCCATTGCTTTTTAGCAATTGGGTGTGGTTCGATTTGATAGAATACTCTGGAATCGTTCACTCATTATAATAATCTTTATTCAACTTTTTCCAACTTGTTGTACTCGATAATAATTTTTTTCTTTTTCTTTATATATATATATATATATATATATATATATATATATATATATATATATATATATATATATATGTGTGTGTGTGTGTGTGTGTGTCAGCACGATAACTCTAGAACGAAATGTAAATTAAAAATCACAAAGTGATTGAAAAAATTATCCGGATCGGCCGGGAATCGAACTCAGGATCTCCTGGTAACTAGCCAGGTGTGCTATCCGTTACACCACCGGTCCTTTGATCGGTAGGCGTCCGATACAGACAACATTCAACCACCTATGTGTATGTACTCTCTATAATGCGAGAAGCAGTTACAATTTTTCAATTTCAGATATTATCGAGTGCTTGTGAAACACTACTACGTATGACAGACTAGCTGAACGATAAGTGAACATATGAATACTACGTGTGTTTAAAATGCAGAGAAAAGTCTGTCATACGTAGTAGTGTTTCACAAGCACTCGATAATATCTGAAATTGAAAAAAAACTAGAACGAAATATCATAGGTTTTCGAAATTTGGTGAAAATGTTGGAAATGCTAAACCGTTGGACAAGCTCGTTAGCCAGACACGTCGGATGCCAGGGACATGCTTTTTGTTCTTGCAAAAAATTAGTTTTTTGCCAAAATTTCCGCTTAATCAACAATTTTAGCGAAATTTTTTTACACCATTTAAAAGAAGAGAAAAAATTACATAAAAATGGTTGTTAGACTATTATTTGTTCTATGTCAACTAGTTTCCGAGAAAAACTAATTTTTATAAACGAAAATTCGCTATGTTATGCAGGATGCTCCGACAGGGGTATTATATACTTACTACACGCTTCTTTAAACGTGTAATACTTTACTAACTTAACATACAGTACAATTTAAATATCTTGGTTTACTGTGCGAAAAAAGTACGCTCTTTTGTTTTTCCTCAAGTTGAAATATTTATGTTGTTTTTGCAAGCGCATTTTCTCGCAGCGTTTACATAAATCTTTTTTTGGGTTGTGGACGCAACCGCGGATGTTTTAAGTGTGGCAATATACGCGTGGATTTTTTTTGGAGGAAGCTTTTGGCCACTATTTGGTTAAATTTACCCCAAAAAATTTAAAAAAAAACTGTGTTGTCCGCTTTTAGAAAACAATGCCAAAGCTAAATCGTAATATAGTATCTATATGACACGAGTTTCTATCACCCACTTGTTTGACAAGTTTCTCGTCCATGTGCCCACATAATTTAGAATAATATTATTAAAATTTCTAAAGGTTACTACCAGTCGATCCTACCTATCATTGTAGAAATCAACACACACGAAAAAAATTAACATTATCATTAATATTATCCTCCTTAAACCATTTAGGTACTGTAAAGAACAATATAAAGGACTAGTTGTAGACAAAAAACCAGCCCAAGAACGTTTTATAATTTCTCCTGTTTGTGATATAATTTGTGTTGTGGGGGCTTCTACTTTGTGGGGGCCGTTGGACACGTGCTCAAAATTCTCTTAGTTAAAGCCGACTCTGGTATTTTAAAATTTAAATAGAGAAATATCTTAATAACTAAAAAAATTTAAATTTTATTGCTTATAAAATATTAGCAAAGCATCTTAGGAATATACTCCAAATTTTTCAGAGCAATATTCGAAGTCCTTCGTATGTTTTAGCCTCTGAACTTGAAACTCACTCAAGAGCGTACTTGAAGCAGCATCTGTGGGTTTCGCATTTTGATTTATGTGTCTTCACTAACAAATTTGTTTTATAAAATACGTTAAATAATAAATAATTATTAATATTTTATAATAATTCAGTTAATATTTTCGATTTCGACAGTGGTTAGTGCTAATAGGTCGTGACGATCTAAATTCTCATGTTGAATACTGTCATCAATTTCGCGTTTGCTCAATTCATTTTGAAGAAAGTTGCTTTTAGTTGTTCATATAATTTAACATGACCAAACATAATTTAACCCTCAATCTCACATGTACAAACACATACAATCACATAAGTAAAAAAGGACATACATAATTGTTTGACATACATAAGTGTTTTAAAATTTAAATAGAGAAATACCTTTGTAACTAAAAAACAAAATTAAATTTTATTGCTCATAAAATATTAGCAAAGCATCTCAGGAATATACTCCAAATTTTTCAGAGCAATATTCGAAGTCCTTCGTATGTTTTAGCCTCTGAACTTGAAACTCACTCAAGAGCGTACTTGAAGCAGCATCTGTGGGTTTGGCATTTAGGTATATGTCTTCCCTAACAAATTTGTTTCATATCATTCTTGAATAGCTACTAATTTAAAAAAAAAACTTGAACTTGCTGACGTCTCCACAAGTACAAGATTTTTTTCAAAGCTCCAAAAAGCATAATATTAATACAAGAAACATAAAATTTGGAGCTGCTTATAGGTTTTCGATACCCCTTTTTTTCATTTTTGACAATATTAAACTCGTAAAGTAACAGAAAAATCACATGGGAAAATTAATTAATCACATGCATTTCCTAAATAAATTTGGTTTTTTTGACAAAAGAATCTGATCTGAAAATGTTTAATATAAGTCAGATTTATTATAGGTTCTTTACAGGGCTGGGAAAAATGGTTCATAGAGACCATTTAAAATAGAAAATGGTTTCCAAAAATGCATTTAAAATACAAAATGGGAAATAGTTTGGTTGAACATATTTAAAATTGAAAATGGAAAATAGTTATTTAAAGTGGATTATAAAATGCAAAATGGATTTGCATTTTATAATCCATTACTTTTTTTACATTAAATTTATTCTATAAACTTTTTATCATTATTTATATTAATTAAAAAAAAAAAGTTACGAAAATATCAAACATACTTTTGAGAAAATTTTATCAATTTTGCATGATATGAAAACGAAACTTAACTCTTCAAATATTGTTACTTAAAAATATTGTAAAATTTAATTCGGCCTTGACATATTCAAACCTTGACGACGCTACGACTACAACTTCTAAATGAAATTATGAAAATCATCTACTCGAAATACAAAAACGTTTCTTATCGACGTATCTTAAAGATAGTAGTACACCACTTGAGTCAGAAAAGTTTGGCTTAACTCTTAAGAGAACTGCAACTCTAGTAACAAATTTAACTCAAGTGACATTGCAACTCGAGTTATAAAAAATTTGAGTCAATTAAATCAACTCACATTTAACTTACAATTTGTTAGACTTCAAGTCACTCAAGTTCTATAATTTATTAATATTGTATATACACATAAATTTGAGTATATATGCATTTTCATTTTAAATGTAAAATGGATTCAGATTTCAATTTTAAATACAAAATGGAAAATAGTTTGACCTAACTAATTTAAAATATAAAATGTAAAATGCCATTTTGTATTTTAAATACATATTTAAAATGAAATCATTTTAAATAGTTCCCAGCCCTGGTTCTTTATATAAAGAATGTAGATAAATAATCTTTACGAATTGAAGTTGTAGGTGCCGCTGATCTGGCATTGCGAACCGCATTTTCAGAACCTCTAGTCTAGATGTTTAACTTCAATTGTCAAAAATTTTCCCTTGGTAATACAAATTTTTAATCGTTCATTTTACTAATAGATTTATTTGTGATTGATTAAATGTGTTTCTTACAGCAAGACAAACATTTAAAGATATAGATGCGAACACTAAAAAAAACTGGGACCAAAATTTTTGTCGCTCGGTATGCTGGCGCATAATATATTTATGCATACTTACATACATATTTACCTCCATATTTTATCCTTCTGTGCGCTTCTCGAGTGCCACCACTACTGCGCTACTGCACGCCATGTATATTGAATAAAAACTTTTGTGTAATTTATAATCCTTTTACATTAAACGTTTTAAAATTCTCCGCTGCGAATAAAATTCAATTTTTTTCTATTATCCTTTTTTTTCGTTCTTTTTTTGTTTAACCTTAATTAAATCTCCTTCTATGATAAAACTTAAACTGATTTTAGCAATTATAAATTTAATTAACTATAATATTGTATGCAGATGAAGTTAGATATAAATAAAAAAATAATATGTGCATACTTTGAAAACTTTGTAATTAGGTTTTTGAAAGGACTAGACTATAGAGATAAACACAAAAACACAAAATTGTTTTTTTTTTTGTTTAAATTAAGGGGGTACTTTAGTCTAGAAATTTGAATAAATCGATTTTTTTCATATTTTCAAAGTTCAGACTTTTAAGAATAAGCCTCTAAAAGGATTTAGGGAAATTCGAATGATTTTCGAAGTTATGGCTATTTTTCCCTGTGTACTGTGTATCTTTTCAGTGTTAAATTCAAATTTTTTAATATAAATTACTCGAAACTACTTTTTTCGATACGGTTGATATGATATCTCAAGTTCTAATGCACCGATTTACTTGAAATTTGGTACAGACCTTCTTAATATTATCAAAATTGGTCCGACGTAGGGGTTTTTAGAATTTACTTATTTTACTATTTTTTAAAAATTTTCAAAGTTGAAAAAAGGAGGCAAAAACAACTTTTTTCTTTTTAATTGGACGCCATTTTGTGAAGAAATTTATTTTCTCACATCGGCTACGTCCAACTATTTCTACATCCTTGTTTTATAGAATTAACTAAAATTTTATGTTTCAGATCACCAGGAGGGTTGGAATCACGTCAACCAGGAGACACCCCTCATTTTGAATCCCCTTTTTTAAATTTTTATACATTTTCATGCTTTTCAGATATCAATAAAATAACTGTTAAAAAATGGATACTAAAAATGTTTACTGTTTTTTTTTTTTTTTTATTACGCCCGTAAAATCATCTCAAAATTGAACCTCTAGACTAAAATACCCCCTTCAAATGCAACGGATAAATAAGCCAACCAAAAAAGGTCATTTTGATTTAAAAACAACGCTAACGAGCAAAGGTTGTCCTTTATTGTCTTGGTCTTGATCTTTACTTACCATCAGCTGTGATTACCCTAAAGACACTGATCAAAAAAAAAAAAAAAAAAAATCTAGGACCTTCCGGCAAAAAATAAAAAACCTTGAGAGGTACCGAAACACCGTTCCGTAGCGTTCCAGCTGAAATTAAGTTCTGGAGGTAGGTCTGTCTTCCAAATAAAATCTCCCAAAAAATTGGAACAAACATTCAACTTTTTCATAAAATATACAAATATAAAAAATTGCATTTCTCCCCGTGTTATCTCATACCTACCAGGCAAAAAATTGCAGAAAACTTTTACGAGCATAGCCAATCATGGTAATCGAACCCTTGATTTACTCGACCGCAAGTTCCGGGGTCTAAATTTTGTGTCTTAGATACTAAAAAATAACATATTCCTGATCCAAAAATAATTCCCTGATCTTTAGAATATTCCAATGCTTCAACCACCTTAACAAAATTCGGCTTCTTAAACTTCTTAAATTATTATAAAACTAGCCCTACCCGTGACGTCGTTCGCGCAAAGCATTGTTATAAACTCAATGAGAAGTATGTAAGTGTAATAATTATACAGAACTTGCAAAGAATAATATTTTTTGTGTAACGCATGCACATGCTCAAAATGGTTTTTCTACTTTTCCGTGGGAATGAGGAATTTTCCCGGAGTAAAAAGTATCTTAAATGTTGACCCAAGTAATAAATTATCACCACACCAAATTTCATCAAATAGTTTTGCGTAATATGTGCACATGCTCATAATGGTTTTTCCATTTTCCCCTGGGAATGGAACATTTTCCCGGAGTAAGAGCTATCTTAAATGTTGACCCAAATAATAAGTTATCACCACACCAAATTTCATCAAAATCCGTCCAATAGTTTTTGCCTAAAGTGTGCACATGCTCAAAATGGTTTTTCCATTTTCCCGTGGGAATAAGAAATTTTCCCGGAGTAGAAAGTATTTTAGATGTTGACCCAGGTCATAAGTTATCATCACACCAAATTTCATTAAAATCCGTCCAATAGTTTTTACGTGATGCGTGAACAGACAGACGGACAGGCAGACAAAAATTCTAAAAATCGCTGTTTTGATGTCTACATCGATAACTATTAACAATACCAGTACAATTTTCAAAAAAAATTCGATGTACAGAATTGGTCTCGTTACAATTTTATTATAATATGTATAGATTTTTGAAACCAATTTTTTGTGTATTTGTCTGTCCTAATTTCTATATCATTTTCATATTGAAATAAAATTTTTATTAGTTATGTCATTCAAGTTGGCGCTGATATTGTTCATTCTTGCATTTGTTCGCTGTGATTTGATTGCATTCATGTAAATAAATGTATTTAAAATAAAGCGCATACAATTTAGAATTCAACCGCAAAACTGAACAGTTCCGACTGAGTATGGTCGGTTGTATACAGAGTTGTATACAGTTGTAACTATACACAACAGTCTGGTATTAGTTGTACCAGAATTCATTTTATGCATCAACAAAACTAGACTCTTACTTATAAATAATGTATTGTATTTTTGTATTAAATAATGAAGCAATGAGATTTGTATAAATAAACTTTGGTAACCGTGTAATTGTATACGGAAATTAATAATGGGTGACAATAGGTCGATTATTGAATAATTGAGAACAAAAAATCGAGACAAGTTGATTGAAGAGTAAGGGTTTGAAAATCGATGAAACTTTAACAATATAGGTAGTTGTTATAAGAAAAGTTCCTCTATTATTTTTAGCCAAAAATTTTTTTCATTGATAATTTTCAAGTTTTCAATCAGTAATCGATTTTTTTCAAAATAGCGTTACATTGGGTGGGAGTTATTTGAAATATAAACTTTCCTTCAGAGTGAAACCGGGGACAAAATTTCGTAAAAATTTATCCACATAATTTGTAGAAATTTTACATTTATCTCCAAAATCATAAAATAGATTTTGATTCTTTATAACTTTTGGGTGGGTTTTCTTGCCTGATTTCAGTCCCTCTCGCTAAGCAGGTTTCAAAAAATAAAAACGGGACAGGAAAGTTCTATAATGTGTTGTCAGTTTTTTTTAGTTATTTTCTTCATTGCTAGAATCCTCAGCTACGGAAAAAATATCTAAAAGAGAGAGTGCCCAGAAAGAGAAATATAGTCGAATTGACAATTAAATTTACAATTTTCCTTATACGGATTTTTCGAAGTTGTAATTTTTAATGGCCACTTTTTAGAAGTGTATTGTTTTAGAAATAATTTACATGAGCAAAATGTTTTTATAACAATCTCAGGATTGTACGTATGACGCCCAAAATCCTAGACCCTTTCTGTTAAATCATAGATAACAACCAATCTAACAAAACCGAACAAAATTTTTTTAAAAAAGAAAACGAGAACTTTCGAAAATCAATAACCCATTTCCCGTCCACTTAGTTATACAGCATACATTATTTATTTATACAGTGTATTATCTATTTCCCTGTACCTCCCGCATCCACATACAAACTCTCTCGAATTCAACTCGAAATGCACTCACTCACTCATTCGACTCTCATTCAGAATGCGCCCTGAGTTGCTTATTTTCACTTCTACCCCCCGCCCCCCCACCCAACACACACTTCTTCTGCTGGTTACTACACTGTTTTGTTGCAGCTCGAATTCTATTCAAAACATTATTGCAACACCAGTGGCAATAGTTATAAAGTGTTTTTAGTTAGGCACAATGCCATCCGTATACTGCCAACAAGCACATAGCACATATAGTCAGTGTAGTTAGTGTACACTTCTCGCATCTTGCTGCTCTCCTGGTTATCTGGAGTCCTGACAAGAGTGGATGGATAGAGAGTTTCCCCATATTCAGTTTGGTTGATTGTGTGGCGATGTCACACTCCTGTATGTTTAGTTTAGATCTCAGCTCAACGCTCAGTTGAGTGGCTGATTCACAAGTAATTAATGTCGTTGTGGTTTCTGTGTATTGCTAACAATGAGTACATTCTGAATGGATTTCGTGTATGCATGTTGTGCACTGTAAATTCGATTGTGTTATTTTCAAACATAGGGTAAACGATATAGTTATTGGACAGTTAAGAAAAATTTTCAAAACAAAGTACAGAAAAAGTACGTGTTGTAGCTTTAATTTTAACGAAAAAATGCATAAATAAAGTAAGACCTGTCTACTTTAATGTACCATTTAAAACTTTTATATTACAAATTGGTAAGTCTCTGAAAAATAATATTAAAGTTGTGCGTGTTTATTGGACAAAAATAACATTTATTATTTTATTGTTATTGGGCAAAAATAGCCTTTATCCACTCCTTGATCAACCTTTTACGATGATTCATAATTTAGTAGGATATTATTAAATGATTCTAGCCTTCTCATTCACTAGATGCAGTAAACTTTTTTAACGAACTCCGTAAGACTACGCTAAAAATGACGTAGTTACCGGTTTCTGTAAATTATGGTTAACTCAGAATGCATTTTCTGAAAATAGATACTAAAGGGTTCTACTTAACTAAAAAATCAGGAAGTTTGCTTTAATAAGCCTTATAATCTCCAAAAGAGAGTGTCTTGTCCAATAACAGTCCGTGTATTGTATAATATTTTTGCACGATCAACCTAAGGCAGTATCTTAATCTAGAATTTTTTTAATAGGATTTTTTTATTTCATTTTATGAAATTCTAGACCAGTGATGGCGAACCTTTTGAACTCGGTGTTCTAAAATTTTGAAAAATCGAAACATAATTTTCGTGGCGTAGCACACGTCACAAAAGTAAAAGCTAAAAAAATACAAAAATATTTAGAATTTTTGTAAGTTAATTATTCGTTTAATGCCATTTAAAATACCAAAATCAAAATTATTAATTCGAAAATTTTTTATCTTTGAAGATACGTGTCACCAAAAATGAGCTCGCGTGTCGTAGGTTCGCCATCACTAGTCTAGATCTTTAAAAATGTGCTCTCGAAAGAAAATTTAAAAATTTTGAAAATTTTTAAAGTTATAGCCATTTTAATACGAAAGGTATCAGGTTATTATACTTTAAAAATTTTGAACGCATTTTTCTTGAAACTACATTTTCTAAGCTGGTCGACATGATATCTCGAGTTCTATTTATCCAGTCGACTTCGAATTTGGTATGTACCTCCAATACAATATGTTGCTTTATAGTACACGGAGAGAAAATTCCTATAAAAATTACTGTGCTCATACTACAATCGACGTGTAACAGGCGAACATATCCAATTTTACCGTACAAAAATTGGATATGTTCCCCTATTACACCTCGATTGTAGTATGAGCACAGTAACTTTTATAGTAATTTTCTCTCCGTGTAGGGACTATGGATATTGCGAAAATTTAATTTTTAATATTTTTAAAAATAAAAAAAAACTTTGAAAAAAACGTCAAATGAATAACTTTTTAAAATTTTTTTTATTGCCAGGCGTATTTTTGTACTAATAAACTATATTCCTAATTGCTTCCACACTAATTTAAAAGTGTCAACTCCAGTGTACCTAGTACTGATAAATGGTAATTGGAACGCACGTGAATTTACAGTGTGTCCTTGTATAATATACAATTTCTACGTATTGAATTGTAACACAGATTACACAATTTGAACAGAATAGCAATGACACTACTATTATTACAATTGTTATGGTTATTGTATGGTAGATATGTACATATATATTATTTGAACAGAAAGTGTTTCATATTCACAACGAACTAAAGCCGGTTCTACACGATGCTACGAACGTTTCGTCCAACGTTCGATTGAGCGTTTAATGCAAGTAAGTTCGACAGTTGGTGCTGTGAATGTTCCTGCTGCACGGTGATTCGAATGTTTGATCCAGTACATATGATGATGGGTTGGTACAAATGTTTATTCAATGGACGAGGATATTAGCTATCTGATGTTATCTCTAATGTTATACACTGATGTTGTCTCTCTTCATATGAACGAGTCGTGTAGCCGTTGAGTGGAACTAACGAACATTGTCCTTCAAACGTTGGAAGCATTACTTTGACTCGGTGGAAGAATACCGACATCGGCTGGAACATGGGCAAATGCGAACGTTTGACGCTCGACATTGGATGTTCGTGGGTTCGAACAACGGCCACACGATGCGATGAATCATCAAGCGTCCAATTAGTGATGTGCCAAACTGTTTTTTTTACGGAACTGTTCCGAAGGGAACAGTTCCGTAAAAAGAACAGTTCCAAAAGAACAGTTTGCAAAAGAACAGGTTTTAAAAGAACAGTTTCTTAAAGAACTATTTTATGTATATTCATAGCTGTTCATTAAACGAGAACTGTTCATGATACAAACAACAGTTTGTAGGACGACATTGTTCTAGTAATATGTTCAACTAGGCACTTCACTAACAGTTTTATTGATATCCAAAAATAATTTCGTTGATATTTACAAAAAAATATATAATTAAAATTGCCAAGCTGCAAATACAAAATAAATAATGAGTCTCAAATTATAAATATCAATTATGTTTTATTTTAAATTCACACATTCATGAATTATTTAAAAAGGTACTTTTGAAGATAAATTTTTAATTCCATTTTTAATAAACTACATTAGAATTTTTTTTTAAAATAAAATATTTTTTGGACACATTTGGTTTTCAAACCACTTTTTTAGTTGTTCATTATTGTGTCCGGTTTTGGAAAAATTCATTTCGATGGGGCTGAAGTTCCCAATATACAACTATTTGTTATCAAAACATTTAATTCTGGATAATATATTTATTTCTACGATATCAACCATCAATTAGTTTTTTTGGTTTCACTAAAATTGACTAGATTAATTTTTATTTTTTGTTCCATTACAGTATTATAGTTTACTTAGTATAATCTTCCACAGAAATGTTGAATTTTATGCTGAAAGCTGAATGTCTGTCTGACAATAACCATTATATTATAATAATATATTATTTAAATTCAAAATTTAAATCAAACAATGCTAGTTTATTCGTTATATCCGTTAAAATTTAAAATAAAAGTCTACCAACAGAGTTTATTGTAGTGGAGACATCTATAATATTAAAGTCACATCGTGCTAAACGATTTAAAGAATAGAGAATACGTATGTATGTGCATATATAACAACATATCGCTGAACAGTTTTACAAATTGAACAGATATAATATGAATAAAGCACAGAACAGATGGATAGATGAACAAGTGAGCCACAGGCGAACAGACGAACAGGCTAAATCGCGGAACTGTTCATTTATGGAACAGTTCCAGCAAAAGAACAGTTTCAAAAGAACAGTTCTGTTCTTTTTGGCACATCACTACGTCCAATGTTGGAAGGTGTTCATAGCATCGTGTAGAACCGGCACAACCATACCTATAATAGTCAGTGATGCCGTCTATGTACATATTTTAGTTGGATGCAGTAGTCAAGATAATAACAGTTTCATATTGTATTGTTTGTTTGTTATATTTCGGGACATTGGGACTACAAGTATTACTGATTATGTTTATTTTATGCCCGTACTAACTTTATATTCCGGGTAAATATAGCAATCGAAGTACCGTAAGGTGGGATTAATTTGCCCCACTTTCTGACGTTCCTTTTTTTCAAAATGATCTTTTACATAATAATAATAATGATGATGTGGTTTAACGTTCATTTTAAAGACAATAATTAGTCTGTAAATGGCATCACCCACATCATTATTTGTATATTTTTATGTATTCCACAACTTTGGACACACAAGGCAGGTGATGGAGGGCTAGGATTTGGACGGCGTACGTCTTAAAACAACCATGCCGATATTCATCTGGAATTGTTGTAGAAAAATTGTAGGAAACCTTTACGAGCATAGTCGACCGTGGGAATCGACCCCCACGATCTATCACTTCGCAAGTACTGGTGCCTAAGGACGCTCGGCTATTCGGTTGATAAAAAATTTTAAAATAGTATACATATTAGGTATATACCAAGAGACTCAAGTAGCCAAAGGGCCTGTAAAGGCTCCTCGTCAACAATTCACACGAGGGATCAAAAGAAACATTTTAGCCCCGTCGCGTATATAGTATTTTTTTGCAAATCCGCATATGTCAAAAAATATGACATTAAGTATACTGTGAACAAATTAACAAAATTACAATCACAGACCAATAAACACTATTATATTATACTTCTAGACAAAGCCTAAAGCCAGTTTGTAGGCATTTTTCTTGAAGCAAGTAACAGGGTGAGACGGGTGAAATTTAAAGAGTATAGGTAATATAATGTCAATTTTTAAGCAAACCCGACTATAATTATTGCAGGACATAATTTCTATACGTACATATATTGAAAATAAAGTGAATGTCTCTTTAGTCTTTCAACATTTTGTAATTTCTTCTCAAACAAGTAAAATTTTATTATCAATATTATAACAATAATTATTTGAAAACGTTACTACGGATACCATCCATTACTATATCACAGAATACTGTTAAATTCTATAATTATAATAATCTATATAATATAATATATAATCTATAATATATAATATATAATATATAATATATAATATATAATATATAATATATTATATATTATATATTATATATTATATATAATATATAATATATAATATATAATATATAATATATAATATATAATATATAATATATAATATATAATATATAATAGATAATATATAATATATAATATATAATATATAATATATAATATATAATATA
Organism: Brachynemurus nebulosus; assembly: GCA_035578155.1. Taxonomy (NCBI): domain Eukaryota; kingdom Metazoa; phylum Arthropoda; class Insecta; order Neuroptera; family Myrmeleontidae; genus Brachynemurus; species Brachynemurus nebulosus. The sequence continues at coordinate 17,030,648 of JAPWDM010000012.1, read as the reverse complement.
TAATATATAATATATAATATATAATATATAATAGATAATATATAATATATAATATATAATATATAATATATAATATATAATATATAATATATAATATATAATATATAATATATAATATATAATATATAATATATAATATATAATATATAATATATAATATATAATATATAATATATAATATATAATATATAATATATAATATATAATATATAATATATAATTAGTCTATATATAATATAATATAATATATATGTTCATTGGCCTGTGATTACAATACAATATAACTAGATGAACTTGTGAATCTTTCTGTATCTACAATGCAAAGTTACTCTTCTAGGAGCAAAGTAGATTTATTTTACGGTATATCAGACTTCATTGGTATGAAATATTAGAAATACGATACCTAGCTACATATCTGATTGAAATAAAAGTCAAATATGTTAAATTTTAAAATTTTTTGTTATCTGCTGTCTATTAAAAACTAGAAAAAGGAACATAGCAATTAATAAATACATAGAACTTTCCCGGTGAGATTTTTTCTGATAAATTCGAAATAGAACGGCTTACGTATACCGGTATGTTTCAAGAGATCATTTCACAAAATAATTTGTTTCTTTATTTAAATGGAAATTTTGATATTAAAATATTGAGTAAATTACTGCTGGAGATTTTCTCAAAACTAGTTTTCTATATTTTTTCAACTCAACTGAAAAAAATACGGAAAAATAAAAAATTGGGAATGGGAAAAATATTTGGAGAACACACTAGCTCTTCTTCAGAAGTTGGTTACGAAATCAGATTTGTTCTCTAAATTCGCATTAAAATCATATATTTTGGAGAAAAAGATGTTAACATTAAGAAGCTAAAAATTTCCATTCTAATTTTAATGTTAATTTTTAATAAAATTGCCAAATTTTGGGAGATAATAGAAGCCCTGAGAAGTATTACAAATGAGTATAAAAATTACATAATTTAACTCTATCAGTCATAAGGTTTTAGTGTCAAGGGCGTCCTGGAATTTGAAATTTGGTGTACTTATTCCTTAGAATGGGCTGATTATAATTTATTCTGACGAAAAAAGAATATTTACTGAATGGATATGAAGAAAATCGATGTAAATGTAAGGATCAAAATTAGGTACTCTATATTCACTTATATTTAATCTTGCATAAAAATAAGTTTTCTTATTCTTACAATGCTGATAAAAAAATTTTGTCAAATTTATCAGTTACACAATTTAAAAACAATTCACTGTTTTGTTTATAAAATAATTTTAAAAAATAAAAATCTACACAAAAATTTTGTTTTATCATTATTTTGTTCACAATTCATTAGTATAAGTATACTAGTTGTGTATACGTATTAGCTTCTCTGTTGGTATCAAGGCTACTAAGTGCATGTGTGTATGGAAAAAAATAACAATAATATCACTCTAATACTGACGTTAGTAATATTTATTCACAACTTTGTGTACTTATGTATCCCAATAGAACTACCTTAAGATTAAATATTTTCAGGGTTATTTTATTTACTTATATGTATAAATATGTTTCCGTATACATGCGTACATTCGTGTTTACTAATATGACGTAAGTCCACACGAAAATTCTCGAAAACGAAATAAAACAACTTTTAAACTGTATTTTTGAATACTGACCGTAAGTCGATTTTTAGGGTAGCGAGGAAGAAATGCCCGAATCCTCTTTTTTGGTCACGCTTTCAGAATTTCTACATTTTTGGATGTATAATCATGGAATTTTGTATAGGTAGTACTTATATATGCGATACAGACAGTGGTCCATATAGAAATCCATAGGAATTCATTCATTAATCCATATAGGAAAAAAATTTTTTTAATTTTTTCCATCTATCTTGTCGTGTTGGATGCCGTTAGGAAGGATTCGTAAAATGTACTTAAGGTTACTTTAATCAATTTTCTTTTTTTAAAGCTCCTTTGCGAAATTTGTAAACTATTGATGCTGAAAATCTAAAAAAATTACAAATACTACCTAAAGACACTCAACTAAAATAATTTCGGCTGAATTGCGTCGTTAATTTCCGGAGACATGGGCGAAATATGAACAGGGCCGTGGCAAGAAATAACGGGCTCCAAGAACGAAGCACATTTCTTAAAAAAAAAAAAAAAAAAAAAAAAAAACAATAAGTGACGAGTAAACTAAAAGCTTCTTTTATCATTTCCTGGGTTTCTACCGACCGCTATGCGTTCCCTCTTCCAGCCCTGGTCCTAGGGTTGCAAATCTGGCTACCCCACCCTCTCGTCGGGCTTGAATTTGAAGTGGAGAAAATGATTTCCTATACAAATGAAATTGTACATCCAAATATGTTTCGGCATTAGAAAATACCCTCCAAAATCTTTACGAGAAATGTGTTTTTCCTAAATAATTACAGAAATAATTCCATCGCTCCCAATATTACCGTTAAAATGTCTTTTATCCTAAAAGCTGCGAAAAATTCGAGCCACTAAGGCTCATTTCAGACCAAGCCAGTCAAGTCATTTCAAGTCCAATCAAGTCACGTCAAGTCTAGATGCGTCAAGTCAAGCCATTCGTGTGCTTTCAGATAGACCAAGTCAAGTCAAATCAGTCAGCTTAAGTAAGTTATTACTTGATATTTGGAAATGGATTAATGCAATAATAATAATGCGGAGGTTGAGATCATAAATTTCTGGATAATTTCTAACAAGTAATATTAATTGTTCTAAGTCCATGTTTAACAATGATTTTAGGATTTAACGGTTGAATAACGTATTATTGTCTGAGAAAAAACTGATTTTGAGATTAATATAGAATTGTAAACTTTATTTAGAAAGCCATTATTCTAAACAGAAATCTTTTTCCAAAACTGACTACAAAGTACCTAAAGAGGGCATCAAATTTTAAGTTTATTTTCAAAACGAAATATCTGAATAAAAATTTGTTTTCAAAACGCAATTTCTGAAATTTTATTTTCAAACTGAAATATCTTTAATTTTTTGAATTAAATAATGACCATTATTTTGAAATTTATAACGTGCATAAAGATATATTAGTAAAGGAAAAATACACCTGGAACGAAAAACCCAACAGAAAATATTACGCTCTAAGCCTTTTAACTCATTTTTTGTTGCACAATAGCATCATGGATAATATGACTAGCGTGTTATTATCATTAGTGCTTGAAAAAAATACCGGAAGGAAAAAGAAGAAAATGCTACAAACCGAAGGGAAAGAGAAAAATTGATAAGTCTAAATTATACTTTATGCTATTCCATATTTTTACCAAATAAAGCAAATATTTTACTTAGCAAAAAAATCACGTTTATTTTTTATGTGTGACAATTGTTTCAAGCTTAAAAGCCCATTTTCAAACCAATTAAGATGATTTTATTTATATGAAGGTAGAAAAAATTTTTAAAATTTAATTTTTACAATTTTTAGAAAGCCATAATAAAAAAAAGAAATACGAAAATCAAGTTGAAGATGAAAAAAAGCGGCAGAATGTGACTGCATTGGGGAAGCTTGTAGGGTAAAAATTTAACATAATACTAATTGCGTGGGAAAAATATATTGAATATTATTCATTTTAATTTTCATTTTAGGCAATGAATTCATTACTTTTTTGCAATTTTGTTTTCAAAATGAAATATCATAAAGTTTTATTTTCAAAATGAATTTTCGTTTTTTTGAGAACACATTTTTAAGGGGATTAATTTGAATTAGATTTTTATACTGACTGAGGTTCTTTTCTATAGCATCCCAACTTTGTTATTCACTGGTAAAAAATCCGTAAAAATTTTGCTGGCGTTAGATATAGAAAATCTCATTTTACTAGAAAAATTAGATTTTGTTAGAAATTGCTTTTTGACAATAAGCTCCACATATGTATGTATCTCTTAATACGCATGTACAAAATGGACAGATGACTTACGTTGACTGATGAAAAAATTCAACTTGTTGAGTCGTTGACTGGACTGACGGTGACTTGACTTGACTTGACTGGACGCGACTGATTATATTTGAAAGCAAAAATACAGTTTATGTTACAATTGCATTGAATCGGTGTATGTTGAATCAAGATGCGTCAGACTTGACGTGACTTGACTGGACGCGACTGGCTTGGTCTGAAATGAGCCTAAATAACCCTAACTTGTTGCGTATTCAGTACGCACACGACGAATATTTGTTTGTAAATACATGCATATTACACATAAAAATAAAATGTAAATAAATTTAGAAAGGGATCGAGAGAATTGGACTCGGTGGAAAAAATTTTATTTCCCCGTCTACACAACCACCGTTTGTCTATTTTATATTCATGAACCTCTGGAGCAGCGGCCGCCGATGATGGGAAAAAAAGAAAAAGGTCCATCTCCGCATTCGTATATATGCCATACTATGCATACATAATATTTGTTTGAACTTTCATATTAAACTTCAATTAAACTTGACTTTTTTAACTTTCAAATTACTATGTAGCAGTAAACAAACAAACAAATAAGCATTGCCGAAAAACTCGACAAAAAAAAAGTAAATAAAAATTTCCTGTATTCGAAATTCGAACAATTCGGTGAAATAAAAGAGTTTTTTATTTAATCAAATGTTACAACTTGTAAATGTACTTACGCAAAATTTGATGATTTTTGGCCTGCAAAAATTACATTTTTTACTCGATCGGAAAACTGGAGGTTCATGGCACGAAGAAACATATATAAAAGAAGCTGCAATAAGAATCAAATTGATCGGATGATTTGTCTTCGAATTATAACTGCAGCAAATTTGAGAAATGTAGTTTTTCTTTACCTTACCCTTTAGTTTTAATCACTGAGAATTTTTACTAAAATAACTTACGATGTACTCACTATAACGGTAATAGTGAAACTAGATGAGTCGTTTAAATGTGCCAGAGTCTAGCTGCTCCACAACATGTAACTAGCAGCCACGTCCCGAAACTCCCAAACTATCAACCTTCATACATTTCCCAATACCTCAAAGTTAACAATGAAAATCAGAATCCGCTCTTTAGATGACTGTAACTCAAAAACTATTTGAGATATGCACTTGAAATTTTAGTATGTTATTTTTAAAAGTATAGACTATCGAAACATGCAAAAAAAATTTTTTTTCAATTTTTTCAAAATGTTACACTACTGGTCCCCCTTAACCTCGTATCTCAAAAACTACAGTTTTCAGGAAACACAAAAAAAAGCATATATATTAAATACTGTACATTCATCATTATGAATTTAATATTTATGTATGCTACACTTTTTGATGTTTGCTACATATTATGTGGACATGAAGCAGACATTTCAATATTTTAAACAAGTTTCCGTTGGTTTTTTTTAGCAAATACGAGATTCTAATCCACTTTTTTGTTGCACAGAATTATCAAGATACGATATTATGAATTAATTCGATTTTTTTCCATATTTCGATAGTCTAATCAGTAACTTAAACTTTAAACGCGTTTTTTTCGAAAGTATATTTGTCAAATTTGCTGCAGTTATGCTGCAGCTTCTTTTATATAAGTTTCTCCATACCATGAACTTCCAGTTTTCCGATCGAATAAAAAATAAAAATCATTGAACTATAATTAAACAATAATTATTTTATTATATTTTAAGATATTATAACATAAAGATATCATAATCAGAGCCGGATGCACAGGAAGGTAGCGGGGGTACACACCTCGGGGCCATGTTTTCTGATAATTAGTGGAATAATTTTTATACCACTTACGCTATAATATTCACCAGTCATTACTTATCGTTTCGATATGAACGAGGCATTTCTGATAAAATCCACCCTGTCCATGGTGGGTGAAAGCAGGCAGGTACTTAATTATAGCAATACAATATTGGAAGTTTGAATACCAATTATATTAGACAAATGTTCGACGTTCGGTTAGATATATGAATAACAAAACAATTGATCAAATTCATATTCGTCGTACCCGGTTGGACCTTGTTATGGTCCATTTCACTTAAATTTAACCATCAGTCATCACTTATGAATTTAAATAATTTCCGTTTTCTTGGCTTTATCTCTTTCATTATTGCATTTACGTAAATTTTAAATTTGCAGTTTGTTTTTAGAAAAGAATAGAAGATTGATTGGTTTCGAATAGGAGAATTATTTAATTTTTTTAACAATGACGCATGTCCAGTTGTATTTGAAACGGGGTATATAATATTGTGCAGTTGCTATGTCTTACTAAACATATTCGATATTATGATTGTATACAGGGTGACCTTTAGACAAGGCTGACGGTCAGCTTTGTCATCTTTGCTGCTAGTCCCGTTTCGCTAAAATTTTGAGAGTATGGGAAATAGAAAGGCTTACGTATACACAGTAAAAAAATTTGTGTTCTGCGCAAAAAAAGGCCAGTGGTTAAAATTTTTGTGTTAAATAAATAACACAACCTTGCGTTAATGTAACATTTCGTGTTTGTGTTTAATGAAAATATTAACACAAAATTCGATTTAACAGAATAGAAATGTTTTAACCTGTTTTGTACAGCAAGGAAATAACACAATATTTGTGTACAGCAAAAGAGTGCTGTAAGTACCTAACTTACATTAGAATATATATCTACCGAAATATATATAATAAAAAAGATGAGAGTAGTTCTTATTATTAAACAAAACCGAACAATTATAAGTTTTTTCAGTTATTGACATATATAGTTTTATTAAAGTTTAAAAATGAAACAATTTTCTTACATTTTAAGGTTATTTTGTTACAGATTCAGTTAAAAAAAATCATGGAAGCTTACGAGATTGTATTATATAATATACTATCTCGTAAGTTTACATGATTTTTTTTTAACTGAATCTGAAACAAAATAACCGTAAGGTACCATCACAGTGTGATTCTGCCGAAAAGTAGTCAATTTTCACAATTTTTTTCGGATGGATAGGATGGGGGAATGGGGATGAATTTTTTTTTACGATTAATACCACTATTGGACAATACAAAAATATTTTTTTTTATTTATTTTTATTTATTTTTTATAATTATTATAATTTTTTTGACGAAAGTGTCTTTAAAAAAGGCCGACATTCGGTACTCACGATTGCAGCTGCAGTTTTTATCCGAAAAAAAAAATCAAATAGATTATCAATCTGTAGGTAAGGTAATGATAATGATAATGTGATAGATGATTACAGCTGTTTGACTTACAGAGACGACATAATACTGAAGTTTTAATATATTGAATTGAAAACTAAAGAATGCGTTTTGAATGACTTAATAAAAAATTAACAATTTATTTTGTGGAAAATATTTTAATTTTATTATTTTTTGAGATCTTATTCGGAAATTTACTAAAAAATTTTAGAAAATTTATAAATTTGCCTAATCAGGGAATAACTACATATCTACGGAAATATTTGTGACCAAGAAATTTCATATTCTGTAAAGTCACACATGTCTACCGACTCATCGTTCATAAATTAATTATTTGAAACACATGTTTTATGATACAATTGATGTATTTATCTATTTATGCTTTGATAAAAAAATTGATAAATATCTATATTAAAAAATTTTTCCAAATGCAATTTTAATGCAAATATTTTGTTCGCTTTTGTAGTATTGTTATGTAAAAAAAATGTTTTTTTTGCAAATAAACCCTAAAACTCTCCGTAAAAAGTTCATTCGTCAAATTGACGCCGATGTATGATTAACGTTTCTCGTAGACCAACGTATGATTCTTGGGGTTAATGACTTAGAAGTCTCTCCAGGGCAAATGCGGGCCTTGACTCGGACACCGTAACTATTAATTTTTTTTTTCGAACTCTGAATAATCATCCCTATATAGTTTTTGTGTGTGTGCTTGTGCTATTTATACATAGCATTTTACACATAATATTGAAATGTTCAATTATGAATATTGATTTCATGTAAATTTGATGATGTGCTTGCCACATATCTCTGTATACGCTGTTGGCTGTCTTTATTGGTTATACGGTAGCTATAGGTGGCGGTACTATCCACCTAAACGACATGCCCGCGGCCTACGCTTCCGTTGTTACGTACATGATCTCCGCAGCTATACCTACATAATGTAATATAATCAACAACATTTACATACATCTAACACTATCATTCACGGATACGTATATTATCATACACAGAGAGTTATACCTCATTTCAAATACAATTGATCACACCCACTCTCTCCCAGTCCGATAAAGTATGCCCATTAAAAAGAAAAATACCCCTGTCGCAGCATCCTGCATAACATAGCGAATTTCCGTTTATAAAAGTTAGTTTTTCTTGGAAACTAGTTGTCATAGAATAATAGTTTAAAGACCTTTTTTATGTAATTTTTTCTCCTCTTTCCAATGGTGTAAAAAAATTTCACAAAAGTTTTTGAATAAGGGGAAATTTTGAAAAAAAACTAATTTTTTTCACGAAAATTGCCGGAAAAACCATGTTACGGGCATCCGATGTGTCTGGTTAATGAAGTCGTCCAACGGTTTGGGACTTCCAATATTTTCACCAAATTTCATAAACGTAAGACATTTCGTTCGAGAGTTATCGCGCGGACATATATATATATATATATATATATATATATATATATATATATATATATATATATATATATATATATATATATATATATATAATTTTAGTGAATATTATTTTCGGTTTCTAGGGATCTCAAAACAAATTTCTGCCATAGTCCCGGGCTCAAGTCGCGTCATGACGGTGGCTACAATAGCTGAATTCTATTCTGGAAATTCGCTAAAAGTACTGATCCAAAAGGAAATAATCTGCACCCTTCATTTATGCAAATAAAAAAAATTGAACCCCTCCCAGTTTTCCATCAAAAAATGTCAAAGTTACGTCATTTTAACAAGGCGATAACCTGAAAATTAAAGGTTTTTCCAACCCTCTTATGGGTGATAAAAACTGAAACTTTTTTTAAAAAAAAAATGAGCCACCTTTAAATTTTCGATTATTTAGATAGTTTCAATGTTTCATTATAAACAATAAAAATGATTACTCAGCTATGACAGGGTAACTGCGCATGCGTTGGGCGTCAAAAACAAGCAAAGCTCAGATATGAATTAACATCTACTTAATAAATTTCTAACGCTGACTGACTGACTGACTGACAGACAACGCACAGCCTAAACCATTGGGTTTAGAAGAATGAAATTTTGCATAGCAGTTCCCTATGTAACGTAGATGAGCACTAAGAAAGGATTTTTGAAAATTCATCCCCTAAGTGGGCTTAATAGAGGATGAAAATTTGTATGTAAATTCTTTATTTTGGAAGTTAGATATATAAAAATATGTTACTATGACTATTCAAATAAATAATATTTTATAAACTGATTGACAGACAACGCACAGCCTAAACTGTTGGGTTTAGAAGGACGAAATTTAGCACAGAAGATATGAAGATTAATCTTTAGGCATTGTTGTGTCCGGAGGTAGCCGCGGTTTAAATAAAAGTAGTATTTAATAAATTAGGTTATCACGTACCTTTTATATTTTGGCGCTAGTTCACAGTCGTAAGTAAAACACCTTAATCTGGTTGTAGCACTAGTAACACACTAGTTTATACACAAAATATATTTAGTTAATATTTGCAGTAGTTATTAGGTAGTTATTAAGCCTTTATTAGTAGAAGCAGTTTATATTAGAAGTTTAGCAGTAACACACACTTGTAATAATATTTAAGCAGAAACCATCTTGTATCTTCACTGCATTGAAGTCACAATTGCGCACTAACTTTTACAGGGAAAACCGCATACATCTTTGATGTTGTGCTTTTGGACACAAGTAGCGACATCTATGACGTAGATGTCGAAGTAAGGAACACTCATTAGCGGTTTGAGTACACAACACCTTCTCCCCCTGAAGTGATGCCTGGGGTTTTGCAGAACTTATAGTAGAAGTTGCAGTAGTTTTAGATGCAGCAGTAAAAGTAGTAGGTATAGCAGTAGTAGTAGAAATAGTAGAAGTAGAAGTAGTAGTAGTATCCATGGTTTAATAATATTCCCTGTAACGAGTTGGCGGTAGAAGTTGACTTCGTCGCCGTAGTGTCATTTGGCTGGCAGTTTCCGTATTTTTTGAAGCTTCTGGAGGTTGGGTGACATCAGACGTAAGTAGTTCTGGCATTATTAGCGTCGGTTTTTGAAGAATAGGTTTCAGTTGGTTTCGATGTTTACGCCTTTCTACGCCATCAACCATAACGATCCAAATATTTTTTGATATTCGTCGTAGTACCTTCCCCTCCCTCCAAGACCAAGAAGTATTTGATTTGTACATTTTTACAAAAACTCGTTGACCAACTGAAATAAATTTTTCTTTTGTTCTCTTATTGTAGTTTCTTTCTTTATTCTTGGCATATTTTTTAGAAATAATTTTTGAATTTGGATGAAGTAAATCAAGAAGAGTTCTTAACTGACGTTTGAAAAATCGTTCAGCAGGAGTAGCATTTGTAGCTGGATGTTCTGTATTTCTATACCGAAGTAGGAAGTCTTGAATGGCTTCAATTGTAGGTGCAGTGTTATGAAGTATTTTCTTCATTGCCATTTTGAAAGTTTGGACGTTTCGTTCAGCGAGCCCATTACTCATTGGAGAGTATGCAGGAGTTAAAGTAAGTTTTATGCCAAGTCTTTTGCAAAAGTTACGAAATTCAAAAGAAGTGAACCCAGTTGCATTGTCACAAACTATTTCTTCGACAATGCCATATTTAGAAAATAAATTTTTTAGAACTGAGATAGTAGTTGTAGAACTTGTGTCACTGACACGAATAACCTCTGGCCATCTAGAGTATGAATCAATAATGATAAGGAATAGTTGATTGTGGAATGGTCCACAATGGTCCATGTGGATACGGGACCATGGAGAATCAGAAGGATGCCAATTTCCTAGTGGCACTTTTACTGGATTCTTTTCGACTGCGGCACAGGCAGTGCAGTTATTTGCAAGATTTTCGATCTCTTGGTTGAGTTCAGGCCACCAGAAGTATCTTCGTGCTTCACTTTTCATACGAACGATACCCTGATGGGTAGCATGTAGGTACTGAAGAAGTTGAGGTCTGAATTTTGAAGGAATGATAGTTCGAATACCCCATAGAAGACATTCATTGTGAATACTAATTTCGTTACGAATTTTGAAGTAAGACTCTAACTCAGAAGTTTGTAGGAACTTTGGCCACCCAGTAAGTACAGCTTCTTTTAATTTTTTAAAAGTAGGGTCAGTAGCGGTCTCTTTGGCAATATCGTGTGCAGTAATAGGAAGTTCCTGCTGAATTTGTTCCTGAATTTGGAACACAACGCTATGCATGCTGTAATCATGTTCATCGAAGTTTTTATCTTCACCTTCAGGTAGACGTGAAAGACCATCGGCATGACCCAATTTGGTAGTAGGTACGTACTCAATTTTAAATTGGTAACCCATTAGAAATATAGCCCATCGCTGAATTCGATTTGCAGTAGTCACGGGAATACCCTTTTTTGAACCGAAGATTTGAAGTAGACTTTTGTGATCGGTTTGTAGAAGAAATTCGCGACCCCACAAATATTGATGAAATTTACGTATAGCATAAACAACACCAAGAGCTTCTCTTTCTACTTGAGCATATCTCTTTTCGGCATCGGTCAGAGTTTTTGAAGCATAAGCAATTACCTTTTCTGAACCGTCGGGATATCTATGGAAAAGTACAGCTCCAAGGCCGATCGAGCTTGCATCTGTAGCAAGAATTATGGGTACATTTGGGTCGTAGTGAGCTAAGTAGTTTGGAGATATAAGAGCCTCTTTTATTTTGTTTAAAGATATTTCACACTCAGTTGACCAAAACCAGGGTACATTCTTTTTTCGAAGACGATTAAGCGGATATAGAAGTTCAGAGAAGTGACTGATAAATTTCGAGTAGTAGACCACCATACCAATGAAACTCTCTAACTCTTTCAGATTGGTTGGACGCTTCATATTAATTATCGCTGAAGTTTTACGGGGTGATTTATGGATACCATCCTTATCTACTATAAACCCCAAAAATTCTAAGGAGTCCTGGAAGAAGTGCGATTTAGAAGATTTGATACGAAAACCAAATTCGCGTATTCGTTGAAGTACAGCAGCTAGATTATGTAAATGTTCAGAAGAATTACGACCTGTGACAATAATGTCATCTAGGTACCACGCGACACCTGGTAGTCCTTGTAGCATTTGATCCATTACTTTCTGGTAGATCATGGGACTTGAAGCAACCCCGAATGGAAGTCTTGTATAACGTAGTAATCCCTTATGTGTATTTATTACCAATAATTTTTTGCTCTCCTCATCAACTTCTATTTGTAAGTACGCATCTGAAAAGTCAATAACAGTAAATTGTTGACCACCATTTAGAGCAGCAAAAATACTATCAGTTGTAGGAAGTGGGTAGTGAGGGACTTGAAGAGACTGATTCAATCCAGTACTAAAATCAGCGCAGATTCGGACCTGTCCATTTGGTTTACGAACAGCCACAATTGGAGAACTCCACTCGCTATGATCGACTGGTTCTAGAACGTTTTGTGAAATTAACCGATTCAGTTCTTGTTCCACTAATTCACGTGTAGCAAAAGGTAGTGGTCGGGCCTTACGAAAAACAGGAACGGCATCAGGTTTCAAATATAAATGGGCTTTAAACTTTTTACAATGACCCAAACCATCTTGAAAAAGATCGGCGTACTCATTTAATAACCCCTGTAGAGTAGAAGAATTTGAAGAATTTGAAGTAACCGAAGTGCCCGTATCAGAATTTTGTAAAAATACGGCTAAAATAGAAGATTTGTCACGAAATTGACGTAGACAGTGTGAGTCGAGCTTTAGATTGTCAATCCAATCACGACCTAACACATTATTAGTAGTGCCAGTAGCAAAAAATAATTTTAAAGTAGTGCATGTCCCATTGAAACAAACATTTACCATGCTTTCTCCAAGCAAAGAAATATTATGACCAGAATAACTGGCTAACGACATGGAAGTAGCATCTAAATTTGGACGGCCTAATAAATTGTAACAATTTTCATTTACTATTGTAGAACAAGACCCAGTATCTAATTAAAAATTAATTAATTTGTTATTTACCAGTACAGGAACCATATATTTAGGAGTATTTTGATTATTCTGCACCTGTAGTACGTCAAATTTGGAAGTAGTCGGAGCAATATAATGTGTGTTTGAGCGCCTAGATTTTGTAGCTTTCACTGTAGCCGAAGTATCTGTAGCATTTGAAGCATGTGGCATTTTTCCCCCTTTTGAAGAAGATCGGCACACGGTAGAAATATGACCTTTCAAGCCACAAATTCTGCAAACAGCTGATCTGATTTTACAATTTTTTCGTAAGTGTTTTCCTCCACAGGAATCACACGGAGTAATTGTAGAATTATTAGAAGTAAATTTCGAAGTATTTTTGAAATTAGATTTTTTATATTTAGAAATTTTTTGCACGGAATTGTCTTGTGCAGAAGTAGAATTTGAAGTAACGTTAGTATTTATCAGCTGTTCCAAAATTTTAGCCTTTTCGATAATATCATCTAATTTATTGTAGTCTGTTTGTAGTAGATTTTTCCGTATTTCATTGTTATGAATACCAATGACAAATGCTGTTACTAAAGCATCTTGGAGGAAGTTTGAGGGGAAACGACAATTTGTACTTAATTCTTTTAATTTATTGCCAAAATCTTGGATCGACTCCGTTTGTGTCTGTCGGCACGTGAAAAATTTATACCGTTCAGCGCATTTAAATGTAACTGTTTTATAATTATTTTGCAACTTTTCTTTTAATTGTTCGTACGTGAACTTTGAAGGAGTGTCCGGTTTACATAAAGAAATTAATGTTTGAAGAGGTTTTGCTGTAAGTGAATCTATCAGCAAAGCACGTTTCAAGGTAGCATTTTCAATTTGGTTTAATACCAAGTAGTTATCGAATTTGACCAAAAATGTTTCAAAATCGATCTTATCCGGATCAAATTCGACATTTTTATGAATCTTGAAACTATCTGAAGTTTTATTATCAACAGAATCTAACGAAGTATTTGCGCTGTCTGTTTTTGGCGGCATTTTGTATGTAGTAGAAGAAATGAAAACACACGAAAATGTTTTTTAATTCCGTTTTTCTCGTCGCCAAGTTTTTTTGTTGTTTCCGGAGGTAGCCGCGGTTTAAATAAAAGTAGTATTTAATAAATTAGGTTATCACGTACCTTTTATATTTTGGCGCTAGTTCACAGTCGTAAGTAAAACACCTTAATCTGGTTGTAGCACTAGTAACACACTAGTTTATACACAAAATATATTTAGTTAATATTTGCAGTAGTTATTAGGTAGTTATTAAGCCTTTATTAGTAGAAGCAGTTTATATTAGAAGTTTAGCAGTAACACACACTTGTAATAATATTTAAGCAGAAACCATCTTGTATCTTCACTGCATTGAAGTCACAATTGCGCACTAACTTTTACAGGGAAAACCGCATACATGTTTGATGTTGTGCTTTTGGACACAAGTAGCGACATCTATGACGTAGATGTCGAAGTAAGGAACACTCATTAGCGGTTTGAGTACACAACAGGCATTACTACTTATAAATAAAAGTCAGTTGTGTAAACGTTTCTGGAAATTATATTCCCTAAGGGGTTAAAACAGGAAATGAAAGTTCGTATGGGAAGTTCGTCATTTTTGAAATTAGAAACGTGGAAATTGGTATTTAGGCTTTTGAAAAATACTGAAAGTGAGCAATGAGTACCTAATAAAAAGATATTGCCGATGGCAAATCCTATCGGGTGTACGGCTAGTATTTACATATTATTTTAATGAATTTAAATATCTAAAACAGTATGTAATAAAAAACCGAACGCATGCGCAGTTAGCTTGTTACAGCTGTGTAACCATTGTTATTAATTATAATAAAAGCATATAAATAATAGAAAATCTAAGGGTGGCTCAATTTTTTTTAAAAAAGGTACAGTTTTTATCACCCATAAGAGCGTTGGAAAAACCTTTAATTGTCAGGAGATCGTCGTGTTAAAATGACGTGACTTAGATATTTTTTTTATGGAAAACTGGGAGGGGTTCAACCTACTTTTTTTCTTTTTAATTGGCACACTTTATCGGGCTGGTAGAGAGTGGGTCAATTAACCATGAGTTATCGTTAAAAAATTAAATATTTCTTATATTCGAAACAAATCAATATCCTATTGTTTTCTAAAAAGAAACTCTAAATTTAAAATTTACGTAAATGTAATAATGAAAGAGATCATGCCAAAAAAACGGAAATTATTTAAATTCAAAGTGATGATGCATGGTTAAATTTAGGTGAAATGGACCATACTTGCGTATCTGGCGATAACACGGTATCTATATAATAATATAATGTGTCCGAAAAGTCAATAGGATAGATTGTAGATAGAAATGATACTTTGGGGAACGTTACAGGGGGCGTTGGTGGAAGGGAGAAACACTTTTTGAAACAATTGATCTAGGGCAGTGTTTCGAAATACGCGGTGAAGTTGCTCCTAGGGGGTAATTTTGCACCAGAGATGAAAAAAGATTCAACTCCATCTAATGGGCAAGCTAACAATCATTCCCGAATAGTTTTGGTCATCACTCTTATAGGAATGAATGTTCTATCCGCCATTTTTAATTGAGTTTTTACATACAGCAATCCTCCGAAGAACATGATTAATTGGTTCGGTGTTCTTTGAAATCATGTTGTCCGAAACCGCAAAAGATTGACATTTTCTATTATAAGTATGAAAATAAAAAAATATCAAAAAGCGTTCCGTTTAATTTGCAAGTTGTGGGTATTCCAAACATATTGCACTTATGGATAACGAATTACTTATCATAAATTAGCTATAATTGTTGAATTTTGGCTCTATTAGTCCCTCTGATTTGGTCAACAATAGAATATTTTAAAAAATTACATTTCGTTACATTTCGTAATCGTAAACTTTTGATCGTAAATATCTCGTAAACGGTGCGTGGTAGCGAAAAAATAACGAAATTTTTGAAGGCTTAAGCGAAGTATGTTATAGTCCAAACATATTGGGACTGTCAAAATTTACTTTTCGTTATCGAAAATTATCGATACCGCGTAACTTATCATAGATTGGTTATAGCTGGTTAATTTAGTGGTTATAACTGTTAATCCCATTGATTTACTCACCAATAGAACTTTTTCGAAAAAATTAGTTTTAGATGCTTTTCGAAAACGTAAACTTTTGATCGTAAATATCTCGTAAACGATGCGTCGTAGCGAAAAAATAACGAAATTTTTGGAGGCTTAAGCGAAGCAAATTGTGGGTAATCCATTGGGACTGTCAAAACCTACATTTCGTTATCGAAAATTATCGATGTCGAAAATAACGATATTTTCGGAATTTAAATATGTAAATTTCTACATATTCGTTATCATTTCTGTTATAAAATTCTGTAAAATTTTTAGTAGTTCTTATTTCCACTATTTTTCCTTTTATAATTGACAGATTCAATTTACACGATTTTTATTCGCGTAAATCAAATCCACATAGAACTGATATATTCGCGTGCATTGAGAACCGGTGAAACTTTGTATCAAATATAATATAATATGTATTTTATATTTATTCTTTTTCAGAAGAATTACTTAAAAATCGTGTTGTTTGAAACTCTGTAACTCGGGGGAAGTGTACCCGTGTTGTTCGAGTACCGTGTTCTTCGGGGGTTACCTGTATTCAATTTGCTCTTAAAAGTAGATTTCTCATAGAGATGTGCTCGTGAGTACATTTTTACTCACGATCACGCACAGTCACGAATTAAGTTTTGTACTCACGCCCAATCACGAACGAGAAAATTTATTTCTTTTCACACTCACGCACAATCACGAACAAAAAACTTTAATGCTTTCACACTCACGCACGCTTATGAATTAAACATAAAAACTTTTAAATCCAATTGTTTGAATTTTGAGTGAAAATCACTATCGTTTTAACAGTCAGTTAAAATTATGTCTTCACGATAAAATCAGAATTACGGTTAGCAGGGTTCACTGAAATTAATACTGATAGCAATTACATACTATCTAATTTTTTCTGGAAAGTGAGAAAATTTTCAAAATTTTCCATCTGGTGATTTATTGTTTAATTTTTATTCTTATTGTACTGTATTTGTATATAAATATGATATTTCGCACAACCAAACCAAATAATATATGTAATTTTTTAACAAAATTGTGGGAAAATATTTTTTTAGTACCTATAAATACATACATAAATAATAAATTTGAAAAAAATAATAATAATGACAATAAGCAACTTAAAATGTTGAAAAAGATAATATTTCCTTAAAATTAACCTATACACATATGTTCTTTTTATTATTCCTTCACAGAATGATAGATCATATCATACTATTCAAAACTGTAAAACTGACCTTGTAATATTTTCAAATATACCCATTGACTGAGACCGAAAATACACACATCATGAGAGACAGTCCAATTTTAAGAATTTGTTCGGAAGAAATAATCAGAATAACATCATACACACTGTTGGACATTTCTAAATTGTAAATCATTTTGTATACACTCCAAGTATCTCGATAAAAAACTGGATTTTGTTATACAAAAGGTTATTGGATTTCTACCTACTTGTACTCATAAAAAGTACCTATAATATAAAAGAAAAGGTTTTTTTTTAGTTAAAAAATAAAATTGGTTTAGTTAATATTCCCTAAAATTGAAAAAAATTATTTTTAAAATTTTTTTATTCATAGTCTTTAACTTTTCGTGACTCACGAATTATTCACGGCAAGAAATTAAATGTCACGATCACGCCCACTCACGCACGATCATAAAAAATTTTTCACGATCACGATGAGTCACGCGTGAATTCACGAGTTTGGCACATCTCTAGTTCCTCATATTGTTTCTTCAACGTACCACTATTTAAGGACAAATATAAAATTGTATCCGCTTACTACAAGAACATTCGAAAACAGGGGAAGATCACTTAAAACGGGTTGCTTGTGCAGCAATGAACCAAACATTATCAGGGTCAAAGTGAACGTATGCTAAAAATTTATTAAGAAATACGATGTCTCAAGTATATAATTTAACTCATGTATATTTAGTTCCGTAAAAATATGGTAGTTTTTCCACTTTTGCCGCGAAAAAAAAATTAAGATAGATTTTTACAGTGAAGAAAAATAGTAGGAAATTTTTCACTATGCCATTTCATAGTAGGTGAACATATTATACCTTATGCGCAAAAACAGAAAAAATGGTTAATTTGTTTTAAACAATATTCTTTAAACTTTTTTCTAAAAATCTATTTAATAAATTTCTAACACTGACTGACTGACTAAGTGACAGACAACGCACAGCCTAAACCGTTGGGTTTAGAAGAACGAAATATTGCAGAGGAGTTCCCTATGTAATGTAGGTGACCACTAAGAAAGGATTTTTGAAAATTCGCCACCGAAGTGGGTTAAATAGGGAATGCAAATTCTTATGGAAATTCGTCATGTTTTGAAGTTAGATATATAAAAATATTTTACTATGACTATTCAAATAAATAATATTTTATACACTAATTGACAGACAACGCACAGCCTGAACTGTTGGGTTTAGAAGGACAAAATTTAGCACAGAAGATATGAAGATTTATCTTTAGACATTACTACTTATAAATAAAAGTCAGTTGTGTAAACGTTTCTGGAAATTCATTCCCTAAGGGGTAAAAACAGGAAATGAAAGTTCGTATGGGAAGTTCGTCATTTTTAAAATAAGAAACGTGGCAACTGGTTTTTAGGCTTTTGAAAAACATTGAAAGTGAGCAGTGAGCACCTAATAAAAAGATGTAGCCGATGGGAAATCCCATCGGGTATACGACTAGTTACTCTATATTTTATAATTATTTTACATTTCTTATGATCTTGAGTCTTTAAGCGAGGGTCGATGAGATCTTCGACCTGGGAAGCTCGGAAGCAGAAGGATTCCAAAACTTTTTACACGTGCGACTTCTCACAGAGGTACATACCATGTCCGATAGCGTCCGTCGTCCGAAATCGAAAATTTTCTCTCAATCTGACGAGTACAGAGAAAGAAGAAAACTTTCCGCTTAAAAAAGATAGAATATTCTCCGGAAAATAAATGACGCCGCTCTTCTTCCATTTCCTTCTCCAGAAGAATTATTGAATCATTTTCTCCGGCTTCTTTATTTTTTCTGAAAAAAATATAACTGGCGAGCAAAAAAAAAAACTATTATTTCCCTCAGGGTGCCGTGGTGTTCAATTTGGGGAATCCTGCTGTAGAGTGTCTGTCGTTCTTTGTTGCCCAGGCTCCAATCGCAGAAGGGGTGTAATGGTGTACTGTGGTGTGATGAGAAGGGGGGCGCAGGATGCAATGAATCAGTTACGTCACTGGATGGAAAACAATTTTGGTGGTTGAGTATATCATCAAACAATCCTACCCCAATTTTATTTACAATATCACCCAATATCACTCGGCGTGTTATATTACACATTCATTGAATATAAATAATTTTGACTTATTCGATACTCTAATAAACAATAAACACTACATATAGATCGCTCACAACTAGGGTTGCCAACTCTACCAATGAATATTTCGGGATTTAGTGGGAAAAAAAGTCGGGACGGGCCAAGTAAAATTGGGACTGTTAAAAAAAAAAAAACGTTTTTAATCATTAATAAACAAAAGGTAAAAATTTCCACTAGAAATTTAAACATTGTACAGAACAACTTATTAGATACATACAATACGTTCAGTTTTTTTTTCTTAAAAGTATATTTACTTTAAGATTTGGCTCATTTCAAAAGATTTTCATTTTTAATTACGTAATCGTAAAATTTTTACAAATCGTAAAATCAAGTTTTTTTTTTAATTTTTATATCTTTAATTTTTTTTGCTTATAAACTGTATTATTTTTGGATAAAAACATTTTTCATAAAGTTGACCATCTTTAGCATTGATTACTTTTAGACTACTCGAACGCCGCTTACATATTTCATGTACGTCAAATAATTTCTCTCATTTTTTAGAGGGATTTTAATGTTGAAGGAATTTTCGAACAATTTACTCTGCCTATGCAGAGTTGAGCATACTTTAGGTATACTTTTTCCGATGTTTTATAACAGGTAAATAAAACTGTTACTAAAAATTTTCCCTCATGTTGATTTTTAGTAATATTTATATTAAGTTGTGTTAAAAAAAGAAAATACCCCTGTCGCAGTATTCTGCATAATATAGAGAATTTCCGTTTACAAAAATCAGTTTTTCTTGGAAACTACTTGAAATAGAATTATTTTTCAAAAGCTCTTTTAATGTGATTATTTTCTACTTTTTCCAACGATGTAAGAAAATGTGGCAAAAACTTGAGGAAATTGGAGCAAAATGTCTAATTGTTTAGGCAAAAATGCCTAAAAATCCATTCCGGGCATCGGACGTGTCTGACTTTTTGTACTTCCAACATTTTTACCAAATTTCGTAAAAACGGGATTTTTCGTTTGAGAGTTATATAAATTTTAGTGAATGTCATTTTTGGCTTCTAGAGACTTCAAAATAAATTATTTCTCTCATAGTTCCGGGCTGAACAGCATCAAGACAGTGACTCTAATAGCTGAATTTTCGATTCGAAAATTCGTTTAAAAAAATCTACTTAAGCCACGTGCTACATTGAAAAATATTTGAGTGTGCGGCCCGCTAAAAATTATTTTTTTTTAAAAGTGGCCCGCCATCCAAAAAAAGGTTGCCGAACCCTGCTGTAAGCTATAACTTATAAATCCGTAGACAGAGTATATTTACTTCCTTGGCCGTCATGACATGCAAGCGCGATAATTTTGAAACAACAACAGCGAGACTGGCGGGACTAATAAATGCAAAAAAAAATTGTAGATTTTACAAATCGGGACAATTAGCGTCCCGTCACTACTGTTGTCGGGACGCGGGACACATAGGCCTAAAATCGGGACATCCGATTAAATCGGGACAGTTGGCAACCCTACGTCACAACCTAACCCCATGATCCCCTTCATTATACTCTAATACAATAAAGAATTTATTGTCTATATTGGTGTCTCTATTATGGGTACCTGCTCGTATTCTAGGAAGCCTGGAAAGCTCGATGGCTCAAAACTGTAACCATATATGCAATGCGGAATTAAATAAAGGCTACAAGGCACACAAATCGTACAATTCGTCCTACAGAGGCTATATTATTATGAAATTTATACTGTCATATAATATGTATAATTCTATAGTATAATAGATAATATAAATTTATATGTAGTAATATTTAAATGTGTGTATATATTTTGCTCTATGTTGTGACTTTTATCTGTCTGATATGCCGACTCGACTGGTGGGGGAATTTCTAGAGGCGTATGTGAGGCGTATTCACACGTTGATTGTATATATATATATATATATATATATATATATATATATATATATATATATATATATATATATATATGAGGGGTGCCACACCATGACGTTGTGAGTGCCAAAAAAATAAGTTTTCAGTAGAAACAAAAAACCGTTTTAATTGAGAAATAACAACCGAATTAATGCATACAATATTTATTATTAAACTTTCAATTAATACACATGATTAACATACAAATTTGTAATATTCCGAAAAACAGAAATAATTTTAATATTAATTTAAAAAAACTGAAAACGATAAAACGTTGTAAGTGCCATTATTTATGTAAGTCATAACGTTGTAAGTGTATCTTTACTTGCACTTATCAAATTAAACTAAAACTTTTAAGATATCTGTTTATATGAAGCATAAAACAATTTATTTTCTCCTGATAAATACGGTAAGATGGCATGAATGTGCTTCTTCTTCTCAGCAGCTAAAGGTACAGGTGCCCCCTTCATCTCAATTTCCAAGTCCTCAAAATTTCGTCTTTGTGACTTCAGGTTTCAACAGTGAAATTATTATCCATTGGTCAAAGTCCCCGTAACTTTTCTTTATATAAACTACACCAAAATTTTCAGATGATCTGTAGTTTTTTGTGTTAATTATCGTTTTAGCCAGATTTATCCAATCAAAAATCGTTGTAGTCTCCACTATTGAGAATAATATTTCTTTACCAGCATTCGCAACAAACTCAATGAGGTCTCTTTTCAATAAGTGGCTTTGTACACTTTTTTGTTTTCTTAAGGACTTATAACTTGCTTTTTAACAATATTGAGGATGGTGGCCGTCACAGAGTCTGGACGGTCGAAATTTTAAGGGTGCAGGTAAACACCAGCATATACAACGCTTTAGGTACTGCAAACAAAAAAACGTATTCGAGTTCGTGTGGCACTTACAACGTTATGGTTTGGCACCCCTCATATATGGTGCATAAACAAACCTTACTTTATGGTACACCTTATATTAAATTACATTGCTACCTATGGCGATGATATTTGTACAGATTAATTTGATTATTAACGATATTTAAGCTAGATGTCTCTAGTAGAATCAATTATTTGGGAAAATATTATTGAAATCAAACGTATATACGTACTATATGCTAGTAATAGGCTTACAGATGCTTTTATAGATAAAGTATATCGATGTTTAGTTCCTTAATTTTGAGAAATAGTTTATGTGGGAAGGCGCGTATACAAGGGGGAATTATGACCCTCCACCCTCGAAATCTAACGACATACAGTATAGATATTATTTAATTTTGAACACTACATCGGTAAAAGGATTGTGATTATAATGATTATTGAGCCAGATGGTATTTTTTGACAGGTGGACATCAAAAATTTTCTGTGTGAACCCCCCAATCCCCTCCCCAAAAAATTTATTGGGTTATTTTGGAGGAGAGAAATGAGAAATCTAAATTTTTTTGCGGTTAATACAATTTTTCATCGGTACTTAATTGTGGTACCTAAGTAGGATTGAATTTGTTTTTTATTGTTTAAATATTAACGCTTTAAATGATTAAGACGAGTTAACTCGTCCTGCAATATTGCGGCTCAAAATGCTGTAATATGTATATATTCAACTGATACGGGTGTCGCCATCTGTGACAAATTTTTCGAAATACGATATAATTCTAAGTAATGTTGATTTTTATCAGCTAGTTTAGTATAATTTATATTTTGCAAATTTCTGGCGTTCACTTTTTTGATGTTGGGATCTTTAATTTTCTTTCTTTTTCTTTTTTTGTAACCTTGTTTATTGTAGATACTTGTCACTGGCAGTAAAAAAAAGGTCCGGCATTTTGAGACAAAAAATTTTCTCTATGGCTAAAATAAAAGGGTTAAAAGGAAACGGCAGGAGTAGGGACTAAACGTCTAAATTCGTAAAAGGTATACTAAATTTCAGTCCTCTAGACTTATTTGGGAAGGTGGGGCATGTAAGCGTGTTAGACCCACCGAAAGATACGATAAAATATGAAACGTTTGTGTAAAAATGTTGAAATGTTAGGAAAAAAAATTTGATATTCCCAATGAGATACCCTGAATACTAATTCAACCCAACAAACAAAATTTCAGCTCCGAAAGTATATTCGGGAGAGGAGGGAGTTGTAAGCGAGCTCGGATGAAATTTTGACATCAAAATAGTGGTGGTAAAGGTTAAAATCGAAACACACAAAAGATACACCGTGGATGTGAATTTAATTCATATAAAAACTTTCAGACCCCTAAGTTTGCTTGGAGATCCATCAAAAATTTTATGCTAACGCCTTTGTGCATCAATTTGGTTTATTCTATGTTTCTGTACAGACTTTGCATGACCTTACGGGCGTGAACAATATTTTTTTTTTCTCGTCAACTATATTTGAGGTAGTGTTCTGACTAAATTTAAGGGGGACCACTAGTGTGACCGGCTGAAAAAAATGGAATTTTTGGGAATTTTTTTAAAGAAAACTACTGCATGGAATGTTTTATTATTTCAAGAATATATTTATGGATATATAATAAATACATAATAAAATTTTTGGACCGGAAAATTGAAAATTCATCGAGTTATTCGTAATTTCCTAAGGCTCCGAAAAAAAGTCCCTCAACTGCTGCAGTGATAGCGACCTTCACAGTGCTGGAAATAAAAAAAAAAACGAAAAGTTTGTTAAACTAGAAGGTATTGCTCGTACCCTGAATCTCAATCGAAAAAAAATTGAGTTTTTTAAAATAAGTTTCAAATTTTGGGTGAAAATTTGATGATTTTTGGCCTGCCAAAATTACATTTTTTATTCGATCAGAAAACTGGAGGTTCATGGTACGGAGAAACATATATAAAAGAAGTTGAAATAAGAATCAAATCGATCGGATGATTTATCTTCGAGTTACAACTGCAGCAAATTTGAAAAATGTAGATTTTCTTTATCTTTTAGTTTTAATCACTGAGAATTTTTACTAAAATTATTTACGATGTACTCACTATAACGGTCATAGTAAAACTAGATGAGTCATTTAAATGTGCCCGGGGTCTAGCTGCTCCACAACATGTGACTGGCAGCCACGTCCAGAAACTCCCGAACTATCAACTTTCATACATTTCTCAATACCTCAAAGTTATCAATGAAAATCAGGATCCACTCTTTAGATGACTGTAACTCAAAAACTATTTGAGATATGCACTTGAAATTTTAGTATGTTATTTTTAAAGGTTTAGACTATCGAAATATGCAAAAAAATTTTCGATTTCTTAAAAATGTCACACTAGTGGTCTCCCTTAAGAACTGTAATACTTTTGGGAGCCTTTCAAAGAAAATGTAAGAAAAGAATCTATAATGCCCACTTTTAATTTTAGTCTTGCACTG
This sequence comes from Brachynemurus nebulosus, assembly GCA_035578155.1. Classification (NCBI taxonomy): domain Eukaryota; kingdom Metazoa; phylum Arthropoda; class Insecta; order Neuroptera; family Myrmeleontidae; genus Brachynemurus; species Brachynemurus nebulosus. Next base: position 17,005,865 of record JAPWDM010000012.1, on the reverse strand, counting down.
TCTCTGATCCAAATATTTGTGATTTAACACATTTGACCGCTACATTTATTCCGGATAATTATTTTTACAAAAATAAGAAATAAGCAGAAATTTTTAAATTTTAATAGAAAGATTTTAAATTGAAATTAAAAATTTTTTGTATATTTTTATTTTGTATTTTTTTTTAAACTGACTTATTTTTAACGTATGTTACCTACCTGCTACGCTTCGACAGATTGAAGTTTGAGTAGAATATTTATTTTAAATT